>JAJCXA010000313.1:0-15226 GCA_026770245.1 Clarireedia aff. paspali H2
TTTTATTAAATAATTAAAGTTAAATATTAAACTAATAAATAGATATTTAAGATTATTTAAAATATTAAAATCAATCAAATAATATAAATATATATATTAAATTAAATTATTTATATATTTTAGAATTTATTATAATTTATATAAATAATATAAAAAGTAACTTTTAATATAAAAGTTATATATATAAACTGGAATATTAAAATAGTAAACTATTAATTATAAATTATTTAAAAACTTAATTATTAATAACTAGTTTTCTGAAATTTCAATTTCTTAAAACTATAAAATTCAAATTTAATTTTAATCAATCTGATGTAGATATTCTTTCTCCGAGGAATATAGTATAAAGCTCATTTAATATCTGCGATACTCTCTTTTTGCTAAACGCCGGCCCAGCAGTTACCTTTAGATTAACAGTATAGCCGTATTGGCCTTCATCGTACTGGGGGGTGCCATATATTTGCAGAAAAGCTGGATTTACAGGCAAGTCCACGTCAAGATGAGCATCTAACACACTGCCGGCCATAGTGGGCATATCTGACAATACTGGCTTGTCATCGATGTTCTGAAACTGCGTAGTGCAACAGGAGGTTGCTGAAGAGAAGGAGAAGGGGAAGTCCGAAAATTCAGTATCTAATGCACCAAGGCTCATAGCCTCATGTGGTATGCCATCAATGTACTGGCGCTGAACTTCGGCGTAGACATGCTCTCGGTAATTCTTCATGGTGGACCTTGCCACCCGGACGGGCACCGTGTTGATGCAAGGCCCGACGACATCCTGAAGTGAGGAGGGTAGAGTCGTACGCGTGGAGACTACTCGACCAAAGACTATGTCTTCATCACCTGCCGATGAGCCAGTGACTCTTGCTAGAGTGATCGCGCATGCTGCAGTGAACAGCGTAGCCGGCGTCACCCCTGGCGGTAGGCTAGCAGCGTTGACAGTTCGCTCCACAACGGTTGGTGGACCATCTGAAATGGTGTCTGTGGGTAAATCAGCTATTCCCTTCAGCACAGAAGAGCCAGACAGAAGGTTTTGCCAGTGCTCTTGGGCGGATGCCTTCCGGGAGAGAACGTGGTCGAGGTAGCCAGCGAAGCTCGGAGCTTTTGGAAGGTCTATACCGCGGTAGAGAGCGCTTAGGTCATGGGCAAGCTGGCCAAGACTAATGCCATCATACAGCGCGTGCGACATGCTCAGTATGAGGCGCGCACCGACACCTTTCTTGTGCAGAAGCTTGACACGTACGAATGGGGTCCCAAGGACTGCTGGCCGTCCCAGTTCCTGTTCGCGGTCCTTCTTGAAAGCCTCCTCTATTTCTTGAGTCAACACATCCTCCTGCTCGACTGGTAGTGATATGTCCTCAAAAACTGCTTGGTAGAAGCGGCCCTGTGCGGAGACGAAGACAGATCGAAAAATATCATGCCGATAAAGCAACTGTTGACAGCTCTGTACCAGCCGCGCTTCATTCACCGAAGGCAAGAAGTCAATATAGAATTGATACCACGATCTCCGAGGTACACGGAGCGCATCTTCGATGTAGGCCTTCTGAGTAATCGATCCTGGCCAAACATTGGACAGCTTGGCAGCCTTACATTGCACACGGGGCAAGATATCACGTTCGACAAACGAGGTGCTCTCTTCTCCCAAACCCAGACTTGCAAAAGTGACAACAGGATCTACAGTGGAGCTAGTGGACGCTGTAATAGGAGTACATCTGTCGGCTAGTTCGCTGAGATTCCGTGTGGTGAGAACGTCAGCAACAGTGAGAGCAAGCTGTGCTTCTCGTGCCAATGAAACGAGCTGCACGGCCGCTATCGAATCGCCACCGGCCCTGATGAAGTTGTCATCCATGCTGAGGTTTTCAGGATTAATGCGAAGTAGCTGCACAACAAGGTTATGGATCTTGGCTTCGATGGGTTTTTGCGGTGCCCGTCTTTGCACATGGTGACTTGCAGGCATTAGGTCTTGTTTCTTCAATGACGCGTAATTCTTGCGCAGCGTTATGCGATCTGTTTTTCCAGAAGTTGTCATAGGTATGCTCGTGACAGGGATATAAGCTGATGGTATCATATATGATGGCAATGATTGTGCAAGCCAACTACATGCTTTCTCGGCCGTGTCCTGCAGCTGCGCTTCTGCTTCGGTTGCTGAACTGCTCGTATTATTTTCGAATTGTAGAAAAGCCACAAGCACAGGATCTTTGCTGTCCACAGGCAAGATCATTTCGACAACAGTCTGGGAAAGACGGAGCGAAGCAAATGCAAGTTGGACATGGTGCTCTATGTCACCAAGCTCCACGCGCTGTCCGCGGATCTTGACCTGAGCGTCTTTTCGTCCCATGAAGGAAAGAGTGCCATTGCTGTTGTACCGCACAAGGTCCCCGGTCCGGTATAGTCGGCCTCGCCTGCCGGGGAAGCTAGTCCCGCTGCTGCGAAGAAGCCATGCCGGATCCTCAACAAAAGCCTGAGCTGTTTTGTTGGCGTTTTTCAGATACCCTTGTCCTACCAACGGACCCTCGAGCCACAACTCGCCCACAGCTCCAATGGCTGCCAACTTGTGTTCTCTTCCACTTATGTCCACGACCCACGTCTGCGCACCAACTCCTCTCCCAACTGACGGATCGCCCAAACCATCTGACTCAATAGCTTGCACAGTTGCAACTGGAGTACATTCTGCCGGGCCGTATGTGTTGATCACTCGGACTTTGCTTCTCCAGTAAGCCACGTCGGCCGCTCTGAGCGGCTCACCTATAAAACTGACGGTCTTGAGGTCAGGCAGATGCAATCCCTGCAGAAGCCGGGCGACCGTTGGCGTAAGATGTACATAGTTGACCTTCATCTGCAAAATCCACTTGGCAGGATCGTGCCACCGCTCGGACTCAGGCGGGATGCACAGGCAGGCGCCAGCGCAGAGCGTTTGTAGCACGTTTGACCACGAGACGTCAAAGGCGTAGGAGACGAAGTCGTATACACGGGATTGACAGTTTATCTCGAGCGACTGCTGTTGATATCTAACTGCACTTGCAAAATTTGAATGGCTAACCATTGCCCCCTTAGGTGTTCCTGTACTACCAGACGTAAACACAACATAGGCCGTAGATGACGCACTAACTAATGGCAATTTCACGTCCGCCGGAGGATTAAAATGCTTGAGCTGCTCGTCAATTACTCTGACGTACTGGGATAGCTGCATTGCGTGGTCTTTTTGCGCAGAAGATGACAAGATCAAGCGTGGCTCGACTTGTTCAATAATCGAACGAAGTCGTTCCAGAGGTAAGCTTGCATCTAGAGCAACGGATGTTGCACCTGCTTTCATCACGCCTAGCTGCGCTACCGGCATCCATTTGGATTTCTGGAAATAGAGTGGCACAATTGTGCCTGCAACTCTTACGCCGGATGATTCAATTGATAGAAAGAGCGCTAACCGGGTCGACAGATCGTCAAGCTCCTGGTAAGAAAATTCACCATCCCATGCGCAAATGGCTGGTGCGTTTGGCTGACTTCTTGGTACTTGCATGAACAGATCATGTATGCAGGCGTCGACGCGTTCCAGCGATGTGTTCCAACCCCAAACATCGTGCAAGTCTTGGTTGCTAATCGTCTGGATGTCCGACACTGGCGCACTCCTGCAATCTTCTTCACATAATTGGCGAAGGACATTCTCGAATTGCTGGCCTATCCGCTGGCCGGTTGTTTTGTCTATGACATGCGAGTCAATACTGAGGCGAAGACGCATCCCATGTGATTGGAGCTGACACTCAAGCATGAGAGGATATGTGTTGAACGCAGCGAAGTCGTCGTACTCATAATTCCCGAAATCCTCACGTTGGAATAACGAAGGTTTTTCATGAGCTTCCATTTGCGACTCTGGTTGTATGACCAACAGTGTCTGGAATTGGGACACCTGTTCACAGTCAGGGCCTAACTGCTGAATACGTTGCAACCCTATCTGCTCAAACGGCGTCATTTCAACGCCCTGCATTTGAACCCGCTGCAGTAGCTCCTTGGCACTCACGCCACGGTCGACCACTACTCTCAACGGCACCGTTGCGATCGTAGGTCCTGCAACTTGCTCTATCCCTGGCACCGGTGCCTGACGGCCAGATACAGTCACCCCGAAGACGGCATCAGCCGAGCCGGCGTATGCAGAAAGCAGAATAGCCCAAGCTGCCCTAATCATTGTCGACGCTGTGTAGTCACCTCGCCAGTCTAAGTTGTCGAGCTCAAGCTTGATAACCTGATCAGATCTGGGCTGATAGCTGGGAGAAGGTAAAGTGAAGAAGGGCTGTGCCTCGACGCCTTGGAGTTGACAGCGCCAGAATTCTCCCACCTTCTCAATAGGCTGCTTCTTTAAATATTGGAGGAAGTTCTGCATCGGGAGAATCTTTGGTAGAGCCTCATTTTGATACGCTTTGTTCAAAAACTCCTCGATGAGCGCCAAGGACCAACCGTCAAACAGCGCGTGATGCATGCTCCACACAAAGTAGGCTCGCTCGTTACTCTCGTCGTGTTCCTCGACGAGTGCGAATTGGGCTAGTGGCATACCGAGGTCGACAGCACTATGCTCTAGGTCCTGCATCATGTCGTTTACAGCGCCGCCAAAGCGCCAAAAACTGCTCCCTTGGTCGACAATAACCTGAACGAGTCCGATGTCAGGCAGATGAATAATACGCGTACGCAAGATTGGTATTTTTGCTACGACTTGCTCCCACGCCTTACGAAATCTTTGAAGATCGGTATTCTTGTCCAGCAGACGAGCCTGTCGCAGGATATAATCACCAGGACGACGCATCGTCATGGCAAGCAAGCCCTCCTGAAGAGGGGTACAGGGGAAAATGTCGGTAATCTGGGATGCCTCAACACCGCACAGCGACGCTGCCTGTGCCTTTATCTCTTCCGTCGAGACATCTTCACCTAACAAAGAGAAGGGTTGGACAGCTTCGTGATAGCTTCTCGGTGGCGATGACGTAGAAGACCGGCTGTCAAGCTCCTGTGCAAGTTCGGCCAGCCGTGGCCACTTGAAGACATCTGCTACTGACAGGCTTAATCCACGCTCGCGCGCTGCACCCACTAGACGCATTGCGCCAATCGAGTCTCCTCCTACGCGAAGGAAGTTGTCGTCCGGCGAGAGATGAGCAGCATCTAGGTTCAAAACGGTTGCCCATATGTCTAGAAGAAGGGCTTCTGTTGGCGACGGAGTATAGCTACTACGGTGGCTCCTCTTTCTCGGATGCAAGTCAGCGAGCTGCTGGAGTGATAACGATGCACCCATATCACGTAGCCGCCGGCGGTCGGTCTTTCCTGTCGTCCCAACAGGTATATGGTCAACGGGTATGTACGCCGCAGGAATCATGTAACCTGGCAGTATTTCTTTCACCCTCTCATCTAAACCAGCTGTGAGCTGCAGCGTAGATGTCTTGTCTTTCCCAGCAGCGCAGATAAACACAACAAGCATAGGATTTTTGCTATCACACGGTTGAATTACATCTGCGATCACCTGCACCTGCTCTCCCTTCTTGTCAACCAAGTTGTTTCGTATATGCCACTCGATCTCTCCAAGCTCAACTCGCTGACCGCGAATCTTGATCTGCGAATCCTTTCGACCGATGAAAAACAATTTTCCACGGTCACCACTGCATTCGTATCGTACCAAGTCGCCTGTGCGGTACAGCAAGCCGCGGCGGCCCCGGCGACCATGCCCGCCACGTAATAGCCATGGAGGGTCCCTAATAAAAGCTCCAGCTGTCTTCTCTTGGTCTTTTAGGTATCCGCGCCCAATGAGTGGGCCTTCCAGCCAGAGCTCGCCAACCGCTCCTAACGGCGCGAGCTTGTCTGGATTGCTGACGCTCACGACCCAAGTGTTCAAGCCTTCTCCGCATCCAATGTCATTCTCGGAAGATGACAAGCCGACTGGGGCCATAGTTGCCTTCACAGAACATTCTGCTGGGCCATACGTATTTAAGAGTCCTGGGTGGTTAGCCCAGTCTCCAAGCGTCGCTTTGGTGAATGATTCCCCGCTTAGCAGGACCTGCCGCAGTTGGGGCAGTTCTTGAGGCTTGAGCAGACGCAATATGGAGGGAGTAAGGTCTACTAGTGTGGCTCTGCTAGCTTTTAGGGAGCCCACAATGTCATTCTTTCTTTGTTCGTCCGAGGGAATGCAAAGACAAGCCCCAGACGTTAGGGAGTGCAGCATGTTTGACCATGTAACGTCGAAGGCATAAGACACGAAGTCATACACTCGGAGGCCAGGAGCATACCCTAGAGCACACTGCTGGTAGCGAATAGCGGAAGCAAAGTTCTCGTGTGTAATCATAGCGCCCTTGGGCAAGCCTGTGCTACCTGATGTGAAGACAACATAAAGTAGATCCGAGGGTACCAATTTACGTGGCAAGGACCGGCCTTTGATGGTGTGAGAAATCTTTTCGAAGAGACTCCAGTCCAGAACAATCAAATGAAGAGCCGCCAGGGAGGACGCTGATTCTCTGTTCGTTGGTGACGATATTATGAAATTAGGCTTTACTTGATCAGCAACCGTACGTGCGCGCTCTACGGGTTGCGTTGAATCTAGTAGCACAGATGCGCCTCCAGCCTTCATAACAGCCAGCTGGGAAACAGGCGTCCACATAGACTTTTCGATGTATATTGGTATAATAGCGCCAGGCTCTACCCCAAGTTGCATAAGATGAAGTGCCAACTGACTGGACAGGTCGTCAAGTCTCTGGTACGTAAGTTCACCATTCCATGCTGATATAGCAGGAGCCTCTGGCTGTCTCTGCACGACTTGGGCAAATAGATCATGAACCAGAAGATCGACGGGCTTCGGCACCACGTTATTCCAGCTCCAGACATTTAGAAGATCCTGCTCGCTGACAGTCTCGATGTTCACTACTCTGTGCTGTAAGTGGGCGGGTGCGCTGAGCCATTTTAACGCGCCTTCGAACTGGCACAGCATCCTCTCGACCAGGCCACTTTCAATAACTCTGCTGTCAAAATTTGCACGTAGCTTGATTTCTGAGTGACTGATGAAGCATTCTATCACCAGTGCAAGTGGACGAGTGAGTAAGAGTTTTTGATCGCTTTCCTCAACCTTCTCGTCATCATGAGACTGGTGGTTTTCTGCATGTATGATCTTGGTAGCCGGTGTAACTATGGCGAGTAGGGTTTGAAACTGGCAAGCGCGCGCAGCATCTTCACTAAGCGACCGGATACGCAAAACGTTCAAATCTTTGCAGACAGTGCTATTTGAATTAAGGCGATCAAGCAGATCTGAGACCCTCTCTTCGCGGCCTAGCGTGACTCTAGTGGGTAGAGCGGTTGCAAGCTGCAGGGACGTGGGCGCCGCCTCACAAGATAGCATTCCAAACCAGACATCCTCCGAGTTAGCATGGGCAGCCTGCACGCTTGCCCACGCTGCTTGAACCAAAGGAGTGGCCGTGTAGACTTCGGACGATCTAAAGTCACGAACTACGTGCTGAACCACGGCATCTGGTCGAGGCTGGTAGGGTGCTGAGGGAAATGGGGGGAAAATGCTCCCATCCATGCGTTCGAACCGACTGCGCCATTCTGTTAACACCAGAAGCTCATCCATACCATTAATGTGCTCAAAATACGATTGGTGGAGAGAACTTTCGTTGCCGTTGACACTGCATGCTGGTTGGGGCCGGTTCTCGATAACACTAGCGGATCCTATGAGATATGCAATAGCTGAATCTAGCCCGCCCGCAATCGCCTCGGCAAGTCCTACGCTCATATAATCACCTCTATACTGAATGCTAATCTCGGTTGCATCCCCATCCAGAATACCAATTAAGACAACATCATACTGAAAGAATATCTGTCAGCGACTATAGCTAAGGATAGAAATGCGGAGACGTCAACTTGCGAGATAATAAATTGGAATAGAGGGATCACAAGCTGTCAAAGCTTTTACATTGGATAATTCGAATATCCATATCTTATGGACATCTGAATTATTGCCTGAGCTGCCCCATTTATGGAGACGACAAATGATTTTGTGAAACTTACCTCGTGTGGGTCTTCTTCTCTGATTTCTTCCAGGCGTAGGCCGTCACTGCTGCCATACTGATGGGCCTCTCGAACCGTAATGGCTGTGTTAAACAGCGGACCGCTGCCGCCAATTGCATGCTGAATTTCGGCAAGCGAGGTATGTTGGTATGTAAGGTGTTCGATAGACTGCTCGCTAACCGCGAGCATTGCCTCTAGTTGCGGCGCGCTGAGATCAATCCTCGCCACGAGCATGCTGAGTAGCGGACCCACAATATCCTCGATGCCGTCCACAGGCGTGTCGCGCCCTGAGCAGACATATCCAAAACACACCTCCGTCATGCCAGTGAACTGCGCCAAAACCAGGGCCCATGCAACCTGCAAGAAAACGGCACGGGTGGTGTTTTGCTCACGACAGTAGGCTGCAATGGCCGCAGTTGTGGCTACCGGGAGAGGTATAAGACCATATTGCTGGTTTCCATCTGCCCGGTGGCTGTTGGTAAGAGGGAGGTCACCGAGGAGCTCGCATTTTTGTGCACCCGCTAGATGATTCTGCCAGTAGGCGAGCCGGCTCGACGATGACATATTAGATTGGATGTACCTTACCACATCGCTAAATGGGGGAATATTTAACCCTTCGGTCAAGTCTCGTCCGGCATACACGTTAGCTAGATCACGGAGCAATACGGGAATGGAGGAGGCGTCAATCAAGGCGTGACTCATGTCCAGCCGACAGGCAACCTCACCGTCACTGCCATGGCAGACAGTGATAGCATACTCAAGCTGATCGGCGAAAGTGGCTGAAGAAGTCATTTTCGGGGCCTCCATTTCAAGCAGGTACTGAGTCGCTGACTGGGGTGTATTAATGCCCACTTGCATGCAGTGTGGCTTTGTATCGCGGAGTGTAACCTGGAGATATCGACCAGTTTCTGGATGGGAGGCAAAGATTGTAGCGAAGACCGAGTGATGACGAGTGACTATCTCCCACGCAGCTTTCAGACGCTCCGGGGAGATGACAGGTGAGCTCGAGCTTGTTGGAGTCGACGAGGAGAAGCAACGCCAAACCCAGCTATTACGGTAGGATGCAGTGCCCTTCTTCTCACTCAGTAAAATGCCTTCTTGCATCGGAGTGCACGGGTAAATGTCACAAATGTCGGCCGTCTCCACGGCACGGGTGGCCAGTTGCTCTGTGAATAGCGAATCTAAGCCCGCGTGCGAGATAGACAGCAGCGGGAGATCCGCTAGCGTGGGGCGTGGGGATGTCGCAAGGAGCTCCCGTGGTGCCGCCCGCAGTTCTTCTGGAAGAACGTCCAGCAACCAGTGCTCTAGGCGCTCTCTGTGTCGCATACGTCTGTGTGTCGTCGTTACGATTCGCGCCTGGCCAGCCTCGATGACGATGTTGATCTCGATGAGTGCCATGCGTTGGTAGTCATCGCCGAACTCGCGAATAGCGACAGTGCGTTCTGACCTATCCTCACGCTGCAGCAGTGAGCCTGCGTTTTCAAGCTGCTGGAAGACGCCGCGGTAGTTGAAAAGAAGCTCTACACTGTTGTGGCTTGCAAATGCCTTGTGTCCAGCTGCACTGTGGTAGCGGCAGGCAATATATGGTCTTCCCTTGCCAGGTACACGTGCGCGGGTGTCCTTAGCGTTGCGGATGGCGTCGACTAGAGAGTCTGTAGCGGTGCTTTCTACCACCACTGGACACAACGTGGTGAACCAGCCTACAGTCTCGGATAGGTCGACGTCGATACCTGTCACCGGCTCCCGGCCGTGGCCCTCAATAAAGACAGCGGGAGCTGTACGATCATTAAATGCCTTGCGGAATGAGTGTGCAAGTGTACCGATCAGTACATCGAGCGTCTCAGTGCGCAAATTCTCATTGCTGTGGCCGAGTAGCAGGGCAGTCGTTTCCTTGTCTAGGACGTGTTCATAGACATCACTGTCAGTAAAGCGATTGTCTCCTGGCTCAAGACCCCAGTACTCTAGCTGCGCCGCTTCGACAGTGTACGGTAGCACCTTTTCTGGATCCAACGCTTGACCTTCCTCACGCTGCAGCCGGCACCACGTCTGGAACGATGTAGGCACTGGCGGTAGTAGCGCTACCCCTGCTCTATCTAGGCACTGAACCAAGTCGTGCCAAATCACTCGCCATGATACTAGATCGATAATAACATGGTGCGCGCTGAGTAGTAGGCTCTGGTCTTCGCCTAGCCCGCTGAATAGGTCAGCCGCAAAGACGGGTCCGTGCTGGAGGTCCAGCGCAGCCTGTCTGGCTTGCACGATCTGCTCAAAGCTACCGTCGTTGTGATAGGAATGTTCTTCAACAGTGAATACACTATTTTTCGCCGGCAAAATCATCTGCTCCCAAGTTTTGGTCTCGCTGCTGCGGCGTAAGCGCGCGCGTAGCATACTATGCCGCTGCACGACTATCCCCGTTGCTTTCCGCAGTATATGGAGTGTTATGGGCCGAGTCACACGTAGTAGGAAGCTCTGTGTATAATGGTTAAGACCATTTGGATTTGCGTCGAAGAAGAGCTGTTCCATTGGCGAAAGCGGCCATAGCTGGCCCTCAGTGTCTTCTTCGCTTGCCACGACCGTCTGCTTCTGTATCACAACTTTGCTGCGCAAAGCCAGCGCTTTAATGGTCCGCAGTCGCAGCACATCTCCCACGTTAATGAATATGTTTCGTGCCCGACATCGGGAGACGATTTGCATCGCAGTGATAGAATCGCCACCTAGGCGGGTGAACGCAGCGTCGGTTGAGATCTTGTCTTCTGGGATGTTGAGTACATTGCTCCAGACCTGTAGTATTTCTAACTCAAGTTTGGACGTTGGTAGTATCCGCTCTGCTCCTCCATCTTGCACTGCGTGGTTCCAGAATGCCGTCGAGGCTGCCTCACGGAGGCGCCGGCGGTCCGTCTTTCCGGTGGCAGTCATAGGAAAATTGTCGATTGGAATGTACGCCGAAGGTATCATGTATGCCGGTAGAGCATCTGAGAGCTTATGGTCCCACACGGCAGTGACCCTGCGAATAAGATTGGTCAAGTCAGAGCGAAGCTCGTCATCTCGAGGGCTTACCAGTGCAACAAGCGCTGGATGCTTGCTGCCACTAGGAATGACGACCTCTGCTAGGACTTGGACGCTGCATTGTAGCTCGGGTTCCAAACTGTTGCGCAAATGATGCTCAACCTCTCCAAGCTCTACACGCTGCCCGCGGATTTTGACCTGAGAGTCCTTGCGGCCGGCGAAAGATAATGAGCCATCCTGGCGATTATAACGTACAAGATCGCCCGTACGATAGAAAGGACCCCTCCGACCTGGCTTTTCTGCAGTGAAGTCGGGGCAAAGTAGCCACTGCGGGTCCTTGACAAATACAGCAGCTGTCTTCTTTGGGTCATTCAAATAACCCTCTCCAACAACTGGACCTTCAATCCACAGCTCTCCGATTGCCCCTATTGGTACTAGCCGAGCCCCATCTAGGCTAACAATCCACGTGCAAGTGCCGAGGCCGTGGCCGATTGGTGGATTTGTGTCACTGGGCTCTCCGACCTCCTGCATCGTGCTAGTCACAGAGCACTCAGCAGGCCCATATGTGTTGATTATAGTTGCCCTCTTGCTGAAACCTTGAACTAACGATGCCTTTAGTTCCTCGCCGCCGAATTGTAGGATCTTGACGTTTTCTGGCAGATCCTCTGGAGGGAACCAAGCGACTGATGGCGTCAAATGTGCGTAGTCGACTTTATACTTCAGAAGTGCGCTAGGCAAGTCTTGCTTCCGCTCCTCATCTGACGGAATACACAAACAACCGCCGACTGTGATAGTATGAAGGAAGTTTGACCAAGCAACATCAAATGCATACGATGCAAAATCAAACACCATTTGTCCTGCTCTGAACTTAAGAGCTTTCTGTTGATGTTTGATAGCGCTTGCGAAATTGGAATGCGTAATTATCGCGCCTTTTGGTACTCCTGTGCTCCCTGAAGTGAATACAACATAGAGTCTAGCCGAGGGGACAACGATGGGAAGTCCTAACTCGGCTGTGAGATAATGAAGCTGGTTGAGCGCTTCCTTCCCAACCACTAAGACTGGCTTATCCGATAAGCGACAGGTGATTGCCTCATTTGCTACAGAAGTCAGCAGCAGCTGTGGGTTGACTTCATCGACAATAGTCCGAAGCCGCTCTATAGGCTGTGACATATCAAGCACGACCGACGCCGCACCTGCCTTCATTACGGCCAGTTGTGCAACCGGAGTCCACATAGATTTCTCCAGGTGGACAGGCACAATTGTACTCTGCACATTATACTCAGTGAGATGACGTGCAAGCTGCGTCGAGAGGCTGTCTAGCTCGCGATATGTTAGCTTGCCATCATGGGCAAATATAGCCAGCGAATCAGGCTGATTCTGCACGACCCGAGCAAAGATATCATGTATAAGCAAATCAAATTTTTCTAGAACCGTCGAGTTCAGGCGCCAAATTTCTTGCAGATCTTGCATATCGACAACTCGAAATTCTGAGATGAGTTTGCCCTTTGTGGATTCAGTAGAGCAGATACTTTTAAGAACGTGTTCGTACTGCCAGCAAAAATAATTTATCATTTTCGGCTCAACTGCAGCCGAATTGATCACGAACCTCAGCTGAATCTGATCTTGATAGAGCAAGCAGTAAACCAATAGCTCACGATGATGTAAGTCAGTAGATCCGTCCTTGCTCTGCGGCTCAATTCTTTGTGTGACCAGTGGCTGCGGGAGTGCGAACCCCTCCTTGATGTGGGTAACATATTGAATGCTCCGAGCTGTTGGATTGGTGAAACTCACTTGCACACTCTGCAATAAGTCTTGAATATCCGAATTCCAGTCGACGCCGATACGGAACAGATTTTCCGCATTCGAGCTATTGACTTCGAGCTCCTGCGATTGGGTCCGTGAAGGACGCTTATCATCTGGCACCATGGTGAACACGAATTCCGTCGAGCAGGTGTGAGAAGCTAGCATAATGGCCAGAGCAGCATAGCTGAGACTGGATGCTGCGAACCCACTATTGCTCACCGGTAGAGGGATTTTGAAGTCGGAAATAGTATCGTTTCTTCTGTTTTTGTACTTCACTAAAGACCCATTGATAGAATGACCGGGTCTTGTTTCAAGATTTGTGGCAGAGTGGTGTGAAACATGGCCATTCGTCTCATGTTCGTTCTGCGAATGCTCGTTGTGCATATGAGCTCCCGTTTCCACTTGCTCATCTAGGCTGCAGTTGACATCAAGTGCATGGTCTAATACACGTTGATCGTGATTTTCTTTCCTCGAGACACGATCGATATGGTCCACTGCTGCTCGCTGCAAAGATAGCATTGGTGTAGTGTCGATCACACTCATAGTTTTTAACTTTAGCAGGAAATCACACGAATGGAGGTAAAACAAGAGGAGGAAAATGGATGTTACTAAACAAAAATTTCGGGCAATTGATGTGGACAAGTTGAAATTCCTCGGAGAGGGTAAGAGGAGAGGGTAAAATATGTCTCGGGTAATGATCTTGTGAGTGAAACAAAAGTCCTTTTTCCCCTCCCAAAGCGTCCTCATTATATACACGAAAGATTCCCTCGTCACCCCCTCCCTCTATTCTTCGCCGCGGTCATTCTCAGCCAGAACCCCGCAGTGAAAACTTGAAGGCAACAAAGATATGTAAGGATATGAAAACTCCAAAAGTGACTCCACTTCTGGAGAAGTGACAATTTAGGCTTATGTTTGGTTTCACATACCCCTCTCAGAGTATGAACTCTGCAAGCGCGTCTAAATAGGTAGACTAGGGCTATTTTTCCCGATTTTCTGTATACTTTTGTTGTACTATTGAACTACCTCTTGAACCACTTCTAGCTAAGTGAACTAGGCCGGTTTTGTGTATCTTGCGTACATAGAATTATCTCTTATAGTTAGGTAAACTACCTACATATTTTTGAGTTGATCGTTTAGTTTGATATAAAGCTAGAGATTTTATTACTGCGCTATCCGTACGAGCCGGGATTCATGGCTGTGAAAACTCCAAAAGTGATGCCACTTCTAGAGAAGTGACAATTTGGGCTTATATTTGGTTTCACAAAAGTACATCTCGAATATCATACTATTATGCATGTGCGCTTGTCATCCTGTACGATTATGGTATCAGAGCATACAAGAGACGAGAATATGTATACTTGCTAAAGTTATACTTGACAACATGCTTATATTATTCTTTCTTACCAAGCCGCCCGCATATCCGACGCGCTAATACCTCCTTATAGTGGAATCGCTAAATAACGGCTTCAATACTACTTTCGAGACATACCTCAAGTACCGGACATTGCGCGACCAAGAGGTAAAGATGCAAGTGTATCATTCCGCTATACTTGAAGAACGAAAGGTTACATTATGACGTGTAGGACTAGAAGTTAAGCACGAACGAGCAAGTAAGCAAGCGCTCTTCGAAAATTTTATCCCCAAACCTTGAAAGAAAACCTGCAAGATTTCTATCCTCGAAGGGAAGGTGACCAGATGTTTATCCCCGGGAACTCTCCATTACAGGAAGGATATACAATGGTACATCGCAAGTCTAACATAGACCACAGGTGTGTCAGATCCAGTACAGAAGTAGTTATACAGGGAACTTCTATGAGAATCAATAATAGCTTTTATATTGAGCTAGAGTTGTTTCATTTGTGTAGTACTTTTCTAGAGTCTTCGTAGCTCAATGTTTGGGCTACATATTCTCCTTTTCAAATCAAGGATATTTTAAATTTTAGTAGCAGAAATACCTTGTTTATTACTCGATGTTTATCCATCGTAGTTATTCTATTTAAACACGTTATATACAGTATGATCTTTCGTTCTACAACTGGCAGGCCAGTTTTACATAAGAGAAACAGTTAGCGCTTCTCAGACGCAGGCCAGAATAGCAAAATAAGTTATTTACATAAGAGAAACAGTTAGCGCTTCTCAGACGCAGGCCAGAACAGCAAAATAAGTTATTTACATAATAGAAACAGTAAGCGGCTTTTAAACACAGGCAGCCCGCACAGTAAAATAAATCTTTATTTATATTGAAAATAATATTATAACTTAATATAATATAATTTATAACTTCTTTTATAAATTACTTAATTATATATCTCGAAAATATATTAAAATCAATAGAAATTATATATTTATAATTAAATAGTTAATTAATATTTTAAATTTTAAATTAGAAAATTTT
>JAJCXA010000314.1:0-15133 GCA_026770245.1 Clarireedia aff. paspali H2
CGAAGGTTACCACGAATTCAACCTTAACCTTGATCCATTTTCATTCCGGGATATTAACGTTGAGAGTTCGTACGAAGGCTATGACGAAATCCGGCCTAATGAATCTGCATCCCGTCGAATACCCCGTTCTTGGCCACATGCAGAAAGCCAGAGCCCGCCAGCTCTTGAATCTCTACCTACTGGCATAGATAGCGAGTCTCCAATAGTCTCCGAGATTCTGTCTTCCGCTTCAAGCTGTGGTGATTGTTCTACTGGGTTCGAGACAGATTCTACTTGGTCAGAGGATGGTAGTGTTTGGGGGGAAGATGGCACCCCTCAGATCTATGATCATTTAGGACTTTTTGGTATCACTGCCACTGAAAAATTTGCACCGCATAGAAAGGATTCTGACTTATCCGTTCAGCAATTGCTGACTCCCATGAAAAAGAAATTGGTGGATGGTATTATGAGAGAATTCTGGGTTATTTTCAATCAAGAATGGACTGCAAACATTCAAAGACATTCCGGAGGATCCCCTCAATCAATGTCTTCTTCAATCTCGCAATGTAATAACACATCAGGGAGCTCGAGTAGCAGTAGAGGGCAGAAACGGGAACGGGAAGACGAGGAAGACAAAAATCCCGAGGATAACAATGGAAGAGACCCTAAGCGCCCAAAAATCGATTTCTCTCCGCTGAAAGGTTCAGACGAAAGAATGAAATTTGCTTGTCCATATCGCAAACACGATCCACGAAAGTACTGCCACCAAATTCGCCGCTGGCGGTCATGCGCTTTGACTCCCTTGGATACAATAGCTCGCGTCAAGTCTGGTTCCCCACGGTTCAGTTATCACAATGCTAATAAGTTTCAGGGGCCATTTGTATCGCTACCATCGGATCTTTCAGTGTCCACGATGTAAGGTACTCCACAAAAGCCCAGAGGACCTAGAAAAACACACACTGGCCGTCAAGGCATGCGAGCTTATCCAGGAACAGCAAGCAGAAGGAATCACTAGCAACATTGAAAAGAAACTAAGAAGCAGGAAAAAAACACATCGAGGCCAAACCGAAACAGAAAGATGGCAAGAAATTTACAGGATACTATTTCCTGAGGAAGGGGTACCTTCACCCTGTAAGAACAGGAGTCTATTCACATTTCAGGGGACTTATACTAGCGCTGCTACTAGCTGCTATATGTCTTCTTCTATGAGCTGTCAACTTGCTAACTGCAATTAAAAAAAACATAGACTACGAAGCAGTCCAAGACGATATAGTGCAATCTCCGGATTCAAAAGAGCTCACCAGCTATGAAGAGTATTCCCGCCGCGAACTGCCAAGATTCTTTCAAAGCGCCCTTGAGGCAGCTATTGTCGATGAAGCACAGCCAATAGAGGAGAGGTTGAGAAGCCGATTAGTTGAAATGATCCAAGACTGCCAGGAGCAGGTATTCTCAACTTACAAAGCTAGGCGGAGTACAGACACCCCCCCTGCTGCTGTGGCAAACGTATCGTTGGGCTCCTTGGAATCACCTGTCTCAATCGACCAACAAACTGAAAAGGCTCGAGAAGAGGACACTACAGATATAATTCAGACCCTTTACGAACGGGTACCATCTCAGGATTCACATCCAGTCCATCCTGAGATGGCTGTTGCAGACGCGACCTCGAAAAACTCAGGAGAGAATGCGGTCTCCGACTCTGGATATGTCAGCGAGCCTCCGGTATCAAATTCCGATTTTTTTACCAACGAAGATATAGCCGCGTCGGAGGCCATTAAAGCAAACAGCTCGCAGCATCAACAGCCTCCAAATACCCTGCAATCGGTGCAGGAGACCGAGACCGAGCCCGAGATGACCGTTTATCAGACTTCCTCACTTCAAGAAGCTACGATACAACAGTCAGCTACATGTGACACGCTAGATATGCTAAATTCGGAGTTCAACATAGACGAATCCTACCCATATAGCACAGGGTCTGAGGGTTATGATATGGAAACGGGGAAATGGATGGATGCATGGATGCGTTTGAATAGGGAAGAAACAGAACACGTTGGGGGTTTTTGAGAAGGACGTGCCCCGCTGGCGGGACGACAATGAAAAGAAACTTACTCATCCCCACACCTCTACCCCAGGCTAAGTGCATTAGGCCACTGACCTCGATTCGCAATATATGTCGAGGGAGATGGTATAGCCAAGACTAAAGGCCTGTAGTTGATGTATTGAATACGGCTATCTCGTATGGCATGAAAATATTTCGCACATGTTGAAGGACACTCCCGTGTGGAGTTGAGTGATACTACATAACATCAACAAACTAGCTATAATCGATGATCATATACGATTAAAATCAAAACGTGATCTCAATGTAACGAAATCATACTCGCGGTAACATCCGAAAACCCCAGTGCCTCCCCATACATGATCCCGTCAACATAGCTCTCCCCCACGAGACGGAACATGCCATCTCTCGTATCACTCGCTCGAACAATAAACGGTACCCTGCCTCCAGAAAAGACACAAACTCTATCTCCAGCTCGTACAAGATTCGACGCAATCCCGCAGCGTCCCCGCTGTGTGGTAATAAACCTCCAACCAGCTACAGCACCACCAAGTAACGAGGTATAGTTCTTGCTCTTCGCACAGAGATTAGTACCCTCATTCTCGAATGGCGAGGGAGTCATTGATTCCGATGACAAATTCCGAAAGTATTCCTTCATTATCTCTTTGCCGTGGTTGGCTTGAGTCAACATTTTCTGAAGTGCGTTGTACGACGACTCGATGTCGGTATCAGTGGAAGACGCATATGTAGGGTGGAGCGCGGCTGCGATAGGGATTTTCCACTTCGTATTGATTGCTGTTTTCCCTTCTGGGACGGAATCAAGCATTTTCTCGATTTCTTTGAAGTACCGTCTAAGCTGGTCTGGATAGTTTGCAGACTTACTAACTTGGTTGACGGTATCGACAAAGTATCCTTCAATTTTTATGGTGTCTCCTCCGGCACTGAGATCTATGCGTTCATCACGGGTTCCAGAGCTGCAGAAAGTAACTCCTCTATCCTCAGAATCAGACAGACTCTTCGGTGATGAAACGGTCCAATTAGGCGCCCACGATGGAAAACGGTCGGCTTGCAAACTCAGTCCTGCTCGACACAGCATTTTCATCCCTTGTTTCTCCGCAACCAAATCTTGGAGAATACCTCTAGCAATCCTTTTTGTAATTGACTCGAGAGGCATATCATAATCCGGATCAAAGTCGACTTTGTTTCCGTCTTCTGCGATGCCTAAGAATGCGAAATATCGATCTCTTCTTAGTGTCGAATCAAGATGCCTAAAAGATTCCAAGAGATCGAAAAGGTACAGACGACCGTGTCGAGCATCTACTTCACGCTCACGTGCTTTCATCAACGTAAGGAACGGTGCCCACGATTTTGTGTCGATATGCGTGGCCTGCAACTTATAATCAATGACCTCCATACTACCAGTAAGATCGTCCCAATCAATCATCCACTCTCCGGAGACGATCTTCAAAGTTGGTGCCAGAACAGCCTCTTGGACAATCCATGCTCTCCGAAACCAAGGATTATGAAAGAATTTAGCCACATCTGCCCATATATGATCATTCAAGGTCGGTATGCCATTTGCACCCCAAGCTGCAGGGATAGGCCGTAGTTCTTTTGGTATGTCCTCAGAATCTTGACCGCACAGTTTAACAGCTTGTACTTGCAGCAAAACTTTTACTGCATCATTCGTTGTGTCCTCAGCCCCAAGGAAGGCCAAAATGCAACTTGCATTCTGGTATATCCTTGGTAGGAGACGTATCTGCTGTGCTCGTGTATTATTGGAAACTTCTTTCCTGATGTGTCCAGAACGCGAATTTCTGGTCCTTCCCCAGGGGAATCTCGAATGTATGACCTTGAGGCGAGGCAACGCCCATCATCTTGAGTAGCAAACCAAAACTCAGCATCCTGGGATGGCTTCCAAGAGTGATGATATAGAAATATCATTTGTGAGATCAGCTGAGCACGATTATGTCCATAGGGGCTAAATTCTGTGGACGCGTGATTGTCACAAATAAAGCGACATATATCCTTCTCTTTTATCCGCTCAATCCCAAGTCTTTCAAACAGATGTACACGATGCTCATCTGATGCAGCCCCTGCATGAACAATAGAGTGAGGAATCACTAATTGAAATTCAGGCCGACAGAACTCTTGCGAGGGAAGTGCTGGATGACTGTCAGCACTTGTCCACGTACCGTCCAGTAATGGAATGACGGGTAGTCGTGACGGCCTTTCTTTGAACTCCTCATCTGTTGTCAACGGAATGAGAGCCTTCACAAGTTCGTTCTGCCACTTGAAGGACTTTGACCTAAAGACATCTTCTTCATTGAGGATCATCTGCTCTAGATCACTCAGAAATTCTGCGTCGGAAAGTGGTTCGACACCCAGTAAAGAGATAGATTCAATAACCCAAGCCGGATACTTCATGGATAGGTAACGGTGTCTGGTAGTTCTGGGCATGGCAGGTTCAGGGCTGCCTGAGATATGAAGATTACGATAGGCCGACGGCGAATACTACGGCTCCTCAGAAGACACTAAATGGACTGTAAAAACTGCCCAACAGCCTCATTGCCATGGTTTATACATACATATAGGAAAACACTCTGAGGCGCCAGTAGGGCGATTCACGGTGTCAGCCGTTTGGGGAGATAAGGTTAAGTCTCCATTGTCGCCTGGCTGCCATGGAAACTACGTAGTTGAAGAACGCCGGTACTAGAAAGGCAGATTCAAATGAAAATCTTGCAAGAGAGCCCAAGATGGGATTGTACGATCAAATTGTAGTTGAATTTAAGAGCTACAGTCGATTCATTAGTGCTTAATGATGGAGAAATAATGAATAATGCCGAAGCGTGTGTGTGGCTGAAAGTTCTCATTGTGGCGCTCGGTTAGAATCGATAAGCTTGATAAGCTTTATTTTCTCATTGCTCACAATAATTTTCAAGATCAACTATTTCATGAAACAAAATGTTTCGCGACGAAGAATTTTCCATGCCATCCACTGTTCCCATAGATCTACCCGATCCGGTGTACGAAAACGATGACCTAGACGATGTATTTGGATCCGCGCCAGGATCTCCTACATTCGGCGGCGAACGAGAGACAGTGTCCGATATACCGAGATTGAAGGAGAAACATGAAACGGATGGTTACCGGGATGGGGTCACACAGGGTAAGGCACAGAGTGTGCAGAAGGGATTCGATGAGGGTTATGGACTAGGCGCAGTACTTGGTCTGGAGATTGGTCGAATAGTAGGAATACTCGAAGGTCTGTTTGGAGCAGTCACTGTGGCTGCGAGCAAAAATGCGGACATGTGGTCGGAAGAAGCGCGGAGGATGGAAGACCTGCTGCGTAGAGCTAAGGAAGAATTAAAAACAGAGAAAGTGTTTGGACGAGAATGGTGGGGTGAGGACGGAATCTGGAAATTCGATGTGTCTGGTGAGGATGTTGTTTTCCCAGATGTTGCAGCAGCGCATCCTCTTGTCAAACAATGGGGTGAAATCGTTCAGAGGGAGACGGAGAAGTGGACTCTCGATATGAAGTTGATGGAGGGTAACGATGAGGATGATGGACAAGTTCGTCCCGCGGCACAAATGGAAGATCTAAATTGGTGAGGAAGCTTCCTCGTATCAAATGATCCCTCCAGAGTCCCGGCATGGAAATACTACCACTTTTTGACGGCATATACGAGGTAACACCAGGCCCAACTAGGTTTCGTGCTGATCCCCACACTCATCACGAGAGCCACATCTCAAGCAGAAGTCGCACGAATTTGTCAATTTCCCGAACAAAATCAGAGAGTGATGGCGGGGAACGTCTAACGCAGTGTACTCGCGTGCTCAGTGTATTACGGCATGATATATTGCGGCAATCGATAGGGTTTAATGTCGTGACAAGTGAGGTGAGGGGAGGACAAGACTTTCAATGGCAGCTGCATGCACATCTGATGGCGCAAACAACGTTCTTGGTGTACGGGGTGCCAAGAGATACAAACAGTCCATTATCTTAAATCTGACTATGCGTTATGCCCAACGCACTCGATTCGGCTGTTGGCTGCTGGCTGTTGGCTGCTGGCTGTTGGCTGTTGGCTGTTTACAGAGCATAATCCGGTTGCACGAGCGCATCCAGCATCCAAGCTACGACTAAAATGTAACCCTGAGACAGCAAAAAAGAACCACTTTAAGCCACCCTTACAGCAGTTTTTAGGCCACTTTGCATCTCCATACAGGGGAGCCAGCTATTTCGAGTCAAGGTTAAATAAACACGGAAGCACACATGATTCAGGTTTCAGTGCTACGGCGTTCGTAGTGGCAGCCACGAGGTGTAGATGAACTGAATGAGTATTTTGCAATGTGCTGTACTGTGCTGTATTGGATGTAAGCTTACAGCATGGAGAAAGCATAGAACCAAGTAATACAAAGAAAACAATCACGGTGCCAACTCAGGCCACGAGTGAAGCCTCCTGTCATGCTAATTTCCCTACGTGCAGATTGACTGTGCGTACTTATGCTTTGATAGTAGGCACTCCAACGAGCAACAAGTCCGGAAACCCACCGGTCAACCCCCGTCAGAAGCAACAATAGAAAAGCTTCTTCGTCTAGCTTGCATAGCCCTCCTCTCCCTCCTCGCCCTCCTCGCCGTCCCACCAACGACAAAGCCCCAGCAGCTGCGGCAAGGAGCCGACCGACCGCCCGATCAGCCGTGTGTCCGTGTGTCCCATCCATATTGCATTGCCCTACTTAGTACTTGCTCCTCTCACCTCATCTCGCCAACCAACAACAGTGAGATGTACCGGAAAAGCCAGGGGCAAGAGCTCGGAGGAATTCGATTGGATCAAATAAGCATAGCGAATGGCCCAATGAGAGACATTCTCCGGCCAGATCTACGAAAATGATCTACGATCCAACGCTTGCGCACCGGAGACATGACCAATCGGGGTTCGCTTGACGGAGCGAAGTGCACTTGTAATTTTACAACACGAATGTGTTTGCTTGCTTCTTTCTGCTTTCGGTGGTGGGTGGTTTGAGGTGGCCGTTCATGCTCCAATCGCAATCGGCTGCTTCGGCAATGGGAGAGGGGCAGTGCGCCTGAGCACTCTGTGCTGTAGTCTTAGAAGCACTTTGTACGAAGCATACAAAGTAAGTTATAAGTAGCATGTTGGGATTGGAAAAATGGAGTCGAAAGCACGTCGCTTGCTGGGTAATATGCGATACTTTCGTATGACTGGTTGGATGAAAATGGAAATACATGCAGGAACCCGATTTGATCACACCGGAACTAGGCCGAAAACGCCTCTTTCTTTGCGTTTGCAAGATGGATGGGATGGGATGGGATGGTTGCAAGGAGCAAGGCTGCTGCTACTCCTGCTGCTGCTACTCTTGCTGTTGCTGCTCCTGCTACTGCTACTAACACTTGAGCCACTTCTCCATGGCTGGGACTGGTCTGCTGGGCCCTTTGTTTTGTAGCCTCTGTAGACCTGTCTTGGTAGCGCTTAGGTTGCACTCTTGAACGACGACGATGCATGGGGCCGGGTGCATGGCACTACTACTAGTATGGCCGATTCCTCCACATTGTTTTTCGCTCGCTTTGCATACTACTGTAGTACGGCGGTTGTAAGATCTTAGCTCCACTCGCTCGCTCGCTCGCACGCACCTCTCGCGCTTCCGTGCTCCCTTTCCTTCTCCCTTGAGCCTTTTGCCTTTCATCTCCTCCTCGTCGTCTGCGACTTCCGCCTTCCATCCATCTTCCATGCGACTGGCTGTTTCGCGCACCACCGGACCTCACGTACCAACTACATGATCCGATTCCTTTTTATTACCTACTAGTTATTCCTTCTGGGAAAGGCAGCCAACGCACCAAAACCCTGCACGCGGAAGGAGGAAGGAGGTAGGTGAGCACTGTCATCTTAAGGACGTCCGTCATCTTAAGGCTCATAATTCATTTTCATCCCATCTTTTCTTCTCCCCCCTCTCTTTTCCTATTGCCCCCCTCTCTTTTCCTATCCCCTCCCCCCCCCCCCCTCTCGTTTCCTAAATATACATCGCCCCTCCCGCACACCCTTCAACCATCTTCATCCATCTTCATCCATCTTCATCCCTCATATCTCCTCCACCTCCTCTCTCCCTCATTTCCTAGCCACCGACCCTCACATTCTTTTCCCTGATTAATACCACACATCTCCTCCTCTCCTCATCTACTCTCTTCGCCCTCTCAGCAAGATCCTCCCTATATTCTACGGATCTTGCACTTCCACTCGTTTCACCTACACAAATATTGGTATTTGTTTAATTCTTGCCCTATTCTCTCACCATCCACCATCCACCATTACCTACTCTACAATACGAGGTAAGTGAGTTGTCAGTTTGTCTTTTGTCTTATATCGTCCGCCATTTGAAAGACACATTAAGTACCTTGGCAACCGCCGTGGCGTTCATTCGCATCGTGGTTACTGGGTGGATGGGGTAAATGCTAGTCGCCTTTTTTCCCACGCAACAACCGTACCAACACTACCACCAGCAGCCTCCTCTTCGTTGCCATGCGATGAGGCTATAGCTACTCGGTCTTGGTTTGTTGGGTTGAGTTCTATTATTATCATGATGTTTCTGTTTATGACTGGGAGATATTTCTTGATTCACTCGCCTTTAACTTTCACATTCACTATCGCGTTGGAACATAGTCGACACTCCGCCACGAAGGTTTCATCTATTTAATATCTATCTCGTTCATCTGCACCCCCAACTTTCCCAACTTTCCCATCTCAATCTTGCTATCTTCAACTTCATTTTGTAAGAAATCTATTGACTCTCTTACAGTACATTGATTTACAGTACATTGAGGTGCCATGAAGGGTGCCTTTTTGTCCCTTGGCCTTGTGGCCTCTGCCACTGCCAATATCATCTTCCATCATGTACCGCTCCACTGCAGCCTCTCCGACGAGCGCATGTACCATGGGTGTCTTGAAAACCAGAGCTGTACGAGCGATGGAACGTATGTAGTATCTCACTGTTGCTTATATGGCATGTCACTAAATACTGTTATAGATGTGTATCGGCGGCAGAAGCATCTGCGCCTTCATCTCCAGTTGTAGTCCCTATTCTTAACATTAGAGACGCTCCTTTCTCCACCGACGGGACTTGTGGTCCAGCCAATGGCAACACCGTTTGCGACCCCAACAGCAAAGTATACACTGGATCGTGCTGCTCAGTGAGTTGAATTGGTTGATTGGCGCGCCGATGGATTACTGACTTGTTTGATAGCAATACGGCTGGTGTGGAGGTGACGATGCGTGAGTACCCACCCTCTATAAAATTATAACGAGTTTTACTGATTGTAATTCAGCCATTGCGGAGCAGGATGTATCTCTGGACCATGCACGACTCCGGCTGGCTCATCTGGTGGTGTGGCTCCTCGTGCTGACGGCAGATGCGGATCCGTAAGTCTTTGTGAGCACAGAGTAAAGTATCCTGAAACTAATATTCCTAGGCTTTTGGTGGTGCTACATGTGATGCTGCAGGTCCATATGGTGGCTGCTGTTCATCCTACGGGTAAGGCGATTTTTTTCTTCTTCTCTAACTCCAGTCATCCCGAGACACTGAACTGATTGAATTCTGCAGATATTGCGGTTCCACTCAAGATCACTGCCTGGTCGCAAATGGCTGTCAGAGTGGGTGTACTGACGGTACAAGCACAACTACAGCATCGCCTGCTACATCAACGCCTGCTACATCAACTTCATCTCAAGAACCGAAAATTTCACCTGCTACATCAACACTTCCAGCCGCAGCGGCCAGTAGTGCACCCGTAACAACTGATGGATCTTGCGGTGTTGCGAATGGTAACACAGTCTGTGGTAATTGGGTAAATGGAAACTGCTGCTCCATGTATGGTTTCTGGTAAGTTCATCAGTCCGTGCAAGTACGGGCTCTTCTAACGTAAATTAGTGGTAACTCCAGTGCTCACTGCGGTGCTGGATGCCAGTCTGGAAATTGCTTGAGTGCTCCCTCTGTTGCCGCCCCTGGTGCTAGCCCTGCTCCGGCCGCCGCCCAACCGGGTGCGTTCAACATCGTTGGTAAATCTGGAGTTCCAGCTATGCACGCTGCTCTTATGCCCAATGGTCGTGTTATGTTCCTTGACAAACTGGAGAACTACACCGAGCTGACATTGCCTAATGGACGCTATGCTATGTCTTCCGAATATGACCCATCGACAAATGGCGAGGCTGTTCCTTTGTCTTACAAGACCAATGCCTTCTGCTCTGGTGGAACTTTCCTCGCAGACGGCCGTGTGATCTCTGTTGGTGGTAATGCTCCTTTGACTTGGTTGGATGACAGTATTGGTGACGGGTTTGACGCCATTCGATACCTTGATAGATCGTCAACTGATGCCAGCCTCAACGGACAATCATGGAGTGAGCCAGGTAACAAACTTGCTAGCGCTCGTTGGTATGCTACTGCTCAAACCATGGGTGACGGAACAATCTTTGTTGCATCTGGAAGTTTGAACGGCCTCGATCCTACTGTGAACACGAACAACAATCCTACCTATGAGATTCTCAGCGCCGATGCAGTCTCTCAAGGCAAGAACATCCCACTCGACATTTTGGTGAAGAACCAACCATACTATATGTATCCGTTTGTCCACTTGCTCAACAATGGCAATCTGTTCATTTTTGCCTCCAAGGCATCCCAGCTGTTCGATGTTGGGACGAATACCATTGTCAAGGAATTGCCAGATCTCCCAGGTGATTACCGAACTTACCCCAACACCGGTGGGAGCGTCCTCCTTCCTTTGTCCAGCGCCAACCAATGGAACCCTGATATCGTCATCTGCGGAGGTGGTGCGTACCAAGATATCACCAGCCCTACAGACCCAAGTTGTGGAAGAATCCAGCCATTGAGCGCAAACCCAACCTGGGAAATGGACTCGATGCCGGAAGGTCGTGGCATGGTTGAAGGAACCCTACTTCCTGATGGAACTGTTGTCTGGCTCAATGGTGGCGATACCGGTGCTCAAGGTTTCGGCCTTGCGAAGAACCCTACCTTGGAAGCTCTTCTTTACGATTCAACCAAGCCCAAGGGACAACGCTTCTCAACTCTTGCCAGTTCAACTATCCCTCGTCTTTACCACTCTGTAGCTCTTCTGCTTCTTGATGGTACCCTGATGGTTGCTGGATCTAATCCCGTGGAGATGCCAAAGCTTCTACCTGATATTGCCGACCCATATGTCACAGAATTCCGTGTTGAGAATTACGTTCCACCCTACCTTCAAGGCGATAATGCCAACAAGCGACCTACTGATGTCAAACTATCTTCTCTCGACTTCAAGGCAGATGGCAGCACCATGACCATCACATTCAATTGCCCCGCCGGAGCACAAGCGGCAACTGTTACCTTGTACCATGGTGGATTTGTTACTCATTCCGTACACATGGGTCATCGCATGTTGCATTTGGATGCAACAGGATTCAATGCTGGCCAGACATCGCAAACATTAACTGTAACTCGTCCACCAAACAACAATGTGGCTCCACCTGGACCCTATGTTGTCTATGTTCTCGTAGATGGCATTCCGGCTGTGGGCCAATTTGTCACAGTTTAGAGCGTGGTTTCTGAATAGTTTTTGGGTTTTGGTTCGATTGCTGTATAGCTCGGATAGGGATGGGAATGATATGGGTGTGAAAAAGGGAAAAGAGGAAATTGTAATGAAGCGCACAAACCTATGAAGCGACTAATAAATCTAATAAGTATTATGTTACTATTCATCATTGTGTAATTGTTCTGTGAGCTGTGAAATAACCATATATGTATTGAGAAATTTGTAGATGGTGTGTGGCAGTGGCAGTGAGGCAGTGATTCATTCTGACAGTCTGACATTCTATCATTCTAAACCGCAACCAAATTAAAAGGCCGAGACAGGCTAACTATACAATAAGTAACGTGATGCTTCCACGGACCTTTCTCTCGCCTTGACTGCTTGCCGGGCTGATGGCGGTAAAACATCAGACGAGGACGAACAACAACAACAACAACAATACAGAAAAGACTCGCCAAGTCACAAGTCACGACTTTTTCCTGCGTACAGAAGTACCACATGAGGCGCATGACAATGAAGGCTAATTGGATCGTGCATGTACGAATAGCCTGTCAAATGCTGACAACGAATAATTGAGCGAGTAAGCGTTTCCTCGGCCCCCCCGCTCTTTTCAGCTAAAAATGTGGTGGGTGTGGGGTGGGGAAGCTGAAAACACGAATGAATGGATTGATTGTGCGAACGAACAAATCAGTTGAACTGCTTTGATTACTTGTGTCTACGATTTACTCGGTGCGAAACAAGTGATTTTGGTCATTTGGTTGTTGAGAACTGGATTGCAGAGAGAAAACCGGGTTGGCTGTAGGGAAAAGAAAGAGAAAGAGAAGGGAAAAGAGAAGATACAGTAAGAGTCACGAGAGGGAGAGAGACGACCGAAACAGAAAGACGCAGTCAGTGTCCGCCGCAGCAGAGTGGTAGTGGCCAAAGTGGGTTCAGCAGAGTACTAGTCAGTCAGTAGACTCGAAGGTTTCAGTGTCTTGATCGACGCGGTTGTTGACGGCTTCTAGGTGTGTATAAATTCGACGGTTCGGCGACGTGTACGACAGGAAGCACGCAGACACAGAAGACGAAGTGAAGAAGATCAGTGAACTGCACAACTGAGAGAGTTTATCGAGAGAATTTATCCCGCCAACCTTCACTACCAACGTTCTTAATTATGGCGACACTCGATCCACGCGATTCGCAACGAAGGGGCAGAAGTAAGAGTCCTGGGAGAGAGCGTTCAGTTTCTCGGTCTGGGTATGATGAGAGAGCTACCTCCAGAGGTAGATACAGAGATGCGAGCCCAAACCCTTCGGTGGGGTATACGCATGAGGATGAGAAGGAAACTATTGTTGTCGAAAAGGACGAACACAGCTATACGGAACATGATAGAGAGATCGAAAGGAGGGAAATCGATTTGGCCTTTGGAGAGGATTATGCCGCTCGTACACCGACGAAAGTAAATGTTTATGGGAGACCGCAAACACCTCCCTCAGCCACGAATTCAAGGTTCTCTGAGAGAAGCTCTACGTTTTATGACGAGCAACAACGTGAACAGGAATGGGCGAGAGAAAGGGAAGCCAGAGAGAGGAGCTACAATGAGGAGAGGAAGCGCGAGAGATCATCTAGCTTCAATGTCTCTGCGGGGCTAGGCAAGCATAGCGTTTCCGGAGGCTTAACAATCAAGCATGATTCGCATTCTCATTTTTCCGATCCCTCGAGTCCCGGTCCACTGAGTGCACGATATGCTACACCAGCAAGTCCAATCTCGGGAGGCGGATACATGAGTTCGGAATACGGTAGAGGGGAACTCAGTCCCAAGTATGCGGAAACATCTCAGTATAAATACGCGAAAACGGACGAGAAAATCACGTATAATAAGACGACCAGAAGAGAAGATGTCTATCTGGGTTCCGAAAGAAGAACCGCTAGTCCACCGCGGCATCGGGACTCTTCTCCGGCTCGACACCATTCCCGTCATGCCAGTGCTAGTATGTCACACACTCGAACAAGTAGTACATATCTTAGTGCAGACAAAGTCGTCACCGTTGGTCCAGGATCTCCTCGTCGTGACGCTTCTCCCGCAAGACTTGGTGATCGTCTAAATACTCTGACCATCAATACCGGTGCTCATCACGGCTCATCACTCAGCGTTGCGAATGCTCCCGGTTCTCCACTTCTTGAGGCTTACAGAGGAACTTATCAATCCGTCTCCCCCATGCCTTCACCCATCATCAATGTCCTCCATTCTCCCATGACGGAAACCTTCTCTCCTCTCTCCCCATCTGACGATGAACGTCCCTTCCGTCGCACCGCCCGCTTCCACGACTCCGTCGATGAAGCCGCCACCCTCAGGGACGCACTCAAAGGCGACCATCCTCCCGATGTGCACCCGCTAATCACCATTCTCCCCGGGCTCACGCACGACCAAATCCTCGATCTCCGCACTGAGTACAAAAAGATTGTCAAAACGGGCCACGAGCGCAAAGGTGTCAATATCGCTAAACACATCAAGCTGCGGCTCAAAGACGAAGACCCTAGTCTGATGAAAGCATGTTATACGACGGCGCTCGGCCGCTGGGAAAGTGAAGCCTACTGGGCGAACTTCTGGTACCAGGGAGAGAAATCCAGACGCGAGTTGCTGATTGAAAGTTTGATGGGCAGAACCAATAAAGAGATTCGTGCGATCAAGGAGGGGTTTAGTGATAAGAAGTATAAGGATTCGTTGGAGAAATGCATGCGCACGGAATTGAAGGAAGATAAGTTTAAGAAGGCGGTATTGTTGGTGCTGGAGGAGAGACGTATGGAGGAGAGTCGCAAGTTGGATGAGGAGTTGATAAGGGAGGATATTAGGAGCTTGGAGAAGGCTGTCAGTAGTGAGAGGGGCGGTGAATCGAGAATGATTGAGATTGTGTGTTTGAGGAGTGATGGACATTTGAGGGAGGTGTTGAGGGGATATGAGCAGATGTATGGAGGCAGAAACTTTACTAGGGAGATGTTGAAGAAGAGTGGGAATTTAGTGGTATGTTTTTTCCCCCGTTGTTACTTTTCACCTTTCTATTTTGTTGTTCCCTCTCGGCTCTTATTTCTGAATATACCTCCATATCCTGGGTTTTCTTCTCGTTTGTCTTATTTTCGACCCTTCTCTCTCTCCGCTAATCTTTCCATGATTTCGTACAACCGCACTAACTAAAATCCAGGGCGAACTCTTGGCCCACATCCTCAACGGCGTAATCAACAAGCCTGTCCGTGACGCCATCCTCGTGCACCACGCCCTCACGCTCTCCAAGCCGGATCCGCTCCGCACAGAGCTGTTGATCAGTCGGCTGGTGCGGTATCATTGGGATCGCAGGCATCTCGAGAAGATTAAATTGGAGTATCGCGATAGATATAGGGTGGAGATGATGGATGATGTGAGGGAGGCGACGAGGGGGGATTTGGGGGTTTTCTTGCAGGGGTTGTGTTTGAGGAGGGTAGAGGATGAGGTTAGACTTGTGGGGTAGATGGGATCAGGGGGTGAGAGGTAGAGG
>JAJCXA010000315.1:0-15106 GCA_026770245.1 Clarireedia aff. paspali H2
GTTTATTATTAGTTTATTATAAATATAAATAAATAAAGTTATTATTAATTATTTATATAAATAATATATAATATTTATATATATATTTTTATATATTAATTTAATATCAAAGCAATTTTAAATTATAATTATTTTAATATTATCAAGTTATATCTTTATTTAGATATAAATAATAATTTAACTTTAAATTTATAATATAATTATATTTCCTAATTTATAGATTCTAAACTTAATAATATTAAACTATTTCAAATTTTCAAACTAACACCGGCTTCCAGGCTCTCAATAATTCCTCAAGTTGTGTAGATTTTGTAAGTCTGAAGACACCCTCGATATAATCCCTCTCGATACTGAACGGCTTGCCAGTGAGATTTGGAATCCATTTTTCAACCAGCCGTTCTGGATCAATGTTGACTTTCTTGATTTCTGCAGCGAGAACATTTCTGAAGCTCGGAATATCTGGCTGGAGGAATGTAGAATGGAAAGGCACGTCAATGCCTTCAAGGGGCACGACACCGACAGAGCGCTTCAACTGGATCATGATTGGTTTGTTCCTCGCCACTTCGGTGTACCTCTCGATTGTATTTGATAATGCTGCATCATGGTCTATGGCCCTGGTATTTGAGCCTTTCTGATGTTGTGATCGAACATACTCAAGAACCTCAGCGAGGCATTCGAGAGCTCTCAGTTCTCCGGCGCAAACATATTGCCTGTTTGTAATGTTGTAATTCACAATCTCTAAAACCATTTCAGTCTTTTGCGAGATGATCTTGACTATGTGCGAGAGCTTCTTCTGGTCCAGTGTGGAACCAATTCTGCTAGGGTTAACAGCACACATTGAGTATTTCGAAAATCCATGTTCATCACGCTTGACAGCAACCTGCATGGCCATTCCACGGAAGAACAAAATTGCTATGAGTTGCTCCACCGACATAATCTCAGCAAACGCCACTATAGCTGGAAACTCTCCAAGACTATGGCCAGCGAATGAAGAATCACTGGGTATTAAGCCTTTCGACTGCATATCCTTGTATTTGGCTAATTCCATAAGGGCGATGGCAGGCTGAGTAAATTGGGTGGCGAAGAGGAGACCCTTCGATGCATGAAAAGTGTGAGATCGTGTATTTTTGTCAATGCCTGGGAACATCTTTTCCGATGCATGGATGCTGTTTGAGAGGTCACCGACTTTTTTGGATGACATATTGATGTAGTTCTGGCGAACTCGTCTACCATATGTGCCTCCGAAATGCACCGTCAGCTTTTTCGGGTTTTTCCTCACAATATCCGTAATCTTAAAGCCTATTGACACAGTCAGAATTACCAATAATGCAAATGGGGTGGGCTCAAACATACCATAATTCTCAACAAAATAATTGTCGGCACTATCCCAGACCGACCTAGCCACTGGACTTGTATCGTAGAGATCCATGCCCATGTTTTGTTCTTGTGATCCCTGGCCGCTGAATAGATAAGCCGAGATAGATTGTTCTATTTCAGCTTGGCCTTTCAATACAACGTCGCCGGAGCTCTTCTTCTTTGCTTCGATTGAGATGCATTTACGCCCCGAAATCATGGCCTCATGCCACATCTCTATCTCTATCTCGTCCGAAGGAAGAATCATGCTCACAAATGATGTTTGGAAGTAGTTTATATTTCCACCTCCCCAAATTTCAAGCAAGCTTCCAATAGAAGAACAGGTTTGCATTCCGTGAATGATTGTATCTGGAAGATTTGCAAGGGCGGCAAAACTTTTTGATACATGGATTGGATTGAAATCTCCCGAGGCTTCTGCATACAATATGCTAGATGCACTTCGTTTCCAAGGCAGTGGAGTTTTGCCATGAAGAGGAATGGGCTTTGGCAGTGACTTGGGCTCATTGATTGGTGAACCATGTCGGCGAAGGTAGAAACCGACAAGATCCTTAGAAAGTAGGCCACCGGTGTATGAGATGGATCCAATGTTAGAAACCTTTTGTCCGCCTTGGCTTTCAGTAACCGTTCCAGTCACAGAGATGCTTCTTACTTCGTTCTTGCTTTGAAATCGAGTAAGACTCTCCAAAGAAAAGGTAAGGGTTTTACCTAAGAACGGTACATGGGAAAATTTATGAGATTTTGAGAACCAAGTCTTTGATTCAAGTAGCGCCACATCTTTTGCAAGTTCTAGATGAACTTTGACTGGGTCATGAATCTTATGCTCGAATGTATTCTCATAATCGTCGAAAACGCCACGAAACATGAACTCGGACACGACTTCCATAGTGGCTTGTTTATCTTTGAATATAGTAGCACGGACTCGAACTACTTTCCCGGAATCCTGAATGAGTACGGCAAGAATTTGGGAAACAGTTGTCACTGTATCACCTACTTTAAGACTAGATATCGCTGGAAGTGCCTTGAAGCTGTTTGATAAGTGAATAAGCGTTAGAAGGCTGGCTCCAATAGATTTCAGGAACAACGGTTGGGTGAGAGCTTTCCAGGCAATCACAATTCCGTAATGAAGAGGCACACGTAATTGCTGAGGCGCTGTTCGAATATTTATATCCGTTATGTTATTTGTGGCTCGAGCAAATGCAAGGATAGATTCCGCTGATATTTTTGTCTCTCCGGCTTGAAAGTTCGAAGAAATGGGAGCGTCAAAATCAAACTTGTGTTCCGGAAACCAAAGGCGGTGATAAAAATCATTAACGGATTCAATGTGGTTGTTTAAAATCTGTACCAACGGCGCGTAAGGTGTCTGTGGTTGATATGATAAATGTATTTCCAAGGATTCATGCCCTCTACTCGGGGCAACACTATGGGTCCAGGTAACGATTAGCTCTTCATTGGTGGCGGATTTCCGTACAGAAACATTGGCAGTGTTTTCGTGTAGGCTTTCGATGCTGACTACCGTTTCTGACGGCTTTCCGTAGTTAGATATCCTGACGCGAAGGCCAGGGAATGGAGCACAGATGCGTCTGAGGGTGTTTGCCTGGCGTTTTTGACCAGAGACGATAAACTCAGTTAGGAACAATGCTTGTCTCCATGTGAACAATGAGCCTCCTAGAGCTCGGTACCATGACTCAGGGGTTGGCAACTGAGTCACGTCAAGAGGAATTTCGAATACTTCGGCGTCAGGAGTCTTTGTTACGAAACAACTCAGTAAAGGGTCGAGGTGTCCATTCAGAGGCGTCTCATCAACCAATTCTGAATCAGGAATGTTCTGCACTTTATTTTCGTACAAATCTCGTTGAAGAGCTAAAATCAAGTCTTGATGAATTTTCCCAAGAATATCCTTCACTGGCTCGTTGACTGATTTTATGTTAAATGCTGCAGTAGGGCCTTGCAGAATGCATGTGCGCTCGACATCTCGTCCCACAACAGCAGCAAGGTCTTCTGATTGCCATAGTGAATCCTTTTTGAAGTAGGTCTCGAATGACTCGTCGATTATTGGAATGAATGGCACTGGTTTTTGCCCGGGACGTTGACACAGATGTAAGAAGTAGCGAACGTCAATAGCTGTTATCAATTCGAATTTCGTATCCGGGTAATTTTCGACAATGGAGTTCAATGTAGCATAAGGATCATCAATATTGTCACTAGTGTCCGTAATTGATGTTGCCTTGGCGCTTTGTAAAAACCGCTCCTCCACGCGTTGCAGAAAGTCTCTCATCAATCTTGAAAATGATTTGTTGATCCATCGCGCTTCAGATTTGACGTACATCAATTCAATCATGCGTGAAAGAACCTCGTAATAGGTCATTTCTGTCAATTCAATCACCTGTCCGTGGCAATTTCGGCCGAACCACACCTTCTGAAAGTCGGAGTTGAGCTTTTCCACAATATACTTCTGCTTCTTCCTAAGCTCCATCAGCTGCTGTGGCTTTCCCAGTTTGAAGATTTTGTCCATCTCAGCCCACAAAAGCGCACCGCGAGTAGCAAGCATATGCATAGGTTCTCCCATCTCTGAAATGACTGTTATTATGCCACCCGCGGGACCGTTATATGTTTCTTCCCATCGATCATCAGGCAGTCCTGGTGTTTGAAAGATGGCATTCTTAGCTTCGGTACTCGTACGAGCTTCTTTTGCGGTCATTAAACGGCTACCAAGAAGGGCACCATCAAATGGCATGCGAGGCAGGCCAAACTTTGTCGACCAAGTTCCTGTTAGATATGGGTAAATATCTTCAGAACTGGTGAAGCCACTTCCAGCAACAAGTGAAATGTTAGCACATCTTCTAATCTGGCCGTACATCTCCATAATCGGAGCATGGAAATCTTCAAAAGAATGATGCCCGCCTGCTCTTCCACCTGTCCATTGCAGTACAATAGGAAAGTCCTTATTTTTGGACGCAATTTCAATAACGGCCTTGATGCTCCTAACGGATCCAGGTTTGAAGCCGATGTATTTTAAGCCAAGCTCATCGATATAACTTTGAGCCACGTCCAGTGAAGGAACGCCTGCACCTATAGTTAGGCCATCGATAGGTTTGCCTTGAGCATGAAGCTTTTTAACAAAAGGAATCTGCCATGCTATTGAGCGGGCACTAGCGAATACCAAGTTTATGTTGATCCCGCGTCCAGGGTTTGAACAAATGATCTTCTCCACAGCCGATGATAACTCTACCTCGGAATTATATCCTCCACCAGCCAGCTCGACATAGTAACCTGCATTAGTCGTAGCGGCAACTAATTCTGGGGAAGTGGTAGTGGGTGTCATCCCAGCTACTAAAATTGGTGGAAGGTTCAAAAGCTTGCTAAGGTGGGTAACGATGTTGATCCTATTAGCTCTCCGAACTAAAGTAGGGCCAAATAATTTATCCCAGGTACGTTCATGAACCAGCGAGGACATGCGTCGGCTAAAAATCTCGGGCTTATAGCCTACGATTGAAGAGTGTCCTGAAAGTGCAGTAGCCAATATCACTCGCACTCCATTGCCTTCCTTGTTATGACTAGTGACCATCCCGATGCTTGTATCGCTACCCGGGCCAAGGTCGATGATATGAGTAGCTTTATCAAAATTTGTTGCCTTCTCCCAATTTACTGGCTCAACGGTGATTGATCGAATGAGTTCAGGGACAATATTGCTGTTGACGGAGCCCAATTTTCGGATGTCCTTTCCAGAATGAGGATCATAAACTGGCACATTGAGTGAATGTCGGGTGATTGAAACATGCTTTAGATCACTCAGTAATACTTCTGCTGCTGAAAGGAGATTATCGGTATGAAAGGGAGCAGTGATAGGCAGGAATCTGTTAATCGCGGTGAGTTTTCGTTTGCTGAAGAGAGTTTTCGTTTGATCAATATCGACAGCTACTTTATGCTGCCTCAGTCGAACGTTGAAGCCATGCAATGAAAGCGGATTTCCACCAAGAACAAAGCTTCTTGGCCCATTTCTTAGGGATATTGTGATTCTTTCGCCACCAGACAAATTTGTATTGACAACGTCAATATGCGTTTGCAACTGTTCCTCTGTAATATTGCGGACGCTCAGCATGGGACTTGGGCTTCCTTCGCCGTGCTTGATAGCATCTTCGATTAAGCTGGGATCTATGGAAGCCTCAGGGTAGGTCTGCTGGCTACGAGCACCAATCCAGAAAAGTATTTCGACACCCGCGCGACTTAAGTCTAGAAATGACGACTGGCTATGTGCTGCGCCGATGACAGCAGCTACCACGTGCCCTTGTGAATGACCAGCAATTCCAGCAAAGTACTTCCTGAATTCCGAGGGCTTTAACCCCAGCACGTTGAGAATAACCTGGTACCGAGCAAGCTGTAAACATCCAATGAGGGGAAAGCTGACTGGTGCTGAATTGAGATAATCAATATCGGGTGTTTCGTGGGGGGACTCTAGCCAACGTCGAATATTAAGACCATGTGGATATGTCTCGACCAAACCAGATCTTGCAGGGAGATTTTCGAGGAAGTCGCAGATGATTGTCATATACTCCGACAAGAAGCCACGATAAGTATTTGAGAGGAGACGAAGCTCCTCAAAATATTGTAAAGTAATTCCTTGACCGCCTAGAACGGCAAATATCTTTGAATCACCACGCAGCGCAGATTGCAGCAATGCCGACGGCCGCGAAATCACCTCGCGGTGGGCTGCATAGTATGCTCTATAATAATCGCCCACCAGTTTCGCCTGGATCTTGCTATCATTGGAAGATTCTGCGGCAAGAACATGGATATCGTCCGTGAGAAGTTCTTGCTCGATATGTTCCAGGAGAGCATTTAGCAATTTCTGATGATCATTTATAACACATGAGGATGATGTCTGAGGGATATCGTTTGCGATGAAGTTGAAAAACCTCAAGACTAGCTCTAACACTGAAGATGGTTCGTCCGGTTCCGTAGCTTGATCGAAGCTCTGGAGAAATCTGCTGCGGAGACGCAGCGCCTGGAAGTAGACATGGTGTTCGAGGTCGAAGTGATATTCGAAAGGGTAACGATTTAGCTCTAACGTGTAATGTTGGAACTTTACTTCTGCCAAGTGACTGAGTTCAGACAATTCAGATTGAACTGATGTAGCAGCGGTACTGATACTCTCCAACTCATAGCCAGGTGTATCGGTACCCGACGTGTCTAGGTTATCCATACTTGGCGTTGAAGTTGACGTCGAAGTCGTCGTAATCACCAACGGTGAGTGGAAATTGTTTCAACGACGAAGCCTCGGACTGATAGTTGTTCCTGCATGTTGTACATGGTTTGACAACTATATCTATGCAGAACAATAATACATCGAATGTCTAGTGTAGGGCGGAAGGCTCATGATCCATGTTCGCACGTGCGTGTGGAGTGGAGTGAGATTGCCAGGATCCTTGCCAAGCCACAAGCAGCAAGGATTCCAGGACCTACTTGTTACGATACGTAGTGAAATTGAGTAAGATTATTATTTCTATACATGCTGACTCAGCACCAAAACAACGCTAAACCATGGTTGTTCTAACACTACTAATCAAACTCTTCTCATCATTCCTCTGCTGACTGTTCTGCATTATATTACTTGTCAATAAATTTCTATCCCCTTACCTACTTACACGCAGTAGTGGATGACAAGTCCCTCGTATGTACAGATCTTTATCACATCCCCTGTACGAGGTAGTCAGTAGCTATTGACAGCATGTTGGGCCCACTTCACACTTGTCATATGTATTTCTTGCTGAATTCGTGGCCCCTGTCGAGATCAGTAAGTTGTTGAAATCAGCTCTATTGTAGCTAATGCATATGCTACACATGCTGCACATGCTACTATTGCACGTTTCGCTGAGATTGTTTTCTCTTTGTGTTCATGGTTCTTTCTGGCGACACTGGGACATTATTACTTAATTTTCCAATTAATATTTTGTCACTGGACATAATGAATATTTCAACAATAGGCAGCGAGTCGGAGTGCCCAGATTCACTCGACAACCTCTTTGGTCCTTTGGTAGCCTATTGTCGTAGAGCTTTCGATTTCACTCTACTTTTCGAAGAGATCTTTCTATCGATCCTGCCATCTGCCATATTTTTGTTGCTAGCACCCGTTAGGATTTTTTTTCTGTACCGGAAACGACCCAGAGTGGGCGGGAAGCTCTTGCAGAACCTAAAACTAGTAAGGCTCTCGAGATGTTTATATTGTACAAGATATAATTGTTGATCCTAACACGGTGCTAGGTCCTGATATTTATTTTCGGAGCACTCCAAATCGCGCTTCTGGTTCTATGGTGTTTGCACGATGGTGAAAGAACAGGAAGAACGCTCGTGAGCGTCATTTTCTCAACTTTGGATGTAATAGCATTGGCCCTTCTTTCTTATGGCGAGCATGCAAAGTCTATTCGGCCATCTTCCTTGGTGAATGTCTTCCTTGTCTTCACGATCATATTCGACGCGGTTCGGGCACGAACATTATGGCTGCTAGGAAACTCATTCTTGGCTAGCCATGCCGTTTTCACAACTTCAATCGGTGTCAAGATCTTAATGCTTATCCTTGAGGCAACCGAAAAGAGAGCATATTTGACTGGTGCAGATACAGAAAAGGGGCCGGAAGAAACTGGTGGCATATTGAATCGAAGCTTCTTTATCTGGCTAAACAATATCATGGTTGCAGGATTCACAAAAGCCCTCGTCGTTGATGATTTACACCCTCTTCACAAAGATCTGTTAGCTAAGAATCTTCAGAGAAGATTTACAGCATTATGGGAAAAGGGTGAGCAGGGAGTCGTTTCGCAATAGTGTTGTTGTACTAATATTTCCACGGCAGAGTCAAAGAATCAGAAAGACTACTCGTTACTGTTAACCCTTTGCAGGTCGCTGAAGTGGCAACTTCTGGCTTCTGTTCCTGGTAGAACGGCACTGGTAGCTTTTACTTGTTTGCAACCATTACTCCTGAGTACATTCATCGATTATCTCACGAAGGATTTTTCTGTCAATCGTGCTAATCATGGGTACGGTATGCTAGCGGCTTATGGAATTGTGTATACTGGAATTGCAGTAAGTATTTCTAAAGATTGTGTTTTACACAGGACCTAAGCTAATAGTCCAAAGATCTCTACAGGGTTCTACTGGCAACGAGTGTATCGGTCTATTACAATGATTCGAGGCATACTGGTGTCAACGATCTACCGTAAAACCATGGAACTTAGCATTACTACTTTGGATAACTCACAAGCAGTATCTTTAATGAGCACAGATGTCCAAAGGATTGTGGATGGGCTGAGGAACATGCATGAGTTATGGGCTAATCTCCTCCAGACCGGCATTTGTACTTGGTTGCTAGACCGCCAGATCGGAGTAGCTTGTATTGCTCCAGTCGTGGTATCGGTTGGTACGTATCTTATATAGTCATGTATGATCATTTATACTTACTGTATCATAGCTTCTACGATCATAGCAGGTGGCTTAGCGGGAGTTGCTGGGAAGCGTCAGGCAATGTGGATGGAATTCATAGAACGGCGTGTCGGTATGTCTAAGCTTCAACGGGGTTGTGCTGATCCGTGGGACAATTGTGAGATTGGATCATCAATGACTTGCCCCGACTGTCTTTTAATTCTGACTATGACCTCTGAATGATTGACTGAGAATCGGACAATCAAAAATTGTTCTCTTCAAATGCTCCAATTAACCCATGAATGAGTACAAACCCTAGTGCTTGTCTTCCCACTCAGCTAGGTCATTTTGCTAAATAGTACAAGGTATTACGGCTTCAATGCTCGGCTCGATAAGAGGAGTGAAGATGACAGGCTTGACGCCAACACTGTCCGAGTTGATTCAGAAGTTGCGAGTCGATGAAATTGAGGCTGGTACTAGTTTTCGAATGGTGATGGTTTATGCTATCACTCTGGGCTTTACGCCACAGCTCATCTCACCTGTAATGGCTTTTGGAATCTTCATTGCCAAAGATGACAGGATTTTGGATTCGACACGTCTCTTTACTTCTTTATCATTAATTCTACTTATCACATCTCCTTTGTCGCAACTTCTTCAATCTATTCCGCTCATTGTAGGAGCAATAAGCTGCACATCTCGCATACAGAAGTTCCTAGTCAGCCCCTCTAGGTTTGACAAACGAATACTGCCATCAGAAGCCTCGAATAGTCAATCATTGGAGTTCAATGAATCTTTGAAGACTGAGAAAAGTTCATTGACTGAGAAGCAGTCGTTAATTGATTTCAAAGGTCGGGACGCTGTATCGCCAAGCGAGGCCGGTATGGTAGTTATTCAAGATGGATCGTTTGGATGGAAGAATGATGGAACGCCCGTTCTGAAGAATATAGACATACGCATCCATCCTTCCTCTATGACAATGGTTCTGGGGCCTGTTGCATCCGGCAAGTCCACATTGTTGAAGGCCCTGTTGGGGGAGACTCTTTATGCTGAAGGCAAGGTCGAGGTTTCCCCGAAACGAATCGCATTTTGTGACCAAACACCTTGGCTGAGCAACGCTTCTGTTCGAAAAAATATAATCGGATATTCGGAGTTCAATGCGGTATGGTACGAAGCAGTGGTGCATGCATGCGTACTCGAACCAGACTTTTTAACCTTACCGCAAGGTGACCAAACAGTCGTGGGAAGTAAAGGAATTGCCTTGAGTGGTGGCCAGAAACAGCGATTGGTAAGTGTCTCCCGCCAAATGACAACATAACGGCAGATTATTTATTTTTGCAGGCAGTAGCAAGAGCTGTGTACGCGAAGATGGAGTTGGCGATTTTCGACGACGTATTTAGTGGTTTGGATGCCACAACACAACAGCAGCTCTTCACCCGAGTCTTCGGTCGCACAGGTCTTTTACATAATCTTGGAACAACTGTAATAATTGCAACACATGCAGGTGCGTCTAATCTCCAATGTGATCTACTACCCAGATATGGAGCTAACATATGCAGTGAACCTTCTTCCATTTGCGGACCACATCATCTGCTTAGACAAAGAAGGGTCTATTGCTGAGCAGGGCTCTTTCAATGAGTTGAATTCAAGGCGGGGATACGTGTATAGCTTTGCGCTTGAAAAGGCCAATGATGATAGCATATCCGAGGAATCGTCGAGTGCATCGCCTAGCAACAAGAGGGAAAACACCCAGGCTCATGAACTGGAAGTACTAGACGATGGACATGGGGATATTTCGATATATAGATATTACTTCAAGTCAATCGGATCTGTCACCATATCACTATTCTTTACCTTCGAGGTCGCTTTTGCTTTCATCAACAACTTTCCATGTAAGTCATTCATTCTCATCTATACATAAGTTTTCTGACCGGATTCTGTCACAGCAATCTGGTTGGCTTGGTGGGCGAAGGCGAACGGAGAGGATCCAGGTCGACGAAATGGACATTACCTTGGTGGGTACGCAGGCTTCCAAGGAGCGGGTGTTCTGATAATTGCATGTACTGCATGGTAAGTCAATCTATCTTAGGTTTCTTCTCTTTCGAAAACATGCTGACAGCCATAAGGTTGGTGTGTAATGTGATCATTGTAAAATCTGGCACAAAACTACATCGTACAATTCTAGATACAGTGTTGAAGTGAGCCTCCTTCCTAGACCCAATTAGTTTGATTCGCTAATATCTATCATTTAGTGCTCCTATGTTATTCTTTACAACGACGGACGTTGGTATGACAACAAATAGGTGTGTTGTGGTCGCGGATCTGGTTTTATAGCCACTGCTAACACTTCCATAGATTCAGCCAGGACATGCAGTTGATTGATACTGATCTTCCAATCAGCTTGCTCGATCTTGTCGCAGGTAAGAGGACTCGTCTGGATGATTGAAACGTAACTTACATTTTAGGGGTCCTTATATGCATTGGTCAGGCTGGACTCATTGCAAACAGCTCATACTGGATTACCATCGCATATCCTCCCTTGTTAGGAGTATTCTACGTCTTACAGCATTTTTACCTTCGAACTTCGAGGCAGCTGCGTCTCATGGACCTAGAGTCTAAAAGCCCCTTGTAGTAAGTTTATTGTTCTTAACATTCTAAGACCACGAACATGTGCTGACCTTTCAGTTCTCTCTTCCTCGAATCTCTCAATGGCCTTCCAACACTTCGCGCCTTTGGATGGCAAGACCAGAGTCGAGAGCTCAACGATCGTCTACTCGATAGATCCCAACGGCCATTCTATCTTCTATACATGATTCAAAGATGGCTAACCCTTATTTTGGACTTTGTATCGGTTGGCTTGGCTGTTGTGGTTGTAGCTGTTGCCGTAGTGCTTCGTGACTCGGTTATACCTGGCTTTACAGGAGTGGCACTGGTTAGCATCATCTCTTTCATGGAGAATGTCAAGTATTTAATTATTAGGTAAGCTGCCCTCTCAAAAACCTAACATTGATTTCGGAGTAAGCTAACCATCCTATAGCTGGACCAATTTAGAGACAGCCCTCGGAGCAGTCAAACGCGTGAAAGACTTCTCTAGCAACACTGAATCCGAGCAACTAGCTCAGGAAAGATCGGAACCGCCAGGGGATTGGCCTCAAAATGGCAATATTGAGCTGCAACATGTGTCAGCAGGTTATAAGTGAGTATAGTTCGTAATTTACCACCAAGGAGCCGGATTCATCTGGCATATGCTTTATCAATGCTAATATTAAACTCCCAAGATCGGGAGAGAAGGATATTTTGAAAAACCTAAACATTAGCATAAAGGCCGGAGAAAAGGTCGCTGTTTGTGGACGTAGTGGAAGGTAAATTACAAAGCCCAAAAGAACCATAGATATTCGATCTAACTGAAATTCCTAGTGGCAAGAGTTCCCTAATCCTAGCGCTATTCCGTATGATCGAAATCAATAAAGGATCAATCATCATCGATGGACTAGACATATCCCAAATAGCAAGACAAACAGTGCGCTCAAGACTTCAAGCCATACCTCAAGATCCATATTTTCTCAACGGATCCATTCGGCTGAACCTTGACCCTACATTGACATCAACGGATGACGAAATCATCGAGGCTCTGGCTAAGGTAACACTATGGAATAAAGTGGAAAAGCTTGGTGGACTTGATACACCATTTGAAGAAGATATGTTGAGTCATGGGCAACGACAGCTGTTTTGTCTCGCTCGATATATTCTTCGCAGCGGGAAGATCATCGCTTTGGATGAAGCAACAAGCAGGTGTGAATACTATTTAATATTTTGACATGGAAATATACTAATACTTCATGCAGTGTCGATCGCGAGACCGACGCTTTAATGCAGAAGATCATCCGGCAGGAATTCGAAGGTCGCACAATTCTCGCGGTTGTACATCGTCTTGACACTATTTTGGACTTCGACCGCGTCATTGTCCTGGATCAAGGAGTGCTTGTCGAGTGTGATACTCCTTCAAAACTGTTGGATCAGCCATCGGCTTTCAGGCGTCTGTTTGAAATATACTCGAAGAAAGGTAGTAAATTATTCTTGGAGAAGAATGTAATTAAAGACGAGGAAGATGGGGAGGCCGAGAGTATCATGGACAATGAGGAGAGTAAATTAACCGTAGAAAAGACTGCCGCACAGGAGGAAGGAGGTGACTTAGTCGAGGTAGAAAAGCTAGCGCGAGCGAACTGAAAGAGGATGAGATCAAAGAAAATGATTCTGAGGAGCATAAAGCTGTTGAAAATAAGCGCGCTCAGAACGAAGTCACAGGAGTTACCTCGAAGGAAAAATACTTGAGAGAGTAAGGAGAATGTGGTTATGATCAAGAGAATCAATGTTGGTGAGCGAAATTCGCACAATCGCAAATAAGAAGGGTCTGGTCGAGAGGGGATATTGTAAATATTGTAGTTATCATTGAGACGTCCAACAATAGAATATCAACAGAGAGCTATCGCCAATGGAACCCCTTGACCGTTGAACCGCTGCCTATACAGAATTGGCTGGGCTAAGTTTGTCTGTTCTGCATCGTAACAGGGGCTGTCAGAATTTCCCATGCACGAACCATAACCTGATCACTGGGTCAACAGTGTTCCTAACTAGAGACCCGTGGTAGTGAGCGCGTTCTGCCCAACCTAGTCCGCCGCGCCACTTCTTCTTTGCGTGAGCAGAATGGGTCGCTATAATGATGGGGATTGGTAGGGAATCGCAAGAGAGTCTTCAGGGCAACGATAGTTAAACGTAGGGTATAATTGATATACCCACTAATTTTTGTTTATCTTATTCTACTAAAACATTTCTTTTATATTTATTTCGCTGTTATACTCTTCAGAGTATTAGTACCCAGTTACTTTGTATTACTATCTCGACCTTTTATAGTCTTTTTATTTACCTCTTAATATTATCTCCCTCTTTAAATATAGTCTCTAAATTAAATATATTTTATAGTTTTAAATTATTAATTAAATAAAATATTTATTTTTATATAATTCTATTTAATATTTATAAAGTGAAATTAATTAATAATATCTTTATTATAATTTTTATAACTTTTAAAAAGTTAGTTTAATATATTATATTAGTCTAGAATATTATAAACTCTATTATCTAGTTTATAAAAGTAAAGAAGATTATACTAAAAAACTATATCTTTAAATAATATAAGATTTTTATTAACAATATATTTATCTTAGAGCCTTGAACAAGATATAATAATTAAAAGGTTATTTTAAAGATCTAGAGGTTTATATTAGAGTATCTTTATAATTTAGATCTAGTACTAATTGATATTAAAAGAGTTAGTATAATAATAAACTCTAAGTCTTAGTTTAAAGTAGATAGAATTAAACTTATTAGTTATATCTATTATATTAAAAGTTGATCTCTAGATAATAAGAAGATTTTGAAGATATTAAACTAGATATTCTATAAATTTTAGATAAAGATTTAAATATTTATTAGAATCTATATATATTATTATATCTAAATTAAATTCTTTATTACTAAAACTATACTATTATATTAATTATTAAAGAAAGATATTAAGTTTATATAAACTTCTAATTATAATCTAGTAATAAATAAACTTAAGTTAATATTAATTATAATATTTACTTTGATTAAATTAAATATTTTTAAAAATACTAAACTAATAATTCTAATAATAAATATAAGTTTATTTAAATAAAATATAGTTCTTATATAACTAAACTAGGATAAAAAGAGATATTTAATATAATATAATAGTAAGTAATAGATATAAGTTAAATAAAATTATAATATTATAAAAAGAGAATATAAAAGGGTTTTAAAGATATTTAAAAAAGTTAGAAACTATTTATATAAAGTATATTTTCTATTAAAAATTAATATAATAGTTTTAGTTATATAACTTAACTTAATAGTAGTTAACTTATTTAATACTTTTATTATTAGATAGATAGTTTAGATTCAATTATTTGACTTTAATATTAAATATATTCTAGATAATAAATATATTATTATAAATAATTTATTTAAATACTTAGTAATAAATAAAGAGTTATAGTTAAAAGTTTAAGAAAAGGAAATCAATAACTTTATTAATACTTATATAAATACCTACTAATTAATCTCTTATTATAAAATTAGAATAATATCTACTAGTTCTTTTCTTTTAAAAAAGAAATAAAGTTTAAACTTAAAACTTATAATTGAATTCCTAATAATATTATAAAGGTTATTTTAAGTCTCTAAATCTAACTTTCGAATATTTAAAACTAAAATATTAAATTATAAGATTTATAATAAAGTG
>JAJCXA010000316.1:0-14837 GCA_026770245.1 Clarireedia aff. paspali H2
ACCTTTATAAATATACTATATAATCTAAATAGAGAATTAATTATATATTATCTTCTAGATAAATATAAAGTTGAAAATATAATTATAATTATTAATTATACTCTTTATAACTTTCAAGACTTTTTAGTAATATAGTTTAAAGACTTTATTAAAACTTTAACTAGATTAAAAATAAAGTTATATTTAAATAAACTTTATATATTAGTTAGTAAAGATTATAAAGTATTAATATTATTTTTTATAAATAATATCTAGATAATTTATAATAAAAGTTATAAAAAGAAAGTTAAAAGAATTATAAATAATATTCACTTTATATATAAACTATATAAAATAAATAATATTAAATAGTTTTTAGAGATATAAATAATTAGAAATTATATTTAAAAGAAACTATAACTAGTTTATAATATTTATATAAAGAAGATTAATTAGAAATTCGATCTTATAAAAAGTAATCTTATAAGTACTTTATTTCTAATTATAAAGTTTAAGAAAAATAAAGGAGTTATAATAAAATCGAAGATTAAAGAGTATTAAGAGAAAGTAAGATCGATTTTATATACTATAATTATATTATTTAAATAGGTTGTAAAATACAAGTTTATAGAAAATAAATTATTAGATACTTTTAAAATATAAGTTATAGTAAGAGGAGACCTAGAATAAAAGAGTAATAATAAGACTTATATAATAATATTAATAGTATAAATATTTTATATTATTATAGTTTTTATAGTAGCTTTCAACTTAGACTTAAGATAATATAATACTATTAATATATTCGTAAATACCTTAATAGTAAAGTCGGTTTATTACAAGTTTCTACTTAGATTCGAATAAAAAAGTCAACTTTTTAAAGTCTTTTAAATACTCTATAGCTTTAAAGCTTTATCTTTTTTATAGTATTATTATCTTATTATAACTCTTAAAGATCTAAACTTATATTCGATCTTAAAAGTAAACTACCTTTTTATAAATAATTAGCTTATTCTCTTATTCTTTATTAATAATATAGTAGTTATTTATCACCTAATATATAAGGAAAGAATAGATTATTTTAAAAAGTAGCTAATATAAAGATTTAAGATTTATAAGATCAGCTCTATTTAATACTTCTTGAGAATTAGAGTTATATAAAATAGAAATAAATATAAAGTCTACTTTATCTAAGACTTATATATTAGGAAGTTTACTAAGCAATTTAAAGTCGATCTAAAATCTTATTTTACTATACTATTAATAAAAGATCTTGTAAAAAACATTGAATAAATATTTATAAGTTAAATTAAGAAATATTAGAACAAGGTTAGAAACTTAATATATATAGTAGTTATTACTAGGCCGGATATTATAATAGTAGTATCGAAGTTAACTAAGTATTAGTAGAATCTATCAACCAAATATATTTAAACTACGAATCACTACCTCGAATACCTTGTTGATATAAAGTATAAAGTTATAATATTTAATAGAATAATAAATAATAATAATTCGATCTTTATAATTACAAGTAATATTATTTATATTAACAACCTTGAAATAAAATACAGCTTTAATAGATTCTACTTCAAGCTTTATAGAGAGTTAATATATTATAAAATAACTAAATAAAAGATAATAACAATATTGAATATAAAAATAGAACTACTAATATTATTAATAATAGCGAAGAAGTTTATTTAGTAGAAAAGATTCTTTGAGAATATTAACTTCGATCTAGAATACGATCTAAATATCTAATATAATAATACTTAAACTCTTTGTCTACTTCAAATAGATATACTACAATTATTTACAAAGCTGAAGTATATCGATATATACTTATACTAGCTACAATAAGAGACTTAAGTAGAAAGAATCATAGTTAAATAGATTCCAACAAGAGATATAATTATAAATAGATTTACGAAGATACTCTCAAAATAAAAGTATACTAACTTTATCAAGTAGTTAGGTCTTCAAGATATCGAAGATATTATTAAAAGTCTTCAATCAGTATCTAATAGATCCTAAAGGGGGTATATAAGACTTATAATCATCTATATACAATTTCAATGATTATAGAAGTAATTTCTGATAGTTTCCGAATAGCTTCACTTTTCATTACCTTCATTAAAATAAGTAGTTTCAGGCCTACAGGAGTGCTACCGAGGATACCTATAAAAGGCTCCCGTTTTCTATAGATTTAGATAGGTAAATCAAGTCTTTTATCACTTACATGTATACTGAATTTGGTGCCCAGGGCGAGCGAGCAGACGGCATTGCTGCGCTAATTATATGAGAGAGAAGTCTTCATCTCACTTAGTCTTGCTTTCGGGGGCAGCAAGAGTAGTGAGGGCTCCTCTTATCATGTGTGGAGACAGCCAGGTAACCAACAACAACCTATTCATGGAAAGGGTGAGTTACTTGGGTTGACTCTTGCTTCATTAGAAAATCATGTATGTGTGTGTGTGTTTGTCTTTAGGCATAGATGATGTTGCTCAATTGTGCATCACAATTCTGTTCTCTTCTCTTTTGCAAGATGTCAGGAGAAACACACATATGAACAATATCACCTCTACCTGTCTGGAGTAGTTCTCAGAATATCCATACTATCTATCTATCCCACATGCGCCTTCAATCCGAGGAGATCCAAATCCTCATTCCTCCTCCAATAAACAAACCTCCACCCAGCCATCCCCCGTCTAAACTCCCTCCCTCCCTCCCTCCCTCCCTAGCACCTCCACCTTACTCCAAAACCCCCTCCCGCTCCTTCCTCTCACCCTTATTCTCCAGTCCCTCTCGCTCAGAATCAATCACCCCCCTGCTCCTCCTCCTCGCATCTAAATATATCATAAACTCGCGATAGCTCTCCGGCAGCACTTGCACCTCCCCGTCCACCTCAAACGTGTAGTTGAACTGCCCTGTTGGTTTTGTCTCCCCGTGCTCGACGTTTTTCACTTTCGTGTCGACGCGGATTTGGAGGCGAGTTTTGGGTTTGCTTTTTGGTGGGGATGAGGATGAGGATGAGGGAGATGGGATATCAGGAGATGATATGATCGGCCGATCGGTATACGCGAGCGTTGCGGTTAGATACAGCACGCTGCCAACGGGAACGGGGTTCTCGAAGGTGCTGGGGTCGAGGGCGATGAATGTAGGGCGGGAGTGGGAGATGGCGGAGGCGCAGGTGAAGGCGAGTTCGAAGGTGGATTTTAGGAGGAATCCGCCGCTAGGAAGGAGGGGGAAGCGGATGTTAGTTGGGGGTTTTAGTGAGGGTGAGGGGGAACTTACAAGATCATGAAATTGTGACGGTTGCGATATTGGGGTTGCATGATCTGTACGGATTGGATGGTTGTACTGGACATGTAGTGTACTGGTGCTGGTTTGCGGGTTGGGGTGTTGGGATCTGGATGGGTATGTTACTTAGACTGGTGACTCTTTTGTTCTATCTATCCATCAAAGTGGGATAAGGAAATTGAAAAGTTGAATCAAAGGGGGGCAAAAGCAACGGTGTCGTAGACACATGATAAATATAGCGACAGAGCAAGAGAGCGCACGAATGTTTTCGGTCTAGAAAAAGAAAACCAACCATGATAATCCAAAGTCCTCAACCACAACCGATGAATCAACCCACTCTCCTCATCATCCGGCTCCACATTCCTCAACCCCCGTCCTAATTCCCTCTTCTTCCTCTGGTAATTTTGCCGTCCCTCCTCAAACAGCGCCTCCTCAGCGCTGTTTTCCGGCGCGATACGTGCGATCTTCACGGGTCGCTTCGTGCGTGGGTCGAGGGAGACCATGGTGAATGTGCAGGACATGAGGATGGAGGGGGAGGAGGGGTCGTGGAGTGCTGTGGGGGTAGAGGTGGTGGAGGAGGAAGGGGAGGAAGGGGATGAGGATACTTGCAACGTGACTTCCATGGAGGAACGACCCGTTGCAAAGGTTACCTGGCCGGATAACTCCAGATCGGTGATTTCGAGGAGGGGACGCGAGAGTGTGATCCGGTCAACGGCAGCGGTGACGGTCATGACGTGCTCACCGGTGTGTTTGTAGGATATGACACCAGCGAGGGCGTCGAGGTCCTAGGGTGGGGTTATTAGTTGGTGGGAAAGGGGGAAGAGAAGGGGGCAGAGAGAGAAAAGCAAGATGCTGGCAAAGACATAGAGAAGTGCATGCTCATTCATCCTATGAAAGAGGGAATTATAGAATAAGATAGAATAAGATAGAAGTAAACTTAGAAAAAGGCATAAAGAAGAAGAGGGGAAATACCATGAAAATAGTCCCGAGCCTGATATGTCCCGACGCAGTGATATAGTTATCCAGTAACCAAGGATCTTTAGCCAGAGGAAGAACCTGTCCAAAAATGGGTCTGATTAGCATTATTTTTTTTCTTCATCTCTCTTTCATAGCTCTCTGGAAGTCCGCCTCTCCCGATCCGCATCTCCTATCCTCATCTCTGCGTTGCTACTTCTCCTCTCCTCCCCCCTTTCTTTCTTCCCTTTCACGCCTCCTCTTCCATCCCCATCCCTTCTCAAGAAACAACCCAAAAAATCAAATCACATGACCCAACTCAACCCATCTGAACTCAACTAAACTCAACTCACCACCCGATGAAAACTATCCCTCATCCTCCTAACCCCCGGATCATCCCTCCTTTCCTCCCCCTGCGCTTGTCCCCCAGCCTCAGCCACCCCCTCCCTCCCCTCGTTCTTTCGTCGGAAAGCTTCAATAAACGGCACCCGCGTGCGCATCGCCGTCAGCTCACGATACACACCATCTGTATTCCGTGGCACGGTCGTAGAGAGCGCACGGTATTGCTTTCTCACTAGCGGGAAGGTGGAGGTGGAGAACAGTCGTAACCGTGACGGCGACGCGAGGCAAATGCTGCGAAGGTGCATTTCTATGTTTTGATGGATGGAAATTTGAATGAGGGTGTATTAGTGGAGGTGTAGAAATAACGTATGGAATTAAGTGAGTGATGTCGGGATATCGCGGGGAGCGGGAGGCTAGATATCGTGAGTTCTTGGCGTTGTGGTTGGTGGAATTTTGTGAGCTTGTGGTTGCGGGTGCGGATAAGGGTTTAGGAGAGTTGGATGGTTGATTGATGTGTTTTGGGAAGAAAAAGACTGTTCAAAGGGGAATTTATTGAGAATGAAAGGTTCGTGGGATAATCGCTACATTATGTTGTTTCTATTACTATAAGTTATAGGTTAATGTGCTCAAAGGCATTTACAGTACAGTCAGATTTCTACGACATCAACCTGTATCCAACCACCAACCACCCAACTCATCATACACAAGTATTCCAAGTCCAACCCATCCTCTGTATTAAGCTTGCTGTTCGCCATAGTATTAAAACTGAACCAAACCGCCTAATACTGCTGCCAATCGGTAGTCCAAGGCCTACTGGCCGCCTTTTTATTCTGGCCATGTTTATAATTACTAATTAACTCCTCCTCATCAACACCACAATGCATATCACCATCTCTTCCCACAAACCAACCTAGCCCATAAGTTTTCTGAATCCCCATCAACCGCTCAACCATCTCGTCATTGTTCAACTTCTCCGTGCCCACGAAATCATACAGCATCTTCGATTGATAGATGAAACAAAGCACCGAGGCGATGGAGCTCGGTTGGCGCGGAAGGAATGGGTGATGTCGACGCCAGTAGACTATACCTGCAACTATGCAGAGGAAACTGAGAATAATAAGTGCGAGTGCAAACGAGACCCAGAAGGAGGCGAACGTTTCCTCGCCCGAATAAACTCCTTCGCTGTATCTTTTCTCCTTGCGGCTTACTGGTGAACCGGTGAAATCGTTGCCGGTGACTGTACTGAAACTAGTGACGCACACAGTAAGGACTTCTGCGAGTACGGAGCCAAGCCCAACGACTGCGACAAGATAATGGCCATTTAGAAAAGCTCGGATGGGTAGCCAGCCAAATGCCATAGCTGTGTAATCGAGAGTTAAGACTTTAGGAGATGCATGGCGGCGAGATAGTATATAGAATGGTTCGATCATGCGAACGGCTGTTTCCAAACTACCCCAGCAGAGTTTGATGGAAACGGCGCCGACAGTAAGGAGCCAAGGTGCTTTATCGGTGATAATGTTTGCAGGGGTAAAAAGAATAATAGGTATTAGAATAATGAATAACAGCATTCCGACAACGAATGGTATGCCCGCTACCAATCTAAGGAAAAGAGGGTGTGGATTGTCGTCATGCTTCTGATGCTGGTCGTACTTATCTTTGTCTGCTTGTGTGAGAATGGCGTTCTCTTCCGGAGCTAAAGATGAGTTTCTCAAGGTGTATCGATGGGCTTTTAGCTTCTGGTGAATTTTATCAGGGGTTGCGGTATCCATTTCCTTGAAATCCATCAAAATATGACTCCTGTTAGCCATGGCGGCAATTCCAGCCACTCCTTTGACATCGGCTACAAGACCAGATGGACGTCGCTCGAGTTGCCAGAGAAGAACTGCGCCGAATATTGCGCACAAGAACAAGGTCACAGAGAGAGTTCGAGACCATGGACCACTAATCGTGATACCTTTCTCTACAGTAGGATCCGCTCTTCGCTCGGAGCGACTTGGTGTGAGAATGACGGATGCGGATTGAAATGTAGGTACCAATGAAACAGCAAGCAGAGTCGCTACTGAGGATACCGCCACAGCATAGTGTTTGAAAAGAATAGCTCTGAACGGCCTCAGGACGTTGAAAAAAGTGATGTAGTCAACATTGATTGATTCTGCAGCAAGAGCACCACCATCCTTAGAAAGTTGGTAGTAGGCCTCCAATCTCTTGACCTCAAAATCGGTCACTTGCCACAAAACACCAAACGCCACTGCAACCATAGTGGGGAGATATTTGAAGCAGAAATAATCCCATGTTCTCATTTCTGCAGCAGTTGTGAATGAATACAGCGGCTCTTTTTGAGACTTTTGATAAAGATGTTCCTGAGCGGCTCCAAGTACGACTGAGATGACAATAAGCCCGGTAAGATAAGGCCACCGCATTGAGAAGGGTTTCCAGTTTGCTTGAGGGTAGAAGATTTCGACTGTTGAGGATTTGAAGGAGCTCTTTTTCTTCATTGTAGGTAATGATTCCACGCTTCCAAATTCGGGATTGCGTTTAGTGACACCTGCACCACCAGAAAATGAACTGATATCAACCGGGGAATCGTCTATCACGACTTGCACAATCTTTCCTCTCTTGTTGGCCTCAATTTGACCAAGATCTCTTAACGTCGGAGCTCGTTTTAACCCAGGGTTTCGGAACGAAATACGTCGTGCTATCGCCGAGGTCGATGTCTCGGATGTCGATGCCATCAGGTCTGTACTTGTGATCGTACTATCAGGTGTCCAGCCTGCCCCAAGTCCGCCAGTAAGAATACCAGAAGCTTCCTGTCTGTTGTATTCTTCCCGCTGTGCATCCGTCATTGGTCCAGAAAAAGATGATAAATCGAACGGCATGCCCATTGATGATACCATTGACGCACCTTCTTGCTCGCCATCTTCATTTGCTCTCTGATCTAGACCTTTCGTGTAAAAAGCCATTGGCATAGCAGCACCGAGAAGATTCAAATCGATATCTTCCTCCGGAATAGATGCATCTCGCGAGTGACCGAGTAATGTTCTTCTATTAGAAAACCTCTTGCTCTTTAATGAAGATTTTCTGGAATGCGATTCGGGCTTCGTGGTTGCTGAGTCGTATGAGCTGGCGCGTTTCATGAACACATTTGTAGTTTTTGAAGACGCTGGTCCTGTATGCAACGTCTCTGGTAGGAACAAGGACCTGCGATTGTGTCTTGTTGGAGAATCTATGGGACCCAATGGGGTATTGATATCTGCAGACAATGGGACATGACTGACGTCTATCTCATCCGCCCCGCTTGAAAGCAAAGATTCCCCAGAATCGGCTGACAGATCGGAGGCTATAGAATCTTTGTTCCGCACATGGTCGTTGTTGTCGGTAGTTGGTGAGCTCTGGCTGTCGAGGGACGAGATGCGTTCTGCTTTATCCGTTGTGTAAGGCTCGGAAGAAATGGAAGAACTGTCGCGTGGAGGGCTTTCCCCAGATTCATGTTCGGCCATGCCCTAGATCGTCCCGGAAATTTCCAAAAAACTCTCAGTATATATTCACAAAGTTGTTTGCTTGAGAAAATTCTGCTGGCACGAGTCAGACACTAACGTTTTCTGCTTGTCTTTGTGAAAGTGGGATTTCTAACTTACCTGATGATCTGCAGTCGGTCCAGAAACGGTTGCCCTCGGAGCAATTGGCAATAATTTTCAGTGGCAGTCTCAAGCTCTAAACAGCGAACGTTGAAAATGAAACCCGTCTGGCACAGAGAGTGATAGGAAGTGCAACACTCTGCATGCTACTTGACGTCTATCTGGGGCGGGTGCTTTGCCGCACAGTCCTTGTATATACCTCGATAAGTCCCCAATCACTTCTATATTGCGCACGGTTTCCACCCTAGACAGTGGGAGAGTGGGCCACCAACAGTGCTGCAGATAATTGACAAGCAGGTACGAGGTACAGTACATGCGCGATCGCGGAGAGTAGGGATGAAAGCGTTGATTGTTTCGTGGACCTCAAGCCCTTTTCATGCCATGAAAAGGTTGCCTCTGTATCGCGCAAGTTGAAACAGCTATGAACCTTGTCAAACTGCATCATTCGTATCATCTTGTTTTCTTCAGACGAACATAAGAACTGTATTCTCGAGCGCGCTCCAGGCTGCGGCTTTTCAGCGTTGGCGTCTCTGCCGTATGCACCATCACAGATGAGGCCCCCAACCGTAGTACTGCCGTGAAAATTGCTGCACAACCCCAATCAACGCGTACGGATCGAGCCACTTTTAATCTCAAAATAGATTGAATCGCAAAAGCTAGGAAAATCCAACGAATCACATGCAGAGGCGTTTGATGACGATAAACATAAATAAATCATAAGCGCTTGTTTGGGATCCCTTCCATGTTTGCATCTGCCGTTTCAGAGCTATGGCGAGATTGATGATGGGTTGGATTTGAACGGATCCTCGACTTCCGCGACGGGCGGGAGTACACATACTTGCTCTGTGAGAAGGATTCGAATCCCCGATTGTTCACTCTTCTCACCATCGGATCGTCGCTGTAACCTAGTAAGGCTGAGGACCCCGAGCGAGGGCGAGATCCATTACGCGTTCGGTTCGAAACCCAACAAAAATCCCTCGTGGCATTTAGTCGGTCCAAGGCCAAGTGCCCCTGTCGGCGTCAGCACCACGAGCTGCAAGGATTGGATTATCTGATCAGCATCCATCTACTCACCTTCCTATTTGGAGATCTGCCGGCGCTTGCTTGGTCAATCTCACAAGAATAGTTCGGAACAGCATCACTGCGAAAACCAGAAAAAGGCTCACGTTCTTTCTTTAGAGCATGAGGAAGTTGACGTTCAGCTTGGGGGACTCAGGGGACAACCGAGAGTTTGGCTTGGGGACAAACACTAACAATGCTCAGGCTAACTTAGCCCCCTCAGCCCCCTAATTCTTATTGATGGCTAACCTACCGACAACATGAAAGACCAAATAAACATCATCAAATTCACTCAACACGATGCGTCTGTCGAACGAAATTTTATCTTGTTCCAAAAAGAAAATCTCACGCTGATGGTGGACTGGAGCAGAGGTTTTTACCTGAAGTCACAGGAAATCATGGTTGATATGATATGCTTTTACTCTCACATCAAGCATGTCGTAGCTTCACGAATACTTATCACAAGGCCTGTCGCCATGGAGAAAAATGCTTCAGAAATGAAAATTATACTTTCATACTATGTCTAGATCTATGTTCTCGCCGGCAGTTCTGGATACAGTGTATTAAGTATTAATTATTGCGCTCAAACAACAAAGTTACCAAAAATCAAACCAACAGACCCTCTTTAACCAACGACCCTACATCCCCTCCAGCCGCCTCGATAGCTGCAAAGGCAGCCAGAGATAGTTTTCTACGCTTCTCCATTGCTTCCTTCTCCCTTCTCGCTTTCGTTTTGCTTGATCCGCTTGGAGCGACTCCTGTCAATATTTTCCGACTATCTTCTGGTGTGTAGTTCACAAAACCAACCGTACCACCACCATTTGAAGTAGGAGTCCGTGGTGACCCGTTCTTGTTCTTCGGTTTTCTCTGTTTCCGGACATGGAAAGCAGGTGATGATTTGGTCGAAGGCGACTCCGATGCACTTGGGCTAGAACGATTCTTGCGTAATCTAGGAGTTGCGTGGGACGGCTTTTGGATCGAGGAGGGAGATGAGTGCGAGTGTGAGTGCTGGGCATAGCGAGGCTGAGGAGTTGGGAAAGGAGTAAATCGCCTTGAACCACTACCATTTGTGCTTACGCCGTGATATCCTTGATGAAGCATGGGTGGCGATTCTACCACATAAGATTGCTGAGGCATACTATCGGGCATTGAAATCATTAGGCCCCCCGATGACATGTCCATCTGATTGTGGGCATATGAAACCTCATTCTGCAGATGATAAGCAAGGCTCTTGGTTGCCCTCTGGGGATTTCGGTGAAGAGTGCTCGGCGAAGGCTGTGCCATTGGTGCGGTTGAGGCATGATTCCACCATAGAGAATTTCCATTGTTTTCCACCTCCGTAGGATATTCTGGTGAGGTTCCAAGAGAGCCGAAACTGTTCGATCCTCGTATTTGTGGCCATGTTGCTGATACGTGGTGAGATTTTGGTGTCATTGGATATACGATCCCATTTGAAGGAGATTGCTGGAAGCACATGTCAGGTGTACCTTTGACGCCTAGATTTGGTGTAATCTGGGGTGTGTCATTAACTGCTGGTACTGTTGGAAACTGCATTGCGTGTGGCATATTCCAGAGATCCTCAATATTCTCGGTCTTGAGATATTTTTTCGTAAATTGATCGGAGCCATTGGGAAGTTTGGTGGAGTCTGGAGGTGACATGGGTGCGTGAATATCAAACCCAAACTTTGGAGCGTTTAAAGCTACTTTTCGGTCCATCGCAGTGGATTTGCCGTTACTCGATGACGCCTTGATTATCTTTGGGGTGTTGCTTGATTTTCGGATTGGGCTTCGTAACATCTTCTCTGTCGCTTTTCCTACTTTCTTCCACTTATCTGCAATAGCTTTCAAATGAGTTTTCCTTTTTATTGGCGCTGGTACTGGTGAAGATGGGAGAGATGGATGCGACCATGCTTCTATATGAGGTGGATCTAAGCTGATATCTTTGAGGCTCAATATTTCAGGATCGGAAATTGCGGCTCTGCCAGATAGTTCTGCATAAAAGAGGGTGTCATCAATCTGATCGTGGGGTGAGGCTGAATCATGGGCGAAAACCCATGGGTCCCCTTGCCAATTTTCCTCAATGTGCCTCATATCATGTAGGGCATTGGCTGATGTCTCTGTAGGCTGATCTTTCTTATCTGATTCGTTGTGAAATGTAGAGTCGGGAATGTCTGAGAAATTAAAGCCATCACTGGAAGGACTAAATGTGACGAATTGCTCGAAGAAGTCGTTTTCCAATTCGTTGAAAGTTTGAACGAACAGATTAGACGGCTTCTCGTGCTGGATCGTAGCCGAGGAAGGCATAGTGGCTATAGTAGGAGTAGCTGAGGTACGAGGTGAAGTGCCTGAGGTGCGTGAGAATGGAAATATGCGCCAGCGTTTACGAGGCTGGAAAAAGCTCGTGCAGATGCGCGATGATGTATGTGATGGAGCAAACATGTCAAAACAGTCCAAGAGGGGATATTTATGAAAAGGTCAGGTGTCTACCAGCCTTCTGCATTAAATTGTGCAAAGATTTCTCTGGAATGTATGGATTTGCGCTGTTTCCACGTGATTTTGCAGTTTGCACACTCTTCAAACATCAAGTGAAATTCTTCGAGAAGGCTTTGGCGTGCCAGTGCTAGCCTCAACATGCCAATTGGTGGTGGGTATTCCGAATTGCGTATGTTGGCGGCTGAGGAATGTAGCGCAATCTTCGAAAAGGCAGGAACTTCGAGTGCCGTATCTCTGCAAACGTCAAGAAGAACGAGTAATCTTGGTCAAAATTAGCTTAGAAATGTTGAAGGAGCTATGCGAATAATATAATAACCGCCTCATGGTAGAGTTAGACATGTTTCTTTCAAACATATCTGGGGATAAAGAAGCTCTTCCGCAACAAAGATCCCTCTCGAAAGAGTCAAGTATTCCCCTCAGATGACGGTTACAAGAGCATTGTACTGCCGAGGAATGCTCAGGAATGCTCTAAAGTTAGAGTCTTCCTCCAAATCAGGGGCAATTTGCCATGCCATCTCTGAGCGTGGCTGGAATTCATTCCGAACGCTCCCGCTCATTCTCCCAGGTGGCAGACCATCAAACTTCCAACCTCCTCATTTCCGCTCCCGTTTGAATGCTGTTTTCAAGAAAACAACCAGACTTAGAGTAAACCGGATGTTATTATAAGAAGCGACGTAAAAATAGGAATTCCCATTTCACATGACATGCTACGAAAGAAGTTCCATCGCATGCTTCTACATCCATTCTTGATTGAAACATCCTCAGTTCTGATACAACACACCACTGCAGCACATGCAATTCTATCCGCAATCCTTCATCTATATCTGGCAGATGGCCCCACAAATCGAGCTCTCCTCCGCCTTCGAGAACGTTCTTGAAGAGAGACGAAACTCGGAGAGGTTGAAGAGAGATTTGATTTGGAATTGGCACACGCTGATTGTCAATGCGAGGAGGAGGGCTAGAAATCGATTCGGTTCTGTGTGATTTTTTGAGTCTTGTGGACCGAGGGACCAGCTATTGGTTGCGCGAAGTTGGAGTTCTTTGTTGGCAGGACAAAGGTTGTTGAGAGAGAAACTGGAATTCCTTTCATCGGTTGGTGGCTCCTTTTCCATGTGGTGCTGTCTTTTTTGCATGAGCTTACCCCGCGGTACTAGATAACGGCACGCCACCGAAGCGAATTAGCCTCGAGGGGGGTGCGCATCTTGCTCCCCCTTTGCCACAGCTCTGGAACCAACGATAATAGACCCACCCTCTTTGATCATATTACAACCTAATTCCCATATATCCTATACTCAATAGCGAGGAGATAGAGCCCCTCAAGCGCCCATTTGCCCTGCCGAACGCATACTAAATACAGTATTGCACAATCACACTCAAACCGCCGCCACCCACAACCCCAAATTTGCACTTCACTGGCCAGCAATCTGGAGCCTTGGTTACGGGCATCCATCGCCCTCCAAGCCACAACAGAGCCCTCAATTCCAGAATTAAGTTCGCTTGTTAGAGCCTACTCGTCAAGTGTGATACGGACCGAGCTGGGGCAACTTCCATATCGTCTGCATCGATCAGCTCAAACATCCCCTGCCGTATCTTCATTTGCCTTTTCCAGACTTCTCACCTTATCCTACTGCTCTAATTGAAAATCACACCATCTTCATCGGTCCGTCTGCCCATCTTACGCCCCATCCCACAACCTTGCATCTTAGCCCGCCCATTCCCCCGCCTCTCCCCAAACAAAGAAAACATTTCTTTGATCTCCCTTCTCCCCAATTGATTTCTTATCTCGATCATTACTCATCGATTCTCAGACAAAGGGCAAGACAGATGGGCGTTTTTCATTTCTTTTCTTAGTCGCGCATGTAATTGGGAGAGGGGGTCGGAAGTAAGAAACAGGGAAAAGAGGGCGAGGAAATGGAAGAAAAGAATGATTGGGTTGAAATGGTACAGTGATCTTCGATTCTGGTGTCCTCTTTGTGCACTCTTGCGAGTTTTGTACAAGCCACACTTAATCACCGCTAGAGTGGTTAAGGTTAGCGATATTCTTTGTTATCTTTGTAGTCTCAGGCATTACACGGCCGCTTTTAGCCTGATGTTCGACTAGCGCGCGGGTCTTACTATACTAAGTAAGTAGGAACAAGGTGTAATAGCTTCCTATTATCTATATTTTTATTCATCATTTATACTTCCTTATTATCAATCAACAAAGCTCTTTTACTTATACACCTAAGACGATTAACTTTAAACACGCTTTTTCTCTTTGTAGCTATATATATATTAGTGTTATAGTTTATATATCTCCTATAAAATGTGACGATTCGTACCTGAATCGTACACTATACTAAGGGTTCAGCTAATACTATACCCTAAGGGTAGTATAGCTATATAAATATATCCTCTCTTCAATAGTAGTTAGTTCTGTAGCTTAATATTCTAAGGTCAAGTTGATTCTTTCGGAGACAGTTGTTATATAAAGCAGTTTAAGATAAATATATAAAAAGAATTATAATCATATAGTTATAACAATACGTCTCAAAGAGAATCAGATTAACTTTAGAATTATCAACTACAGGTGGGATCAAGAAGTAAACTATATAGATGGCAACCCTAACTAGCTCTAAGCGAACACACTACATATACCCTGATCAGGTGACAGGTACGCTCTAGAAGCGTCCAAGTCGTCACAATAGTCAGAAAAGATATAAAGCTTCTAGAATATTCTAAGCTAGTCTACTCGTGAAGAAACTACTTTGTAGAAGTATTCTAGAGTAAAATATAAACATTAGCTCCCCCAAGCCCCTCTTTATCAAAGTTATAAAAATATAAAGACTATAAATTACTCGACTATATCAGCGCCCCGAGGGAGAAGCAGCTAGACGATCTCGAGGCGAGAGGCCTAGTACAGCGGCGTCGATCCATATATATCAGCTGCCTTGATATCGGCGCCTTGATCGAGTAGCAGCTGGACGATCTCGAGGTGGCCGCTCTGAGAGGCCCTATGCAGCGGCGTCGATCCATATATATTAGCTGCCTTGATATCGGCGCCTTGATCGAGTAGCAGCTGGACGATCTCGAGGT
>JAJCXA010000317.1:0-14780 GCA_026770245.1 Clarireedia aff. paspali H2
TGTAGAACCGCCGCTGTCTTCGCTCCCAGGGCGCGTATTTGGCTTTTTCTTCGTCTGTTCTCTCGCGCTCGGTTTTCTTCATGTATTCTTCGCTTGGGATGTGAATAATGGATCGTCTCTGCACAAGCGAGGGAGGATAGTAGGAACTATTTCTGGGGAGAAAAGTGCTCCGAGAATGAGGAATTCGTCTAGATAGGTGGGAAGAGAGGCGGAGGATTATTGGTGTCACTGGCGACATGGTAAAAAGAGGGTATGGTAAATGCAGGTGGGTAGATTTGTATGATAATGTGGCGGGGATGAACAAGGAATCCTAAAAGACCAAGAAGTAGTATTGTACGAATCTATGAAGCAGAGAAGTACAAGGAGAGGAATTGAAGTAAGTGGCTTAAGTACCCAGAACTTAGCTCTTGCCTAGGTTGCGGCCGCGTCCTTTGTACCTGATACCTTAGCTACTAGGCCGCACCTCCTGTCTGGGCCTTTGCCTGGGATACTCTCTTACAGATAAGGCGGCTGACTAGTAAGGTCATAATAGGAAATGGATAGTTGGAGGAGCATGTGTCGGGGAATTACTGCTTGAATGTAAGGGGTTGTTCCGTGGTAGTTATCTTGGTAGTCTAACTTCACTTCCCGTAGTCCAAGGCCATTGCTGCAATAGTACATTTCGTGAAAGACCACAAAATACGTAGACTTGGTTGCCAGTCTCTGCTATATGTATTGAAATCTACATACATAGAATTGGTGCATATCCTTCCCAATATTCACCGCTATATCTCCGTGAACTTTTCCTTACCATGTGAGCAACTTCCCTGGCGCTCCATGCCAAGTCAACTCAACATCACCATCGCCGTCACAACTATAGCCGCCCGTTGTCAAAAATATGATCTCACACACATATTCTCCGTCCTCTGGCTGCCAATCACCCCAAGACTCTCATAATCAATGTCAATCACCCCCTTCATTATGACCGCTAGCCACCGCCATAACCCATCTAACCACTCATTATCGCCACCCTTCTACCCTTTCAATTTCCTATCCCTCCTAGTATTATCTCGCTCTCCTTTTGCCCGTCCTTATCCCTGCCCAACCAAACCCTGACGCCCATGAGATGGAAATACCCTTCTACTTATCGCGTGGTTATTATCGCTGTGGCTATGATGCTCGTTGTTGTGATGATCCGCGGCTGTGATGCTTCATGGTAATTCCCATGCAACACTTGCTTTGCGTGCCAACGAGTTGGTGATTTTGCACTTGGTGCGCATTCCCATCTTCCGTCTATCCATTTGGTAATCCAATGAAATCGAATCTCATCTGCAGAGTGAGAAAGGGCAGTTGCTGATTGTTCATGGTCTAATGAAATTGAAGTACCCTTGTCTTCCGCGGAGTATTGAAGGATACTTGCTGATTGTTCACGATCGAATAGAATGGAAGAGAAGTGCTTTTGCTTATGCTGAAGCACACTTGCTGACTGTTCGCGGTCCCATGAAATGGAGGTGCCCCTGCATTCCGCGAAGTGAAGTTGCTGGTTGCTCACTACCCAATGAAATAGAAGTGCTCCTGGTCAATCCTCTATGAATCATCTCTCGAGCTTCGAAGCGTATTAAAAGTGATGACCAATACCTATACAGAAAATCGAGAACCAGATTGTTGAGATTTCGTACCACTTTGTCGAGGGAATCCTGACCTTATGAAATGGAAGTGCTCCTGGGAAGGGAGAGTACCGTGCTACTCAATCCCTTGGTGGCTTGTCAACCCGCATTCCGGGTTACTCGTACGGCATCACCCCCCCGAGCCGCCGTTGGCGGACGACCTCGCGCCAGCCGCAGATATCTTTCGTACATATCAGCCGTGAAGCTGATAGCACCTCCAACAAAAGTGGCGACGGTCAGGTGCGTCACGAGAATTTCCCGGCGCTCGGGGGTCGAGGTGAGCCTGGAGTAAGAGCGGGCGAAGAAAAAGCGGTTGAACATTTTGACGGTGGATAAAAATATTTCGCTGGTGTTAAAAATTTCGACAAGGAGAGAAGAAGAGAAATGAGAGTGGAGAGTGTATATTCCTCCAATTCACTCAACTCCTGGCCTGCAGAATTTCGAGGTCTGTCTCTTCTATATGCGCGTCTGAGGATATGTTGACATCGAAGATAGTATAAGGCCAGCGACTTGTTTTCCTCTTGACGAAGATTTTCGATTTCGGACTGGACGGATTGCTTAGGTGTATCTGTAACTTCCGACGGAAACCTCTCTATTATTAATTCATTGATCTTATTTATGTCTGCCTGTGTAGGACTTGGTTTATGAATAATAGTTCTGACCCTTAGAATCGATCCAGGATTCTGCTTCTCCTTCGCACAGTATGTTTAGTGTACTAAGGAAGCTCGAGGGGTCTGGTGGAGATTGATTGACGACCTTGAAGTTGTACTCTAATCTCTGGAGCCACCTGGCAGCAGGCTTCAATTTATTGTAGCTCCCCGATATTGTGAAGATGGGTAGTGTGGACATGATTGAAGTAGTTCCCGATATGGTTATTGGCGTGTCCGGAGTTGTAGATGGTATCGATGACGAAGTGGAATTTCTTTTATCGATGGCTGGTGAGTGGAAAATGGTTATAATAGTGATTTCAGGGTTGCTGTTGTGGGAGTGGTTGTTGGAGGAGTGATTGTAGCTACAACCAAGAAGAAATGAGGGAAGAAGAAGAAATGAGAGGAGGAGAAGAAGAAATGAGAGGAGGAGAAGAAGAAATGAGAGGAGGAGAAGAAGAAATGAGAGGAGGAGAAGAAATGAGGGAAGTTCTTATTATACCCAAAGCGTTGTGCATCGTACTTACCCCTCTTCGCACTTCTTGGGAAAGAAGAGTCACCGATCGTAACACGAACGAAGGTCAAAGGAAAGAGCTCTCCCAAGCGAGGCAATTTGCCAGCTGCTGCTAAACTATATCTATGCCTTCTGTTATGATCGGCGGTCAAGGGAGGAAGGAAAGAATGATTTTGGGGAGAAGAGGGAGATATGCACTTTCTCGTAGTTATACCTGAAATCGGGAGAGTATATTTCTGCTTTTTTGATTAAGAGAGATTTTTTATTGAGAACTATTCTCTCTCCTTTATGTTCATTTCTGTCTCTAATCTGCTGTCCTCGCTTTTCTGTACATCTCCATCCGCTCCATCCTCTTCCCACAACCACTTCCATCCCTCCCACACCTCATCCAACACTTCCTCCTCCTCTTCGTTCTCCTTAACCTCCCTCTCCTCCTCCTCCTCCTCCTCCTCTTTCACCTTTCTCTCCCTCTCCCTCTCATCCCTCTCATCCCTCTCCCTAACCTCCCCAATTCTCCTCCAACACGCAACCCCAAACTGCACACACCACGCCAAAGCCGGAATAATCCACGGCCACAGCACCTCAAACCAGAACTTGATATGCGTCCACGGATCGCGATAGATTTCCGACCGACGACGACGGTAGCGACGCTGATGACGAGAGCGGCCACGGCGATGAAGACGAAGAGGAGGAGTCTTGAAGAAGTGTGTGGAGCGGCGGATGTTGTTGGGGGTACAAATTTGAGGTTTAGGGGGCTGGGGAAGGGAGAAAGAGGAAGAGGTTGAGATGGTGCGGATATGAATATCTCGTGGTGCTGGTAAGGAGAATCGAGATGGTTTTGTGCGGGGCCAGTGTGGTTCGTTGTGGTGTGAAGTACGAGAGGATTTGGGAAGGAATGATGGTTTGGAGTGTGTACTTGGGTAAGGATTTGATTGTGTGAGGAGTGTCCGATGGGGAAAAAGAAGAGAGGGAAGTGTGCCTGGTTGGAACGATTGTGGTCTCGAGAACCACGACTGGAGTCTCGGTCGGCTGAAGAGATTGCGAGACATTGTGTGCTGAGTCTGCCTGGTGTGATTTGCAAAGGTACAGTAGGAATCAAAGCGAAGCGGATTTTCTTCGAGAAAATCTACGAATTTGAGTCTACAAATTCTTGTTTCGGTGAAATAACAGGACATTAACTTGTATCTCTCCAGCCAAATATTCGGTTTTCACTGAGACTACAGAGAGGCTAATGGAAAACATCCCCCCTTTTTGCCGTTCTGCCGCATAAGCGAGAAGAGGTAAATGTTAGGATTTTCCGAAAACAGTTCTTACCAGCTATACAAGTAGTCAAATTGATTTAATACAATGGAAAAAATTCATCGCCATCACATAGAAGAAGGAACCAAAACCAATTAGAGGCAAATATGTTTTTCCAATATATCTTCTAGAAAGGCAACAAGGAATACGCTCAAATGCATATCAAGAATTCTAACCTTACCACATTCCCGGCATCTCGCCTCAACAGCCTACATAGTTCTTAATTTTTTTTTTAATCTACAATTCACTATGCTTGATGTCTTCTTTCTCTCCCTTCTCCACCTTCTCCGAATTCTCCGAATTCTCCTGCGCCCTCTTAATTGCCTCCAAGATTTGTTCTTCAGTTGGCATCTCATCATTTTCTCCAACCTTGAAAGTTGGGTTACTTGGCTCCGCCGACGCAGTCTTCGACTTCTTTTTGCTACCCGTCTTCTTTGCGCTCTTCTTAGCTTTCGAACTAGATGTTGGCTTGCGACCCGACTTGTAAGGCTGCTTCATACTCTTCATGATGAGTTCAATGCCGATATCTTGGAGTTGCTTAGCTCGTTCGGCTATGTCTTTTACGAAGATAACAGGGTCAGATGTAGGGCCAAGTTTCTCTTGCTGCTCCATGAGCTCAGCTAACCATTTGGAGATGCTGTCGTATAATTCTTGGGGTTTGACGAGATCGGCTTCGGTATAGACTGGCGGAGGGAGGGTTTCTTCTTCAGGAGGTGCAGTCATGGTAGATGTGGCTTCTTCTTCATCTTCAAGTCCGTCAAAATCGTCTACAGTAGCTGTGGATGATGGACTGGCGAGAGCGGCGCTTGACTTGGAAGCACTGAACGAAGAATGAGCTGCGGTGTCATTCTTGATTTGTTCTTTGATGCCAGCTATGAAAGCTTTGGTTTGTTCCAATGCGTCATTGAGAGCTTTGAGTTGTTCAGGTCGACCTGCATTCTCTTCTTTTCTCTTTTGAATAGGTGTGACAATGTCTTTCATTTCTTTGAGGCGTGATTTCAATTCTTCACGACTAGCATCTGCGCCTCCAGAATAGATCCATTCACTTGCAGCCTTTGCCTTAGCCTCTAATTCAGATCGTTCTGTCTCAGTCGAAGCGGCTACGAAATCTTCGTTGTCGAGGAAATCTCTTGCCTTGTAGGTGAACCCTTCGAGTTGATTCAAGGCTTCCTCGCGGAGACGTCGTGATCTGTCCGAATCATCGAAGGCAGCAATACGGTCCTTCATTCTGGTAATCTCGGTGGCTGGCAATTCTGGAATGCCCTTGAGTTTTAGCTCATACTTCAATGGGATAACAATAGTCTGCTTCTTGTTCTTCTTCTCGGTCGAATCCTTAGCTGATGGGGACGCAGACTTTGAAGAGCTCTCAGATGAAGTACTGGTAGAGGCGCTGGAGCTCGAGGTGCCGGAACTTTCAGCTGTCTCTTCACTGTCCTCTGACAATGGTGCTTGGTCCTTCTTTCCGAAACCGAATATGCCCTTGACGCTGTCAACCACGCTACCCTTCTCAGGTTCATCAACCTCGCAATCTACAACAAACTTGAGGATTTCAACTTCACCATCAACAGGACTGAGACGAGTGGTCAATCTGACTTTGATGTCGGCATTTTCGCAGTTGTATTTGGTCTTGAGCTCGGCAACTGATTCTGTAAGGTTCTGGGTGGTGATAGCTTTCAATTCCTTCTCGGCAGAACCAGGTGAGACCTTCTCGGATGATGCAACGTGTTGGTAAAAATCAATTGTAAACTCCTCTTGGTTCTTGAACAAGTATTCTCTTTCCTCACCAAGGTTGGCTCTGGCTTCCCACAATCTTTCATGCTGCTTCTTCTTGTCAATGTTGATCCACTTGATTCCTGAAGCAAAAGAAGCTCCATCAGAGCTTCTGATCTCCTTGACTCTGAATGAGGGACTAATTCCAGCACCTCTGAAACCAGCACCAAACACAGCAGCTTCATCGGCGTTGACATTTGTGCGGATCTTTTCTGGATTTCCAACAATCTTCTCAAGCTCCTTTTGTACAAAAGGTGTTCTGCTTGCACCACCATGGAGAATGATGGAATCGATGTCGCTGAGCTCAAGATCACTAGCACCCAGCGCTTTCTGAAATGCCTCGCTAACGCGAGCCGTATAAGCTTCGGCCAATTTCTCGAAGTCTGCACGGCTAATCTTGTATTTGAAGTCGACATCTTCGTAAAGTCCTTCAAAACTAGCTTGAGTGTTGGCATTGGCGCTAAGAATTTGTCGTAGACGCTCTGCTTCCTTCCACAACTTAGCTGCAGCCCTTCCATGAGCCTGAACATTCTCTGCAGTAGCTGAGATCTTTTGCGCTGATGGGGATGCGACAAATTGAGCGATCATATCATCAACAATGATTGCATTCAAGGCATCACCTCCCAGTGTCCTGTCCCATCCACTTCCAATAACCTGAACTTCCTGGATCGTCTTGTTGAATTTGCCGATGTCCTTTACGGTTCGTCCTTGAAATTTCAAAACAGACACCTTTGTAGATCCAGCACCCATATCAAAAATCACATGGTATTCTGGTTTCCCGCCCTCGCTGATACTGGGGAATGTTCGAGATGTAGCATAGTTGAGACCAACAGCCAATCCATCACTGATCAATTCCAACACTCGAAGACCAGCCAACTCTGCTGCCAGTAGAACAGCTCGCTTCTCCTCCGCAGTATAGAAAGTGGGAATGGTGAGAACGATATCCTTTACTTTGCTACCTGCCAGAGCTTCTGCGTTCTTTTGTATGCTTTGCAATTCCATGGCCAAGATCTCCTCTACCGACCAAGCCAACTCATCTGCGGCAAAGGCACCGCTCTTGAAAGCTGCAGTACCTCTCGTTTTCTCGGCCTCCAACTGTAAAGCTGGGTGCCTAGTAGCATATTCCTGAACAACATGGTTTTCTGTTCGCAGACCTAACAGCGGCTTGAGGTTTGGGTAAACGTCTCCTGGAAATCGTGCAGCTAAAGCTACAGCATCTGAACCGTAGACTCGCTCTGGGAATGATCCGCTAACTGGGTTTTTCGAAGGCTTGAAAGCTACGGCGGAAGTCTCTTTTCGTCGTGAGTCTTTTGTCAAGACAATTTCGAGTGGGATACCGGGTTTAACTAAAGCGGCTTTGATATATTCTGATCCCAAATCCACACCCAAGACGGCAGATGCAGCCAATGCTGTGGAACTGAACATATAAAATAGACATAGTAGGGAGACGATTGGAGAATACAACATCTTCCCCAAGGGACTCCGTGAGGAAGGAGCCATAATGTGCGGGTGGAATAAAATATTCGAAGATGGCTTAACTGCTAAATGAGTGGAAGCAGACTGGAAGGACTTGGAGGGGAGGGACAAAGAAATATCTTTGAAACCTCGCCTTAATTATCCGACATAGAATCTGTCCACAATTTGGAGCCCCTCCAAACCTTGGATAAATTTATATAAATATGAATCACAATAATATGGACAGATTAACATTCGCACTCTTTCTCCTCTCCTTTCTCTTCTTGGCAAGTATACTTTTGGAATAAATAGTAATTTGTATATATGTGATCCTTGTCATGTAAAAAGAGGACAGCTATGCCACAATTGATAGTTCTACGAGAAAATCGTCTAACTTTGGATAGATTAATTATTTGGCTATCACGGCTGTGTCATGTCGATAAGAAGTCTTATCGGGGTAGAGCCACCGACCCACCGACCCTCCGATGTCATTGGAATTTCCCCGCCATTTTTCGTCCAACATGCATATGCTCCGCCATCTATGAGTAACGGTATTTGTGGCAAATACCACTTTTCTCCATGTCTAATTCTATATTCTTAACATCTGATACCATCCCTTGCTCTGATCGATCCGATCTCACCCCATCCTTTTTGCTATGATGCATGCAACTTACGAGTACATTTCGCTGCAAGAAACTGATTGATCCCTCCTTGCTTGGTCTCGCAAATACTTAAAGTACGGCTCTAACATCTAAAACTCTCAACTACTTCAATCAGCGCAACTTTTGATCATACTAAACACGAATACGAACCATACACAAAGAACAACAAACCACATCATGTCCGCAACACCATTCATCCAATTCCTCGGTCCCAGCAACCTCGACGGATATGACCGCACACGCCCCTCTACAGAGCAACCCGAGCACATCCCTAAAACCTTCCTCGACGCCATGGAAGTGCGCGAGGCCGTCTTTGTGAAGGAGCAAGGTGTCCCGCTCGAAAATGAATTCGACGCCGATGATCCCCGCGCCTGCCACTGGGTTATCTACGCCTCGGTGAACGAAACCACCGAACCCGAGATCCTCGACGACGACGGCAACATCCTGCAGCGCAAAAAGAGCCGCACCACGTCTCAGCCCATCGGTACCATCCGTCTTGTTCCCTTCCCTCACCCGCCGCATCCCCAACCCGGAGGAAGATACGCAGCTGATGCTCTAGAGACCAATCCCGAACCCGAAATAACAAACACCCCGCCATTTATAGTCGATCGCGCAACGACGTACCACGACGGTGTAGAACCATATATCAAGCTCGGACGCATCGCCGTTCTGAAGGAGTTTCGCGGCGCAGGGATATCGAAACTTCTAGCCAATGCGGCGATATCATGGGCGCAGCAAAACCCTACATATTTCAACCCGTCCGTGGCAGAGCTCGGGATGGAAAAGTTGGGAGTGTCGGGTACGGATGAGATACCGGTTTGGAAAGGCCTGATGTGCGTGCATGCGCAGGAACAAGTTGCGCCTGCGTGGGCGAAGTGGGGGTTTAAAGTTGATGATAGGATGGGGGTTTGGTGGGAGGAAGGGATTAAACATGTCGGGATGTTTTTGAGGGTTAATATTGAGCTGGCGGCAATTCCAGCGAGTATATGAGGAAGAGGATACGGAGGTCATTTATTGGAAGAAGGAATCTGTTTTGTGATACCCAGAGTTTATGCGATAGGAAAGTCAATTTAGTGGAGGCTGGATAGAACCTTGTTTATGACCAATGAAGTGCATTTGGACATTCAATTATACGTTGCTATTTTGGTCAATTTTCACCCATATTGGGATATTCAGAGCTCATTCACTCCTGCGATCTCATCTGATAGGAAAGAATCAGTGAATGTAACTCATAAGTCGTAACATCAACCCCTTCCAACGAATTACCGACAAATGAATTACCACCGATCCCTGTGTAAGAAGATCATAGCAGTATCACTATGGTGGAATGGACAGAGTATGGGAATGGAGGTATATCAACGGTCCATGAACACTACTGCTATATATATGTTTTGCATCTACATCAAACCTGTTTTGTATCGTTGAATTCTGCCACTGTTGGCAAGCGTAAAAAGTTCTCCCTGTTATTCATAGAGCATATATGCCTAGACTCTTCCACGATCTCCTCAAAATCCCTCTCGGCATTGAGCAAGCCGGCTCCTGGGTTGAGGTTGAGATCGCAGTCAAAGCTGAATATACGTTCCAGGGTTAGCAGCCTGTTACTCGTTTATGAGAGAATGGCTGAGGGACCATATGCGGGAGTCAGGCGGGCATTGGGAATAGAACTATGCAATCGCACTGTGCGCGTGCAGGGCGAAATCGAGTGAGAGGAGGTTGGAATGCCGCATTGAGAGAAGAATAGAATATACCTCTTATTGTAAGGTAGGATGATGGCAATAGCAACAGCACATATGAGGAGAGTAGTACATGCGTTTGTTCTGGGGTTGCAGGATCCGTAGAGCCATATGTTGAGGAGTGGTAACCAATCCGCAGCTTGGTATTTCACGAGCTAAGCACGTGGGGTCGGTTACAATGGAAGAGAAGCAATCTCAAGGTGTGTGTGGTATCTTGAATGACTTTTGGTCTCCACTGATTAAGTTCTTGATATATACGACTGCAATGCAATGAACTTCGAGGTGTGTGTGACTCTGGCTGGTCCAAAGATATGCGCTTAATATGCGCGCATTTCAAACAAATATAGATGAGATAAATCATATTTGAAGCATTAGCGTAGCATTAATCCATAACATATAATTCAAAAAAGTGATCATCAGTCTGCCTTTCCATTAGAATGACGACTTAGGAAACGCAAGATACAGAAACCCGGAATAGCATCACCCCCCAGGAGCTCCTTGGAAGCCTTGACTTAGAGTATGTAGACCTCGGAGAGAAACAGTGTAAATGGGAGTTGTAAAGGAGACTCGTGGAAAAATACCCGAGAAGCCGATCTAGAACCCGTACTCTGACCAAAGAACATGAAACTTGTTCTGTTTGCCGAACCTGAAAGCGACACCAATTGATGCCCAGCAATCATGCAGAGATACTTATCAATCACATAATGCTTCCGTCTCGATGTTGGTGGTGTGCAACGCCGCTTGCCTGGCCGATTATGTGGCCCGCCAGGAGACCGAGCTACAGAGGTGGATAGACAAGAAAAACGTTCGTATTTGTGGGAAACATGTATTTTACCAGATGCCGTCCCAATTCCGAGACTTTGAGAGAACGAGAACGAACAATTCTTTCCCCCATATGTAAGCCCTCAAATCCACTGATATAGCAACAATCACAGTGTATATCTCGCACTGCATCGTTGATTCTGGAACTTGTAAGCGGAAGAAGGTGTGGGCATCCAACAGTTGGTAATGACCACGCATCGATGGGACTATTGGACATCGATGCTGCGAAATACCCAACGCAATGCGAGGCTATGGATTGGTCGGCACACTGTAATTGTTGGCTTTTTGGAATGTATATCGACAGCCTCGGGAAGTAACAGAGCACCCTGATAGGGCCTTGGGCAGCGATATCTTAGTGCAAGCTCGCTTTTCGAAGATAGGGGGTGTCGAGATACCTATGAACTGTACGATTTCACAGATATGTTCTAAGCCCTCCATTCCGAGTTGCGATCCATGCTTGATCAATTGATGTAGGAATCCTAGCAGATAGCTCTCAAAAGCAGAAGTGCGGTGTAAACTTCTCGCGGCAGATGCGCAATATGGCAAAGTCGATCCATGTGCGTAACATTCGCACAATCTGGCCAAGGAAAGCAACGTATCTTCTGCGCGGCACTGCATCCCCCAGGCGAAGAACTGTGTAGTGTCAGAATGGCGTCGCAGGATCGCCATCCTGTTCGTGTCCTCTGAGCCAGAGACTATTGATAGCTCCGAAGGACATACAGTAGAAAGATACCCCGCCATTGATGATTATTTGCATCTGAACATGTCAACCCTGGTCCTGGTCCTACTCGCGCCGATCTTGAGCTACTGTAATGTTGCGCTAGAACTAAGCCTGTTGCCTGTTCTGCTTGGCGAAGTCATCTGTTCCGGTCTGTACGTAAATTTCCCTATTTCATGAATGGACTAGTCGACGTATAAATTGAGGCTATTCATAAATAGACTTGGTTCATTCGTTGATACCCTAAAGTGGGTAGTATCCGTTGCACAAATATATAGTTCTAATAGTTGATAATCCTTCTTCCTTCTATACTATACTACTTGGCTAGTATTATAATTATTATAACCTCGCCGGCGCCCCCCCCCCCCGATTATCGATAACTCCCCTAATATCCAGGGGCCTGGAACAGAAGCGCTTTTAAGCACAGCTGCAAAGAAGCCATCAACATCTGAAAGGGTAGTGATATCATGCAAATTGTAAAACTCCAAAAGTGACGCCACTTCTAGAGAAGTGACAATTTGGGCTTATATTTCACACATATGTAAGGGATTATGTGCTACTAAGAGTTGCAACTGCTGGAAGAACAAACGTAAATACTCAGTTTTCTGTCATGTCTGGCATTACGTACTGAGAAAGCACTAGTATCGAAGGAAAATAGCGACAGTGAGGTAATTGAGGGACTCAGGAAAGTAAACGGCAGCGAGCTAATACTGCAGGGCAGGTGCGGGGTAAATAGTATTTGTATATGGACTACGCTGATTCATAAATAGACTAGTTGAGATGCAAATTAAAAGTGTTCATATGTAGACGTAGTCCATTCATGAATCAACAGATTTACGTATAGACCGCAACACATCCAAATACGTGCAGGCGGTGTATTTTCGGTTTCGATCAATTGGGTGAGGCTGATGACTACAGTAGTCTTTAATCAGCATCTTGGAAATCTTTTCAGCGCCGCATCCAGACTGCATCTTGGTACGACACCCTTCCACCGGGTGGTGTAGTATTGTTGATAACGCATGATGCTCGACGAACCTGTGGCGTTGATATGACTTCTGATTGGGGAGATATACGTTGCCCTCACCAGCAACGGCGTCGCCTTATGCTGCCTTGATTCAGGCTGACTTTTGCGTGCGAACTACAAGTGATGTTCGCCCGGAGGCGTCTACATGTATAAAAGGCTCACAATTTCCCCTCTCACCTGAACCTCTGCTTGGAGAAGAGTAAGATAGCCTGATACTACTCCATCTAATTTCTCTTCCATATTTCTACGACCTTCTTCAAGATCAATTGAGCCTTGCTGCAATGGATATCCACAGCCGCGCCCTACAAGGCTGGCAACATTTGAACTCAGCTCCGCGTTCTGATGTTGAGCTGATGTTCCTCCATGATCTTCAAAAAATCTATCTACACCACAGCGTCAGACGCATCAACCCCAATGAATGTGATCTTATCGGTTACGCCAACGCAGGCTTTGCGGTCGCCATTCGTGATGACAATGCTCAGAACCACACAGTACAGTCTTTCAAGGCTCCCAAGTCCCGTCTTGAAGAGACGGCTGGAACGCTCGAGGAAGATATCATGTTTGGCAGATGGTTGTACAAATGGGGCGAGAACGAATACATCGTCTATCAGATAAAATATCACGTGCCATTTAAACCTCCACAACGGAGTGTCTATGTGCTCTCACCAAAGGTCCAGAATGCCGTCGGCGAATATGAAGATGATCACTCTCATACAGACTCACTTATCCTCGTTGTCGGAAAGTGGTCCAGCCAGTTACATGACGAGATATATGTCTTCGATGATCAGGCTTGGGAAAAGGACAGGAGTCTTTGGGAATCAATCAAAAATGCGTCTTGGGACGATGTCATCCTTAATCAGGTTATGAAACACAACCTCATCTCCGACGTTCAAGGCTTCTTCGATAACCAACTTCTCTATAAGAAGCTTGCTGTCCCTTGGAAGCGAGGCATCATCCTGCACGGGGTGCCTGGAAATGGAAAAACAATCTCAATAAAAGCTCTCATTAACTCTCTTTACAACAGATCCCCGCCTGTTCCAAGTCTCTACGTGAAGAGCTTCGACGGGAGTTGCCACAGCCCGAAGTGGGCCATCAACGAAATCTTCAAACATGCCAGGACGATGGCCCCTTGTCTACTGATTTTCGAGGACTTGGATAGTCTCGTAACACCTAAGACCCGCTCTTACTTTCTCAATGAAGTCGATGGTCTTGAGGCCAACGATGGTATTCTCATGGTTGGGTCAACAAATTACCTCGGCAAGCTTGATCCCTCCATTTCCAAGAGGCCTAGCCGTTTTGATAGGAAATACCATTACAAGCTACCGAGTAAGGAGGAACGCAGGGCGTACTGCATGTTCTGGCGTGAAAAGTTGCTCAATAATAATATGGTGGAATTCCCCGAGGAAGTCTGCTCTATCATTGTCAAATTGACCGAGGGTTTCAGTTTTGCTTATTTGAAGGAGCTGTTCGTTATCTCCTTGCTCGGCATTGCTAGGAAGTCTGCAGAAACCGGCGAGGAGTATGATACTGGAAGTAGTACTTCTACCGATGATGGAATTGTTGTGGAGAGAGAGGAAACCATGGAAGAAGTCAAGGATGGTGGTGCAGCAACAGATGAAGCCACATCGACTGAAAAAGTTGAGAAGAAGAAAGTTATTCTAGAGGTTGAAGTTCCTGCTCATCTTAAAGATAATGAGCTTTTGAAGGCTGTCACCATACATGCAAAGATGCTCTTGGATGAGATGGACAGCACAGATGCTGAGCTCGCGACTGCGCCGCAAGCACCTGGTGGACTCGACGACTGAGAAATGTTAGTCATCTGCTGAATACATGCATCAGGCTTCATTTTCCAGTGTTACGGAATATATATATATTTGGCCTGGATGCTTTCGTTTCGTCTACATTTCTAATGACCAGATACTATACACGTTCGTTACTATCCAATATAAATGATTTTCTTACCAAACAAAATTCACTGCTTGCAAGTTAACTAACTATACGTTTGTGTATGAACTCCCCACTTGTAAAATCCATCTAATCCGTCTCGTCGAGTTCCATACTAAAGAAATACTGATTTCACTCAAAATGCTAGCCACGATTAGGGGCACTTTCATCTCTTGGATTACAATGACATCCTCCACCAATAGCCCACTCCCACTGCTATAAAAAATCCCTTCCTCGCCCGTCACATCTTGTACTATACCCAAACATCCCCACACCACTCCCCTTTTCAAAAACACACTCTTCTCTTCGTACCACCTTCCCAACCCCCTCCCTCACTAACACAACATAACACAACCTTTCTTTCTTTCTTTCCTAAAACTTTTTTTTATCCAGAGCCTACCCGCTTCACCATCACCATCACCATCACCATCACCATCATCATCACCATCACCATCACCATCACCATCACCATCACCGTCAGCCTCCCCGCCGGCACCTCGCAGCCCCTCGCTGTACCCCCCCCCCCCCCCCCCCCTAATAATAAAC
>JAJCXA010000318.1:0-14686 GCA_026770245.1 Clarireedia aff. paspali H2
TCTTGATCTTAAAAGGGCCCTCGTTTATATATCTAAGAACTAATTATTAATAATCTTAAAAAAGTTTAAACTACTATTTAGTTTAATTAATTAGATTAACTACTTTCTAGAATCCTAGTAACTCTAACTAGCTTTTAATAATCAAATTAAACCTTTTTAGTCTATTAATACTAGTATCTTTTAAAGTAATCTAATTAATCTGATTTTATTCTTAATTTATATTCAAGATCTCTTTCTAATTATTAACTATTTAATCTAGTTTTATATAAACGATATTATATTAACTATTAGTTTGATTAGTTTTAAAAAGAACTATTAAACTTTAAAAAGAGAAGCTAATAAATTATATTCCTTTAAAACAACTAATAATATTAATTTTAACTTTGAGAAAACTAAGCTAATTTACTTCTTTTCTAACAATTTAATAAGCTACTTAGTTAAACTACTAAATTAGTAAGTTATATATTTCTTTAAACTAGTAAAGTGATTAGGAATTTAATTCGATAATATCTTTAAATTTAAAAGTTATATTAGAATTCGAGTTAATTAAGTTAAAATAGTACTACTTTAAGTTAGTTAGTTAACTAATATTTAAACTAGCTTATCTCTTTTTATTATATACTAGCTATATATTATCTATATTACTAGTATCTTAAACTATAGATTCTTAATTTAGTATAAAGAACAAGTTAATTTTAAAGTTTAACTTCAATTATTTCAAAACTTAGTTTTTTATAAAATTTTAAAAGTTTTTAAAACTAATCTAAACTTAGTTATAAATATTAAAACTATATTAATACCCCTTAATATCTATTTTATTAGTACTAATCGCTAATATACTTTTTAGTTACTTAAACTTTCGAAAAACTATTTAATTTACAAGTTACTTTAAGAAAAGTACTTAGAAGATTATTAGAAGTTATAAAATTATTAGGAAAGTTACTAAGAGAGTTACTAGAAGTTAGAATTTAGTTCTAGCTTTATTTATCTTTCAAGAGCTAGTTAAAAGCAAGGTTCGAAGCTAGTATCGAAGATAACTACTAAACTAATATAAATTAACTAGATTAAATAATTAATATATTTACTAATCAATCTAAATAATTTAGAAAAATTATAACTCTTTAAATTCCTTCTTTAAGTAACTAATCTATTTTCGATCTAAATTAGCTACTTTTCAAAGAAGAATAAGACTATTGATTATAGAAAACTAGTATTAATATTAATATCTAATTAATATATCTTCTATACTAATAGATCTTAATTATAAATAAGAATAAGAATTAAAATTAGATTAGTATTTTTAGACTTAAATCAAAAGTTAATTTAAATATATAAATAAAATATTAGTTCAAATCAACTAGTTTATAATAAAAAGCTAAAAAGGGTTATTTAGATAATTAAATTAACTAACTAATTAGTTTAGCTAGACTAAGAATATATAGTTTATAGTAATAATTAAGTAAAGTTATAATATTTAAAATTACTAAATAATAACTTAGGCTAAAAACAATTAATAAAAATATTCAATACTAATAACTAAATAGTTAATAAAGATATTAGTATTAAATTAACTTAGATCCTAGAATACTACAAAGTCGAAAAAAACGAATTAGTTGATAAATTAATAAAAGAAGTTACTAATCTAAAACTAAATATTTATATAACTAACTTCGTTTATTTAGATATTTATATTAAAGCTATTAAGACTTAAAAATAAGAACTAGCTTTGAAAAAAACAACTAAATCGAGAATAATTAAGAATTTTAAAGCTAATTATATTTTAACTTATAAATTAGCTTCTCGAAATAAAATCTCAATCTCTTTTAATACTAAGTAAACTATTACTAGTACCTTTTACTAGTTAAAACTAGAGTATAACTATATTAAAGCTTATCTATATTAACTAAACTTAACTAAAAATAATAAATATAAGTATAATAAAAAGAAGATATTAGAATATCTTTTATTTAACTATTAGCTATTAACTAACACTTATCTAAAACTAAAAGATAGATTTAATATATACTATTTTAGTTTATTTCTATTACTTAATATAAAACCTGGAATTAAAGTTAACTTGAAATTTTTTTTTTTTTTTTTTTTATTTATTTTAACGACCTATGTGAGTCTGAGACTATAGTAGGTCGGCTAGCGGATATGCCGCTAGCAGCTAGGTGTATATAGGTCTAAATACATACAATGTCATATATATAAAGAGATACTGAGGGTCTAGCTCTAATTTTAAGGAAATAACTGTAGAAATAGCCCAAAAATAACCCAAAAACGCCCCGAACATTAGTGAAAAGAATTAAGCTCAAACCAGCTTAAATATCGAATATTAGTGATATTAGTGCCAATATCCGGTATTAGGCTAGTTTGAGGCTTAATAATAATAATTTATAAATAAGTCCAATTTATTAAGAGTCTGCTAACTAGGTTAGATAATATCTTCGTATACAAATACCAGTTTCTTGGATAAATTCCAGGCTAGCTTCAATTCCGGGTTTTATATCGAGTAATAGGGGTAGGCTAAGGTGGTACGTATTAAGTTTATCCTTTAGCTTCAGGCAGGCACTAGCAAGTAGTTGGCAGCTAAGAAGAAGGTGTTCTAGCATCTCTTTTTTCCTACATTTGCACTTATTATTATTAGCTAAGCTAAGCCGGTATAAATAAGCTTTGATGTAGCTATAGCCTAATTTAAGCTGGTAAAACGCGCTAGTGGTGGCTCGCTTAGTGTCAAGGGGAATCGATATTTTGCTTCGGGAGGCTAATTTGTAGGTTGAAGTGTAATTAGCCTCTAGTTCCTTAGCTAGTCTCGATTTAGTCGCTTTTTCCAGGGCTAGTTCCTATTCCTGGGTTTTAATAGCTTTGATCTAAGTACCTAAATAGGCGAAGCTAGTCTTATAAGTATCCGGTTCTAGACTAGTAGCTTCTTTCGCTAATTTATCGACTAATTTGTTCTCTTCGACTTCGCAGTATTCTGGGACCTAAGCTAATTTGATACTAGCGCCTTTGTTAACTATTTGGCGGCTAACATCAAGTACCCTTATCAGTTACTCCTGGCCAGAGTTATTACTTAGTGATTTTAGCCTTAGTAATCCAGCTTGGTTATCATTGTAAACCGTGTAATCTTGGCTTGGCCGGGCTAGCTGGCTAGCTAATTCGACTGCCTAAGTGACCCCTTCTAGCTCCCTATTGTAGACTAGCTGATTTGGGCCGATATTCTACTTATACGCCTGGATTAGCTCTTGATTTGAGTCTAAAAGTACTAGTCCAACCCCTATTCCAGTTCCGCTTTGTAGCTACGATCCGTCGATATAAAAGGTGTATTGATTAGGCGTTAGCATTGATACTAGCCCCTTATAATCATTAGCCTCATCTTTCTTCGAAAAGCTGCTAATTTAAACTAAAAATAAGCTAATAGCCCAAAGTGGGAATTTGAAGAGCTGTAGCTTTTCCAGACTATCCAGGTTGACTAGCAGGTATATTAATCGCCTAATCTAGTCGATTTGTATCAGCTTATTAGCTAGCTTCGGCGCTAGCTTCGATCTCCGCTTCCAGCCGGCCCTTGGAAGGTAAATAGGGCTGGAACTGAGTTCTAGCTCCCGGTAACCTTCCCGGTGACCCTGCAGCTCCCAGTGACCCTGCTGCTCCTAGTGACTTTGTAACTCCCGGTGACCTTCCCAAAGTAGCTTATAAATCGGGTAGTTTTTTGAGAGTTTAAGTGACCGGAAAGCGTATTGGTGGTTGGCGTTAGCAAGACGGATATCAAGGGATACTAGTACGGCTTTAGTATCTATAACTAGCTCCGGGCTAGTCTTAAAAACCCCTAGGATTTTGCGAAGAGCTAAGTTCTAAAGTAATCGAAGTTGAGCTTTAAAATTAGCTTGTTCCTTATACTAAATTGGGGACCTGTAGTCTGAGACGCTAGTGACGCAGGCGACGTATAGCTAGTATATAATAAAGGGAGATAAGCCAGTTTGAGTATTAGCTAGCCAGTTAACTCGAAGTAGTATTGTTTTAACTTGACTAACTCGAATTCCAATATAACTTTTGAATTTGAGAGTATTATCGAACTAAATTCCTAACTATCTTATTAGCTTAGAGGGGTATATAACTTACTAATTCAGTAATTTAACTGAATAGGCTCTTAAGTCGCTAGAGAAGAAGTGGATTAACTTGGTTTTCTCAAAGTCAAATTCAATACTATTAGCTATTCCAAAGGAATATAACTTATTAGCCTCTCTTTTCAAGGTTTAACAGTTCTTTTTAAGGCTAGTCGAACTAGCTACTAGTGCAATATCATCTATATAAGACTAGACTAAGTAGCTAATAGTCGGGAAGAGATCTCGAATATAAATTAAAAATAAAATCGAACTAATCAGGCTACTCTAGGGGATACCGGTGTTGATAAGCTAGAAGAGCTCAATTTGGTTATCAAAAACTAGCTAGAGCTACTAGGTTTCCAGGAAGTAGTTAACCCAGCTTATTAAACTAAGTAGTAGTTTAAACTCTTTTAAAATCGCTAGTAGCCGGTTTTTAGATATATAATTAAAGGCCCCTTTAATATCGAGAAATAAGACTGATATTTTGAAATTAGCTATATAATCTTGTTCGATTTTAATTGCTAATAATAACCTAGTATCGACTATAGACTTTTTGAGTCGACTTCCAATTTAAGAGCTATATAGCAAGCTAGTAGTCTCGGCTAAATAGCCTAATCTCTTCGCTAGTATCCTCTTACTAACCTTCTCAAAGCAGTTAAGTAGTAAGATAACCCTATAAGCTTTTAGGATCGAATAATCAAACTTTTTTTGCTTTTTGAGTATTATACCGGTTGCTTGGTACCAGCAAGTCGGGTAGTAACTAAAATTAAGGAGAAGGCTATAAACCTTATAAAATAAGTTAGAAATAGCTAAATAAGCTTTATTGATAATTTCCTAGCTAATTCTATTAGGCCCGGGAGTTTTCCCTTTGACTTTAGTCAAACAAGCTCTCTCAAGCTTACTAGCTGCTAATTCCAGCTAGGAATCAACTTTATAAGTATCCTAGAAGGGGCTAGTTGATATTAGAAGCTAAAAGAACAAGGTTAACCTTAAAACACTTACTTTTCCTTCGAAAGTTGATTAGTTGGAAATCAAAGGTAATATTCGACTACTATAGCTTTTTATATAGTTAAAAGCTTTAAAAATCGCTTTCAAGTCTTTAATCTCTAAGAAGGTATTCCAGTAACTCTATTTAGTATATTTAATAGCTGAGAAGTATTGATTTCTAACTATAGAATAGTCTTTTTAATTTCTTTAAACTCTTAATATTGCTTTTCGAAGGGTTTTAAGCTCAGGAGTTCACCAGGGCTTAGCTCACAGCTTTGGCTTGATTTTCGGGATCGCTATATTTGACGCTAGCCCAATTAGTTGTACTAGCTTAGAGCTAATAGTTTTTAAAAACTCGATTATTGATACTTCAAAAGTTAACTTGGTTCTAGCTAGTTCTAAAGGTTGTTAATTAAGAACTAGGCTCTTATTAGCTAAATCGACTAGACTAACTTTAAACAGATCCTAATTAATCTTCTTAGTATCAAAAAGCTGAAAGGGATTTAAGTAGCTATTTAAATTTAGATTTTTAATCGTAAAAAAGATTAGTAAATAATCTAAGCTTAGGTCGTCTAGTACTTACTAGTTATCAATATACTTTGCTACTCTTGAAGTAGCAAGAGTAAAATCTAAGATTGAAGAGCTAGCTCTACAAAAGAAGGTTTTAGTCTCTGGATTATTAAGTAATTCTAGGTTATTATCCTCAATCTAGTTAATTAATCAAGCCTCTTTTTAGATATCAAGTAACTCTAAGTCCTACTAAGAGTAATAAGTATTAAAATCATCTAAAATAAGCGAATTAGCTATAATAGCTCTTGGAAATAAATTTCTTTTAATTGTTTTTTTTAAATCGCCTTCTATTTAACTAGTCTTATTATAAATATTAACTATTTCAAGTATATTGATTTCTAAACCTAGTTATATTACTAATAAGTCCGAATCCAAGTTATCGAGCACTAGTATAATACTAGTAGTTAGAACTTTTGAAATATATACTAAGGTTCAAGGTTTGAAGTCCCGGTATAATACTAGAAGCTGATTGAAGTTAATATAAATTATAGATCGACTATTTAGCTAGTTTTAGTCCTCGGCTATAATCTAAGGTTCCTGGATTATTAATAAGTCGATTTTTAACTTAATAGCTAGTTCAAGAACTAATTTAGTCTCTAGTGAACTTTTGTTGAGATTCACTTGTAATACTCAAATATTCTGGCTATTTATAGGCTAAAATTAACTCTTTTCGTAGTCTTATATACCTTATACGATTTCGAGTCGCTAATATAAGATTGAGAGTAGTTAATATACTTTAAAGCTAAGTACAAACAAGGTTTCCTACAGATATTATAGATACTATAGGTGTACTAAGAAGTTAGGTGAGATTCTGAGTATAGGTTATACTTAGCTTATCGTCGATAAAACTAGATTATATACCTAAATCCTTAGTAGTAAGTATATTAAATTGACTTTATTATACTTAATAGCTTCTCAACTTTAACCGAGATTCCAGTAATATAAACTCAATTCCTTATATACCTCTCGATCTCCTTAATAGTCTTAAAAGAGACTACTACTGAACTAGCTCTTTTAACAACCTAGTTAGCCTTAGAAGAAAGCTAATAAGAGGTTCTAATTGGTTTAAGGTTCAAGGAGCTATTGAAGGTTTTAATCTCTTCTAGTACTAGTTCTATACCTTTCAAGGTATTGAAGTCGGTAGTAAGGATTCTATAAAGTATTACTTTAAACTATAGTTTATTCTTTTAGATATTCTTAAAATTAAGAAGGTTTTTCCAAATATCAACCTTCTTAATTAAAAAGTCAATTATATAAGAAGGGGTTATAATTAGTACTAAGTTCTTCTTATTAGACACACTAGTAATAGTTGAAACAACCAGCCCCTTAACTCTTTTAGCCTTAAAAGCCTTATTAATAGTATTGTAAGTAGCTAAAACTGAGAAGAAGTTATAATATAATATAGCGTTATATACTAAGATAAGTCGATTTGAGGGCTTAGCTTTAGACTTAGCTGCTTTGAGTTTAGCTGTAACTGTAGTCCAGTCACCTGACTTTAAGTTACTTGACACCGCGATATTAGCGAAGCTAGCACAGGCCGGATTTTGAGCGATTTTAGTGATTTTTGGCGCCGGGATCACCGGAAGCGCCGAGGTCACCAGGAGAGTCACTGGAAGAGTCACTAGGAGCTTTTGTGGTTTCGGGGCTTTAGCCTGGCTTTCTACCTTCCAGGTTATATATTCGAGGTTTTTTTTTTTTTTTTTTTAATTATTTTAACGACCTGTGTGAGTCTGAGACTATAGTAGGTCGGCTAGCGGGTATGCCGCTAGCAGCTAGATGTATATAGGTCTAAATACATGTAATGTTATATATAACAAAGAGATACTAAGGGTCTAGCCCTAATTTTAAGGAAATAATAGTTAAAATGATCCCAAAACGCCCCGAATATTAGTGGAAAGAATTAAGCTCAAACTAGCCCAAATGCCGAACATTAGTGATATTAGTGCCAATATCCGGTATTAGGCTAGTCTGGGGCTTAATAATAACAATTTATAAATAAGTCCAATTTATTAAGAGTTAGCTGACTAGGTCAAGTAATACCTCCGTGTACAAATACTAGTTTCTTGGATAAATTCCAGGCTAGCCTCAATTCCGGGTTTTGTATCGAGTAATAGGGGTAAGCTAAGGTAGTGTGTATTAAGCTTATCTTTTAGCTTCAGGCGTGTATTGGCGTATAGTCGGCAGCTAAGTAGAAGGTGTTCCGGCGTCTCCTTTTTGCTATACTTATATTTATTATCGCTAGTTAAGCTAAGTTAATGTAAATAAGCTTTGATATAGCTATAGCCTAGTTTTAGCTAGTAAAACGTACTAGCAGTAGCCTGTTTAGTATCAGGGGGGATCGAGATTTTGCTTCGGGAGGCTAATTTATAAGTTGAAGTGTAATTAGCTCTGGGTTCCTTAGCTAGTTTCAATTTAGTTGCTTTAGTCGCTTTTTCCAGAGCTAGTTCCTATTTTTAGGTCTTAATAGCTTTAACCTGAGTGCCTAAATAAGCGAAGCTAGTCTTATAAATATCTGGTTCCAGACTAGTAGCTTCTTTTACTAATTTGTCGACTAATTCGTTCTCTTCGACTTCGTAGTGCTCTGGGACCCAAGCTAATTTGATACTAGTGCCTTTATTGACTATTTGGCTACTAGCATCAAATACCCTTATTAACTGTTCTTGGCCAGGGTTGTTACTTAGTGATTTTAAGCGTTGTAGCCCTACTTGATTATCACTATAAACTATATATTATTGGCCGGGCCGGGCTAGCTGGCTAGCTAATTTAACTGCCTATATAACCCCTTCTAGCTCTCTATTATACACTAGCTGGTTTGAGCCGATATTCTATTTATACACTCAGATTATCTCTTGATTTGAGTCTAAAAGAGCTAATCCGACCTCTATTTCTATTCCGCTTTGTAGCTGCAATCTATCGGTATAAAAGGTATATTGATTAGGCGCTAGTATTGATACTAGCCCTCTATAATTATTAGCCTTATTCTCCTTCGAGAAGTAGCTGATTTAGACCGAAAAAGGGCTAGTAGCCTAAGGTAGGAATTTAAAAGAGTATAGCTTTTCCAGTTTATCTAAGTTGACTAGCGAGTGTATTGATCGCCTAATCCGGTCGATTTGTATTAGCTTAGTAGCTAGCTTCGGCGCTAGCTTCGGCCCCCGCTTCCAGCCGACCCTTGGAAGGTAAATAGGGCTGGAACTGAGATCTAGCTTCCGGTGACCCTCTTAGTGACTCTGTAGCTCCTAGTGACCTTCTAAGTACCCTTCTCAAAATAGCTTATAAATTAGATGGTTTTTCGAGAGTTTAAGTGACCGGAAGGCGTATTGGCGATTGGCGCTAGCAAGACGGATATCAGGGGGTACTAGTGCGGCTTTAGTATCTATAGCTAGTCCCAGGCTAGTCTTAAAAACCCTTAGGATTTTGCGAAGAGCTAAGTTCTAAAGTAGTCGAAGTTGAGCTTTAAAATTAACTTGCTCTTTATACTAAATTGGGGACCCGTAGTCTAAGATACTAGTGACGTAGGCGACGTATAGCTAGTGTATAGCAAAGGGGGATAAACCGGTTTAGATATTGGCTAATCAGCTTACTTGAAGTAGTACTGTTTTAGCTTGACTAACTTGAATTCCAATATAACTTTTAAATTTGAGGGTATTGTCGAACCAGATTCCTAGCTACCTTACTAGCTTAGAGGGGTATATAACTTGTTGATTCGGTAATTTAACCGAATAGGCCCCTGAGTTGCTAGAGAAGAAGTAGATTAGCTCGGTTTTCTCAAAGTCAAAATCGATACTATTCACTGTTCCAAGGGAATATAGCTTATTAGCTTCTCTTTCCAGGGTTTAGCAGTTCTTTTTAAGACTAGTCGAACTAGCTGCTAGCGCGATATCGTCTATATAAGACCAGACTGAGCAGCTAATCGTTAGAAAGAGATCTCGAATATAAATCAAGAATAAAATCAGACTAATCGGGCTACCTTGAGGGATACTAGTATTAATAGGCTGGAAGAGCTCAATTTGGTTGTTAAAAGCTAGCCGGAGCTGCCGAGCTTCCAAGAAGTAGCTAACCCAGCTTATCAAACTAAAAAGTAGTTTAAGCTCTTTTAAAATCGCTAGTAGCCGGTTCTTGGACATATGATCGAAGGCCCCTTTGATATTTAGGAATAAGACTAATGTTTTGAGATTCGCTATGTAATCTTGTTCGATTTTAGTTGCTAACAATAACCCGGTATTAACCGCGGACTTTTTGAGTCGACTTCCAATTTGAGAGCTATATAGAAGGCTAGTAGTCTCGGCTAAATAGCCTAATCTCTTAGCTAATATCCTCTCACTAACCTTCCCAAGACAGTTTAGTAGTGAGATAACCCTATAAGCTTTTGGGACTAAATAATCAAGCTTTTTTGGCTTTTTAAGTATCGCGCTGGTTGCTTGCCGCCAGCAGGTCAAGTGATAGCCAAAATTAAGTAGTAGGCTATAGACCTTATAAAATAAGTCAGAAATAACTAAATAAGCTTTATTGATAATTTCCTGGCTAATTCTATCGGGTCCCGGGGTTTTTCCTTTGACTTTAGTCGAACAAGCTCTTTCTAGCTCGCTAACTGCTAGTTCCGGCCAAGAATCGACTTTATAAGTATCCTAGGAGGGGCTAGTCGATATTGGGGACTAGGGGAACAAGGTTGACCTCAAAATATTCGCTTTTTCTTCGAAAGTTGATAGATTGGAAATCGAGGGTAGTATCCGGCTTTAATAGCTATTAGTGTAGCTAAAGGCTTTAAAAATAGCTTTCGGGTCTTTAGTCTCTAAGAAGGTATTCTAGTGACTCCGTTTAGCGTGTTTAATAGCCGAAAAGTATTGATTCCGAGCTAAAGAGTAGCTTTGACTTTGACTATTTTCTCTTTGAGCTCTTAATATCAATTTCCGAAGGGTTTTAAGCTCGGGGGTCCACCAGGGTTTAGCTCGTAGTTTGGGCTTGATTTTCGGAATCGCTATATTCGACGCTAGCCCGATTAGTCTTACTAGCTTAGAGCTAATAGCCTCTAAAAACTCGGTTGTCGATACTTCAAAAGTTAACCCGGTTCTAGCTAGCTCCAGAGGTTGTTGGTTGAGAACAAGGCTCTTATTAGTCAAATCGACCAGACTAGCCTTAAATAGATTCTAATTAGCCTTCTTAGTATCAAAAAGCTGAAAGGGATTTAAGTAGCTTTAATTTAGGCTCAGATTTTTAATTGTGAAAAAGATCGGTAAGTGATCTGAGCCTAAATCGTCTAGTACTTGCTAGTCATCAATACACCTCGCTACCCTTGAAGTAGCAAGAGTGAGATCTAAGACTAAAGAGCTATCTCTGCAAAAGAAGGTTTTTGTCCCTGGATTATTAAGTAACTCCAGGTTATTATCTTCTATTCAATTGACTAATCGGGCCCCTTTTTGAGTATCAGGTATCTCTAAGTCTTACTAGGGGTGATGAGTATTAAAATCACCTAAAATAAGCGAATTAGCTGTAATAGCTCTTAGAAGTAAGCTCCTTTCGACTATTTTTCTCAAATCGCCTTCAGCTTAGCTAGTCTCGTTGTAGACATTGACTATTTCGAGTATATTGATTTCTGAGCCTAGTTGTATCACTAATAAGTCTGAATCCAAGTTATCTAGCGCTAGTATAACACTAGTAGTTAGGACTTTTGAAGTGTATATCAAAGTTCGAGGTTTGAAGTTCCGGTACAGTACTAGGAGCTAATTGAAGCTAGTATAAGCTATAGATCGACTATTTAGCTAGTTTTGGTCCTCGGCTATAATCCAGGGTTCCTGGATTATTAATAAGTCGATTTTTAACTCAATAGCTAACTCGAGAGCTAATTTCGTCCCCGGTGAACTTTTGTTAAGATTCACTTGTAAAATCCGGATATCCTGACTATTTATAGGCTAATACTAATCCTTTTAGTAGCCTTATATACCTTATACAATTTCGAATCGCTAGTATAAGATTGGGAGTAGTTAGTATACTTTAGAACTAAGTGTAAACAGAGCTTCCCGCGAGCGTTACAGATACTACAAGCGTGCTGGGAGGTTAGGTGGGGTTCTGAGTATAGGCTACATTTAGCTTGGTGTCGGCAAAATTGAGTTATGTGCCCGAAGCTCTGGTAGCAAGTACATTGAGTTGACTTTGCTATACTCAATAGCTTCTTAGCTTTAACTGAGATTTCAACGATATAAACTCGGTTCCTTATATACCTCTCGACTTCCTCAATAGTCTTAAAGGCGACTACTACTGAACCGGCTCTTTTAGCGGCCCGGTTAGCTTCGGAAGAGAGCCAATAAGGGGTTCTAATTGGTTTAAGGTTCAAGAAGCTATTGAAGGTTTTAATCTCTTCCAATACTAGTTCTATACCTTTCAGGGTATTGAAGTTGGCTGTAGGGATCCTATATAGTACTACTTTAAACCAGGGCTCGTCCTTTTGGATATTCTTAAAATTAAGAAGGTTTTTCCAAATATCAACCTTCTCAATTAAAAAGTCGGTTGTATAAAGGGGTATTGTGGTTAGTACTAGGTTCTTCTTGTTAGACATGCTAGTAATAGCCGAAACAACCGGCCTCTTAACTCCCTTAGCCTCAAAAGCCTTATTAATAGCGTTGCGAGTAGCTAAAGCCGAGAAGGTGTTATAGTGTGATATAGTGTTATATACTAAGATAAGTCGATTTGAGGGCTTAGCTTTAGGCTTAGCCGCTTTGGGTTTGGCTATAACCGTGGTCTAGTTACCTGACTTTGGGTCACCTGACGCAGCGATATTGGCGAAGCTAGCCCGGGCCGGGTTTTGAGCAATTTTAATGATTTTTGGTGCCGAGGTCACCGGTAGCGCTGGGGTCACCGGGAGGGTCACCGGGAGGGTCACCGGGGGCTGTTTTTGCGGTTTTGGGGCTTTAGCTTATATTTCCACCTTCCGGGTCATATATTCGAGGTTGTTGAGTTGAGAAGCTAATTGGTCGGTGACTTTTTTAACCTTTCCCGATACGGTATAGTCTCTAAACACTTCGATTAGGTCCAGTATTTTGCTTTGTTGTTCCCAGAAAGAAGCTAAAGTACTAGCCTTAATTAAAAGGTCTAGAGCTTCGAAGATAAGCAATTGAGCAGGTTCCGGGTTAGCTGATTGATTAATAGTGGTTTTCGGATTTTTATTAATCCGTTCAGCCAGGAAGGGGTTAGTGCGTTTAGGTAGGCGGAGTGGGATACTGCCGGGGCTAGTTGTAGCGTTTATAGTAGGTCCAGCTAAGGGGTCCGAGCTTATAATATCAGAAAGGCTAGATAAGTCGATATTTGGGTTGAATCGAAGGGTTGCGGGTAGGGTCAGCGATGTAGTAATATCCATAGCGTTATTAGCGTTATTAACAGTGTTAATAATCGGGGGTAATGACCTGATAACAGTAGTGCCAGAGGTGGTCAAGAAGAAGGTAGTTAAGGTAATATCCTAGTTGTTGTTATTGTTGTTAGGAGTTGAGAGGGCGGCTATATTGATAAGTATCAATATAATACTTCAATAAGTGTATTGATACCTAAAAAGCCCTCCTGGTTCACTAATATCACTTAGTATCACTAATATCGTTAATTATTACTAAATCAGTAATTTGAGCTTTAATAAAACGAAATTAGTGATCTTAGTGCCCAGGATCGCCGGAATCGACGGCGACGACGATGTAGTAGTAGTACGAAGGTGCAAGTAGGCTAGTTCGGACTGTAGAAGCGTATTGCACTAGGTACTTACCTCTTTTTATTGATATTTTTGTTGTATTGATAATTTTTTGATGTTTTTATAGTTTTTAAGGTTTTTCAGTAAAAATTTCGAAATTGTAGGGTAAAAATCCGCGAAATCAGCGGCGACGACGATATCTCGACAGCGGATAGTTGTACAGCTAGACGGCCTAGCTTAATCGATCCGCAGAAGAGTTATTTATCGTATTCGACTTTGATCCGATGTTTTTCGATAAGAAATCGCGTTTTTTCGATGAAAAATCGTTTTTTGTATATTCGAGGTTATTAAGTTGAGAAGCTAATTAGTTAGTGACTTTTTTGACCTTTCCCGATATAGTATAGTCTCTAAATACCTCGATTAAGTCCAGTATTTTGCCTTGTTATTCCCGGGAAGAAGCTAAAGTACTAGCCTTAATTAGAAGGTCTAGGGCTTCGAAGATAAGCAGTTAAGTAGATTCCGGTTTAGTTAATTGGCTAGTAGTGATTTTCGGGTTTTTATTAATCTGTTCGGCCGAGAAGGGGTTAGTACGTTTTAGGAGGCGAAGTGGAATACTGCCGGGGCCAGTTGTAGCGTTCATAGTAGGTCCAGCTAAGGGGTCCGAGCTTATAATATCAGAAAGGCTAGATAAGTCGATATTAGGGTTGAATCGAAGGGTTGCAAGCAGGGTCGGGGATATAGTAATATCTATAATGTTATTAATAGTGTTAATAACCGGGAGAGATGACCTGATAGTAGTTGTAGTACTAGAAGTAGTTAAGAAGGAGTTGGTCGGAGTAATATCCTAGTTGTTATTATTGTTAGGGGTTGAGGAGGCGGCCATATTGATAAGTATCAATATAACACTTCAATAAGTGTATTGATACCTAAAAGGCCCTCTAGGTTCACTAATATCACTTAGTATCACTAATATTGTCAATTATTGCTAAATCAGTGATTTGAGCTTAATAAAACGAAATTAGTGAACTTAGTGCCCGGAATCGCCGGAATCGACGGCGACGGCGATGTAGTGGTGGTACGAGGGTGCAAGTAGGCTAGTTCGGACCGTAGAAGCGTATTGCATTTAGTGCTAGCCTCTTTTTATTGATATTTTTGTTATATTGATAGTTTTTTGATGTTTTTATAGTTTTTTTGAGGTTTTTGAGTGAAAATTTCGAAAATGTGGGGTAAAAATCCGCGAAATCGGCGGCGACGACGATATCTCGGCGGCGGATGGTTGTACAGCTAGGCGGCCTAGCTGGTTCGATCTGCAGAAGAGTTATTTATCGTATTCGACTTTGATCCGATGATTTTCGAT
>JAJCXA010000319.1:0-14169 GCA_026770245.1 Clarireedia aff. paspali H2
CCTCTCCCCTCTCCCCTCTCCCCTCTCCCCTCTCCCCTCAAAGATCCAACACACCTACTCACTCACCCTCCCCCCCCTCACTCCAAGCGATCTCCCTCCCTCAACGTAAAAAAAAAAAAAGAGTCAGAAATCAGTCAGTCAGTTCCCTTTCCTCCTCCGTCTCCTCCTCCTCCTCCGCCACAAACGAGATTTACAGACTGCTGCAGATATCGAGAAACGAACCCACTGCAGTACCTCTCTATCTACCTACCCTCTCCCTATATACACTCACTCTTTATTTGATCGAATCAACATTATACCGCTAGCTACTTGAAGTGAAATCAAATAAATCTACACTAGCTGCGTGAAAAATGATCTCTGATACTAATAACTCACTGACAATATTAGCAAGTAACATATTCTACTCTATCTATCAATCGCCGATTGAAATCATAGTAGACCGATTACACGCAGGGTATACAAAGAAATAAAATAGGTATCAAACATCTTATCAAAATTTTTATGATCATAGATAGATAGTACTAATACTAATACCCATAGCAACAGCCATCATAGAAGTAATTGTATCAACAAAGGGAATTTTCTCTTGCAAGATATGGAATTTAAAAAGCGTTGTTGGGCGACAGCACCCGAAAAAAAAGTAGCTGACACAAGAGAAAAAAAGGAAAAAAAAAAACCATCATCAATTGATTGATTGATTGTAGTTAGTTCCCGCCCCCACTATAGGAAAAACAATGTTTGAATGAGCGAGGAGAGAAAGAGACAGAGAAGAGAGAAGAAGCGAATGTCCCGTGTAACCACACACTCAGAATCCCGTCCATATGCAGTTCCTGATACTGTTTAGAGTGTTTTTCTACTCTTCTTTTTTTTTAATCCCCCATTCCCCCATTCTCATTCCCCCATTCTCCCCTATCCTTATCTCTTTCCCTTTCCTCATTTAGGAGTAAGAGATGGCCAACCAAAGCAAAACAAAAACAACTGGAAAAGATTCTGTCCTTTCCTTCTTTCGCTGTTCAGTTGTAAACATTTCATGTGCCATGTATTCTGTCATATTTCATCTCCTCCCAAAAAAACAGAGTACCAAAGTAATTGTCCCTCCCAATCAAGCCAAATCCACCCCAGCCAATCCATCCCTCCTTCCATCCTTCCATCCGTTTCGTCCCGTGAGTAGAAAAACAAATGCATCCTGTCCCAACACCAGAACAGAATGAAACAAAAAGTAACAAGCACAATGCGAAAAAGAACTCCTGCCTGCCAGCCAGCCAGCCTGAGCCTAGGCAGTCCTCGTATGTGTATTTAGGGCATGAAAAATCCTTCCATATCCAAAACGAAAAAGAAAAAAACAATGACCCCATCATGAAAAAGTTCGAGGTCCCAGTTCCCCAAAATCGCTAATAGGTAACAAGAAGACAAGAGCAAATCGCAAGCAAAAACAAAAGGGAATCGCTGTCGTTAAATCGTAAATAAAAAAAAACATGTGCAGCCGCCGTCGAAAGGTGTAGTAAAAGAGTAGTCACGATCAAGAATCTCTTAAATCCTTTCATGTATCATCCTCCCCTTCTTCCTCTTCTTCTTCCTCGTCTTCAGCACTACTTCTCGTTGCTGCTGCTGCTGCTAACTTGGCCTTTTTACTTGGGGTGGTAGTATCCGATTCAGCCTTGCGCTTTGTACCTGAGCTGGTATTTACCGGGGCAGTTCCCTTGGCCGGTGTTTCCTGTGGCTCCTTGTCATTTTCATCTCCTCCATCACCTTTCGTTCGTTCAATTTCAGCAACTTCATCGGCGGTCAAGAATCGGCCACCAGGACCTCTAGGTCTTCTCATCGCATGGTTATGTCTACTTTCATGAAGGTATGGTTTCCTGCCTTTCGAGGTCAAACGAAGTGCTTCTTCTAATCTTTGTCTTGCAACACGACGCTTGAGTATCCGATGGAATTGCTTCGCGTTGACATATAAGGGTGATTCTTCGACCGTTCCAGACACGAGTTCTGGGGATTGAGGATGCGGTTGTGGGGCCGCTGACATGGGTGGTACAGATGGTCGAGGAGGGTTCATGATTGGCTGAGAATTAGGCACCGCGGGGCTACCGACTTGTCCGACTTGTCCAACTTGCTGGCTCATCCGTCGGTTCGGTTGCTGAACTTGAGGCAATTGGTGGCCAATTTGATTGTTGATGTTTCCTGCTTGTGTAGGGGATCTTGGAACCCTCTCCTTCTTGACATTCACTCCACCAACTCGTGGTGAAGTTTGCGGTAAACTCGAGTCAGGTATGTTGTAAGGATAGGTACCAGCAGCTGCATTAGTTGCTGCCATTGCTGCCGCCTGAGGGGTAATGGTGTTGGTTCCATATGGCATGTTCATCTGAGGGTATGCTTGCTGGTAAGCCATCTGTTGATGCATCGCATGGCTAGCATTTTGCCCTCCCGATTGTGCTTGTGAGGAGAGGATTGGCGACGCTTGAGTGTGCACTGAGTGTTGAGCATGTATCGGCTGCTGTTGGGAAGGAGAGGTAATTGAAGCTCCCGATCCTGGATGCTGACCAGAATTTGGATATCCACCCTGAATATGCGCCGTTGTATGCCCATGCTGGCCTTGCGGCGGTTGCTGGTAATGCGCGTACTCCATCATTTGGACGGTATATTTCTCTCCTAAAGGAGAGATTGTTTGTGTGGGAAAGTGGAGATCTCGGTCGTCTAAGTTGTGTTAGGCGCGACTGCGTAAGCTTGCGACGCGTTGAGAAGGTATAGTTTTGGAGCTTGATAGGTGTAAAGGCGGTGCAGTGGGAGCTGCTATTGAGTTCACCGAGTACGTTATGAATTGACCTTGGATGTTATGATGAAATTTTTGGATTTGTGATGACTCGGAACAACGCGTAGATCCTGTTGTCGCAAAATGTCCCAGGTGGCTGTCACCAAGCTAGTGCCTAAACTTCTCGTCAACGTATGAACAGATGTGCTGGCAGGCCAATGTACACCGCGAGTGACCGCAGCACGGCATATGCAAGCTGATGTAGACGGGAGGCGTACCAAAGTGGAGTAATGAGGCTTGCGGATCAGGCTCGAATTTCGAGGCACCCCACGTGAAAGGTGTCGTTGAAACGAAGAGGGGATTTGATCCAAAGCAGTCGGGGGTCGTTTGTCTGAATAGCTCTTTTGCGGGAGCTATGGTTATAATTTTTATTTTTTCGCGAGCCACTGGAGTAGGGAAGCTTTCCCCAGTAAAACTTGACAGGATTTTGGAATTTTGTTTGGGAATTGCTATCCAACCAAGTGAGTTAGTTATAACAGAATAGACAAAGTGGAAGCTTATTCTGAGGATGATTGGGAGAAGGGGACATTGAGACCCAATGTTTAATTTTTTGCCTTGGACCAGTGATGCGCTGGCAATGCATAGAGGGCATGCAAAAAGAGCTAAGCCTGCTTACCTTGTAAAAACCCGTTGTTCTAATGAATCTTCTGCCTTTTCCTGCTTTTGCCGGCAAAACTATTCTTATCAATTGGATTGGGGTGACGTGACGTATTTTCCGAATAGAGATTTATAATGCGTGAAAGCGAAAAAGCGAATCAAAACGTGTCGCGCGAAAAAGGGGATTGTTGTGGAAAATGTATAAATAATGCAAAAGCAATGAAGAAGACTGGGTGAGCGAGACTGGAGACTGGGTGCTTTGACGCGGAGGTGCGGCTGCAAATTTGACGTTTGAGGGGTCGGGTTGGGTCCTTGGGGGGGGAGGGGGGGTTGAGAGTGAATGAGTGAGCAGGTGAGTGGGTGAGTGGGTGAGTAAATGAGTGGGCGTGGGAGAGAGCAGTGGGTGAGGCGAGGCGAGGCGAGGTGTGGAGGTATGAAGGGTGTGAAGGGTGTGTATGCCTTGGGTTGGGCTTGCTGATTGTGGTGGGAGGGGTGGCTGGGAATAGCAAGGTAAGAGGCAAGTAAGATGGTCCGGTCCAGGAAAAGTCCCAAGCTCCCTCGCTCCAAAGTGGCACAGAGTAGGTAGTAGGTAGGTGGTAGGAGTAGGAGTAGTAGAAGTAGCAGGAGCAGCAGGAGTAGCAGCAGCAAGCAGCAGCAAGCGGCAGCAAGCGGCAGCAAGCGGAGTGCGTCCGTAAAGGAAGAAGTAGGTAAGAAGTAATGCAAGCGTGAATAATATCCGCGTCGAGGACCCGTGAGTGAGCGCGTGAATGAAAATTCGGCAATACTCGTACTGTGATGGTCGTGATACGATGGGTGACAAAATGGCTAAATGGAGAAAAACACAACGTCCAAAAGTTAGTTTAAGTTTCCCTGAGCGCCTCATGTCTATATAGGAATGGGGACATAATAGATCTTCATCAACGCAGATCTGGGCTGATAGGACTTTGGTTGTCGTTGTCGCGACGCGAAACCGCAAACCGCGACAATTAACCTTAGTACAGCCAGCGGAGATTTGTACCCAAGTCAGGAAAAGTTTGGTTGAAACGTACCTTCCAATACACGACTCGATCAATCACAGCGTCGAAGGCGACAATCTACCCGCGTACATACAATTTTGAATTTCGTATTTCGAATTTCGAATTTCGAATTTGCACTGCCCAGGGCACTAAATTGTGTATGATCCTTCCCGCAGCAAGATTCGATCACGGGATTACTGTGAGGGCCAATTGTGTTGGCGATGAGGCCTCTCGTGAAGTTGATAGGGTATCCGACGATGATATTGTTGTAGGAGGAAGTCGTCCAGTGATTGGTGACGTTTCGGTCTTCGCTCACATCCCAAGTCGCAAGTCCCACGATGCGATACAAGGTACCTGAATGCGTAGTTTAGAAGGGGAGTGACCTCTGGTGGAGTTATTTGGGAATTTCCGTCCTGGCGAATCAAGACTGAGCAAAGCAAAGTAGGCGGATTTCTACAAAAGGCACGAGCGCAATCAGAATCCTATGCGAAACTTTTGCCTGTGCTTTTTTTTTCTTTCTGCTTTTCTCTTTGCTAGCTTTTCGCTTTTCCTTTGCTGCTTGTCTTGGGATGGGATGGGATGGGATGGGAGGGGAGAGGAGGGGATAGGATGTTGTCGGCTTTTTTTTTTTTTTTTGCTTAATTTGTGTATTTCCAACACGTACAACTTCTGTGTGGACGGATTTGTGAAATGCTCTATCGGAAATCGACGTCCAGTTAATTGAGGCTTAATTGTTTAAAAGGGTACTTTTCGTGCGGTATCCAATACCAGGTGACGAAGAGATCAATAAATCGATTGGATCGTTTGAGAAGGGTTTCTTGTCGAACGACGACAAGAGATCAAATCAGTGAAGCGATTTAAAAATGGGAGCGGATCTTTTGAGGAGATGGATCGTTGATTGGTGTTGATTGGTGTTGATTGGTGTTGATGAAAGGGAAAGGGGAAAATGGCGAAGAGATGAAAGATTTTGATTGGGGGGAATGGGGAAATGTTAGGGAAATATGAGTCTAAATGGCCCAAGAGTGGTTGAGGCGCGCTAAGCTGTTTTGGAGCATTTAGATGGCGCTAGTATACGCTAGTGCGGAAGTGGGGTTCGGCTCAAGAAAATTATTCACAAGGAACACGGCCGGGTCCAGCGAGCGAGCAATGAGCGAGAGCCGTGAGCAATGAGCAGCGAGCAATGAGTAATGAGCAATGAGTAATGAGCACCGGGCAGTGGGTAGTGGGCAGTGGGCAGTGGGCAGTGGGCAGTGGTCATGTCAAACGGGGGGCAGTGGGAAGTGGCTCGTGGGCAAGCTGGACTAGTACTGTACCTCGTAAGTCCTGGAACACGGGCAGTGAGTTGAGGTCGAGGTGCGGTCTGATTTGCGCCTGACTGCTTGCTGTAAGTTGTGTTTGAAACAAAGAAGGAACCATAGCTTAGATGAGTCGATGGAGATGGAGAAGGAGAGGGAGAGGGAGAAGATGCAGATGAAAATGAAAATGCGAAAAAGGAAGTATGGCGAATCGGGTATAGTCGGCAGATGGTGTCGGTGTTATTTTCCGGGAGTGATCATATCATAGATTCATAGTGGTCAAGGAGTCAAACACGAATGCTGTGCTGTGCTGTGCTGTGCTGTGCTGTGCTGTACTGTGCTGTACTGTGCTGTACTGTGCTGTACTTTGTACACACTCTTCTCGAAGAGTGACCTTTGTACACACTCTTCGAGAAGAGTGACATCTCCCTGACAGGTTACGTTGTACTTTATGGAATCGAATCGACCGTTTCCGGGTGTGCTCCGGATGGGTGCGAGTGCGAGTGCGAGTGCGACTGCCACTGCCACTGCCACACAAAGCGTGCAAGAGCTATCTACACAGTCCGCAACGTAGTTACTTCGTCTTTCGTCCTGTCATTATCAATCCAAACCCATCCAGAACTCTGTAGCCTCCGTACAATGCGCGTGAAAAGACCAACACTTCACTTCGTAAGCAAATTGTGGAGCAAAAGGCCGATGGTGGTTGGTGAAATTTTTCAAGTGGCACGCAACCCGAAATTCGTCGGGATGGAGTGGGGGTAGTATTCACCAAGCTGAGAAGGGTGCAGTAGTGTGAGGTCACTTTGCGAGCGAAGTTGGGAAGTTGGGAAACACGGTGGAGGGGAAAATGTGCAAGGTCGACGCCTCGTGATATCGTGATAAGCTGATACTAGTGCAGTGCCGTGCAGTGCGGATGCGGCTGTATTCGTCCGTCGGCTTGGAGGAGGAGGAGCATGAGCATGAGCACCGTCCGAGACAAAGTGCCAATGTGCAAAGCGCCCCGTGGATGATGATTTTCGTTGGAGATCGCCTGGGCAAGCACGGCTCGCCGGTGGATACGTTGGTCAACAGTTCCAGAATACAAGCTACAAGTACATGCATAGCGATAGCATCAATTCCACCCTCGCACCTCTAACTTCAATAGTGGTGAGACTGCAAGTACCCATGATGACATTTCCATCGGTCCATTTCCATTTCCCTTTGCCTTTCTTTTCCCTGCGGATGGTTGGGCCGGATGACGAGCGAATGAAAGGGCGGGCCCAAGCAGGAAATCCAATCAAAAGTCGGTGAATTCTTGCCGAGAGAAGCGTGAGGGAGCAGCCTCGCCATACCAAAGGGAGCAGAGGGAGGGAACGAAGGAGGGAACGAACGAGGGAAGGGAAACGATAGCTGGGAAGGTCCAAGTGACGGATGCTGGAGATCCCTCCTCAATCGGTGTGAAGTTCGGCCTTCCGGAACAACGACCGTAAGATCCAAACGGGTGTCATCCCCGGTGAGATGGGATGGACAGGTTGGGTTGGGTGCCAATACCAATTTCGAGGTGAGATGATGAAGCTCGAAGAATACGAAGGACTCTTTTCGTAAGGCTATCAACCATCGCAAAGCGACGTCGTCAACAGAACCAACCCGGGGCCGGCGTCCAGTATGCAGCATCAAGTATCAGATATCAGATCCCAATATCCGTCAATCACAAAATTCCTTTTGATGCGATTTTGTCATTGGTTCAAAATGCCCACAGCAAGAGATGTTGTACTGGAGCGTCGCAGTTCTAAATTTGAGTTCACTAACCGCTTCTTTGCTTTTTCCTTGCACCAATGAATCCCGGCGAATCTTCTCTCCAAATGAATGCAAATGGATGCAAATGAATCCAGAGAAATTCCTTTTTCCCTACAGTATATGCACGTGCTAAGTTATACTTTGCCTAAGTATCCCAGCTGTTTTCCTTCTCCCTGCTCCCTGCTCTCATCTCCCTGCTCCATCTCCCTGCTCCCATCTCCCTGCTCCCATCTCCCTGCTCCCACTCCCACTCCCACTCCCTTCTCCCTTCTCTCTGCTCACCACACACCCAAGGCACAGGCACCTGCTTGTTATGGCATCCATGGCCGCGTCGTGAGCGCTCTGTCCGCTGTTGGGTAATGGTGTCACTTTTCTTACCCATCATCCTTGCTATCTTGCATTCTGGCATTCTTGGCCTTGAAACCAGACCGCGACGTAACAGCCTTACCTTGCACGATGTGGTTGGTAACCTTACACGGCATAACGGTAAGCAGACATGTCGCGAAACATCAGCATGCCTTGCCCTTCCGCCCCCCGTCCTTTGTCACCCGAAGCCGCGTTTCTCTCGTTGCTCGAGCCTCGAGCTGCAATCACGGAACAGCAGTCGAGGCCGTGTCGGAAAGCTTAAAACACTAACCCCCATATCATCTATCCGAGAGACTGACGATACCTGCGCACGCATATGAGATACAGTCAACAATGACACATGCACGTCACATCATTGTCTATCAATCCTTTAGCCTATATGCCACCTCACGCCTATCCCTCCCACCCCCCGCCATCTCAAGCATCGAAATGAGACACCCACGACGTTCGCCAAACTCCCAGATGAAATGGGCGAAGGGAAATGAAAACCAGACGAGAAAGTCTAGATTGACGTTACATCCGAACCTTCCAAAGTTTCCCTCTCGTTGGTAAATCAATGCCCAACATCCGTCACTCTCATCAGTGCATCGGCGCATCAATTTCACTACTGCATGAATATCTTCATCGGCAACGCTAGGATTAGTCAAAACAATACATACCCAGTTAGGGCCCAGTTAGGGAGGCATATTGGTAATCGATAGCTTGCCGACATTATGATCTGCCGTTATGATCTGAGAACGCTTCAGATTATTGACGTTACTACCGTGCTGCCGCGCACTGCACTCCGCATTGCTCAATCACATCCTATTTCCGAAAGTCTACGAGGCATTGGCCATGATTGGAACAGTGCCTTGCGGCGCGCACAGGAAGAAGAATCTAGACACATCTGGAGTTTTGTATCACTTAGACGTTATCGTTATTGGAATTGGACCAAAACGGACATGTATCCATCCATCCACAACCATTTCCTCGTCAATAGTCTTCCACAATCCCCAATCCGAACCGACTTTTGGATACTGTGCCGTCATCCTCATTTGCTCGACAGCAGGTATGGTCGCACAGCGGAGCAAGCGATCCTAGTTTCTCCCTAATCTTCTAGCGCTTCCATGCAAAAGGGTCCCTGTTGTCTCCACGCCTACCGCCACTACCTCCTCTTCACGACATCATGTCGTGTCAAAATTGAAGTGTCCGGTAGACTTCAAAGTAACCTCAGCCACTCATTCTCCCCAAGAACCATGTTCCACTTACACATCACCAAATAGACTATCAATAAATATGACCATCTTGTTTATTTTCGGCAAATAAATTCCAGATTGGGATCGATAACGGCCGTGTCCAATAGCCTTCGGCCATCGCTCCGATCCAATCACCTTGCAGAGATGCACTTCTGAATTTTCATTCGGCGCCTAAAGGGAACGGAAAGTTCTGATTCATGGTTACGCGCTCCAGCAACAGGTCTCATGTTCTCACACAAACAAACACAAGGGGAACATTGGGCTCGCTGGCCTCCCGGGTACCTGGCGCTTATTCTGCTATAACCTGTGCTTGCTTGACTTTCCCTTGTTGCCTTTTCCCGTGCACAAAGTTCGATGGGCGGGAAGGAAGGAAACTATGTCATTTCATTAGCGTCATCCTCGCTATTCGTCACTCGAACGAGAACCGAAAAAAATGTCTCGGGGCGGTCCCTCCATCTTGCTGTTGTTTGATTAGCATGCACGTGAACTTCTCTTGCGCGAGGAATGGTCCTTCCCGTCCTGGACCAGTAGTTCATGCTCTAGTCATTCAGTGGAGCAAAATCTGCTTCAAGAACGGAAGAGCAGAAAGAGCCCTCCCCTCCCTCTCCCCTCCCCCTCCCTCTCCCCTCCCCCTCCCCCTCCCCCTTTTTTCTTTATGACCCCCTCGTCAAGTCAGCGTTTTCCCATCCAAAATTAACTCCCCAAATCGTCACAACATGAATGATCTGTTTGTTACACAAATAGAAATCAAGGTTCTTTTGTACAACGCGCGCCGGCGCATGGTGATATAGTTGTCATTGATCCGATTGTCCTAGGAACCAAAAAATTCAAAAATATGGAATGATGGATTGATGGCCTTTACTTACACGTGTCTGGTTCGTGTCAAAGAAATCCCGGGTGGTGCCTCAGCATGGATGAACGAATGACAAGGCGCGGTTTCTTGCAGTTGGTGTTGGTGGACGTTCCCTCCTATCATTGTCAAACAAGTCTCCTCTGGGTCTCTGTCCTTTTGCAAGCGAGCTCGACGCTTGGTGCCAACGTCAAAAATGATGTTTGAACAACCCATATACAGTAGGGCATGTATTATTCGTACGTGGCGGTTGTGGGCGATAACGTATGTTTACTTTCGTATTGTATTGTATTGTACTTTCACAATGATGACGATGTTGATGATGATCGTTCAAGCAAGATTATCCTCTAAGCATTACGGAAATGCAATCTAGAATGTTTACACGGAACAGAGGATGTACAGTGTACACCTTTTTCCTTTCCTCTCTCTTCCTCTCTCTCTCTCTCTCTCTCGGTTTTTATATCCCTTTCTGTCAAGTCGCTCCGATTGGGCATCCAGGAGATTGAATCACGTCTTGTCATCACGGAACTCAACCAAACATATCACCAGTATACACAAATCGTTCTGTTGATCAGTGGGCACTAGGGTTCTTGGTACGTGGTACGTAGTCGATAATAGGCCGGCAAGGAGTGCAAATATTCCTGTAATCCTTCCACCGAAGAGGAAATTTGGTTTATCAGATGAGCAGCGAGCCACCGATCAAGATTTGAGGCGGAATGGATGGACAAGAGTCAGTTCAGTCCAAGTCAAGTTCAGCCAGCTTCATTCCATTCCATTTCAATCCAATCCAGCCCAGCCGATTCGTGCCGATTAAAGTTTGGGCGAAGAATCCCTCCGATGTGACAGGAGATGGCATGAGACGAGAAGAGCTACAGCTCCCGTCGATCCTGCGAGACATTTTGCTCTTCAAGTCTACATGCTTGCCTTATCGATTGGTTGTGAATGTACGGTCCAGCCTCACTTCAGTCTTCCGTCTTCCTTCATTTCCGTCGTCCGTCCGTTCTCGTCTGTCCATCGTACTATAATGTGATGTAGGCCTGTCGATTGCATACGAGAGATATTTTCAGCCGCGTGGGTCTCAATCTCTTCTTCGATGATACATGCATATTATACTATAACATACTATACTATACTATACTACACCCGTTTTCGCCAAAGATACCTATCTACCTGGACTGGGCTGGACTGGGCGAGACCGGGCTGAACTGAACTGAATGGTGTTGCTTGATCAACGCCGTGGCGGCGGAGACTGCGGTGCGTTTGCTTCGATGGGAATTGGTGTCCAGCTGGAGATATAGCCCGGGCTTTAAACTAGCGGAGTTGTGTGGGGACTTGCGTGGCGTGGTGTGGCGTCCTCCTCGTCTGGTCTCGTCCAGTCTGGTGTAGTTTAGCTTTACTCTTTTCATCTCATTGACTTCGGTTGTGGTAGAGAGGAATGGGCCTCAAACAGCAGTAGTTGAGTAAGTGCTTAGATCGTTTATTGATTGATTTGATTGCCTGATATGGTATGATCGGTCTACAACTATGCGAGGATGCACAACTCAAAATCTGGACTCCAATAAGCTTCCCACGAGCTAGCTAGGTAGTTACGCGGACGAAATTGAATAGCGGAGCTTGTGCAGTTAGGCTACCTACCTACCTACCTTCGTACACTAATGAACGAACGAAGGGGACTATCGTTGTCAGCCTCATGATATGTTATGCTATGTTTGGATGAACCTGCGAATTGTTCATCTGCAGCATAGCATACTCGCACTCGGCTGCAAGAGAGCATGAGCATTCAGGAAATGAAATGGCATGTATGTATTGTCTTTCATCTACCTATCTATCCCTCTCTCTTCACTAAAGTAGAACCTAGCAGCTAACATATCATAACATCATTTTCCATTCTCTAGTTTAGGTTTCCTCGCTCATCCCCGCGCATGAAATGATCGAGCTGAGTTGAGCTGGCTGATATCGACTTTTGATTTATATACGTCCTGTTCGATTGGTTTTCCCAGCGCATTCGTGCAGATCGCAAATGAATAGATGAAAACGAATAGTTTAAAGGGTGAGAAAACTGCGGAGGACCATGCTTGCGAGACTTGATTCTGCTGGAGGGTTGGTAGATGGATGGGCTCTTGCGCTACTGAGTTGCGGTTTTGGTTCGGTATGGTATAGCATGTATGTGGGTGTAGAGAATAATGGGAGAAAGAAAGAAATAAATAAAGAGAAAAAGAGGGGAATGATCTGCGAGATGGATGTTGAATAGACCTGTTGAGGTGGAGTTGTTGAGTTAGGCAAATAGGTAGAATGTAAGGCTTGAGTGTGAGAATGCGAATGAGGGTGAGAAGGTTATGTATGTTACGGTATGGTATGGTATGTCTATGTATGGATGCATTTGCCAGTGCCAGTGCCAGTATAGGTATAACTGTGATGAGAGGAGATGTTAGTACTGGATACTGGATTACCACACGGGGGTGTGTGAGAGAGAGTGTGTGTAATGGTTCGTGTTGGGTATAAGTGGAATTTGCTCTCTCTCTCTCTCTCTCTCTCTCACACACACACACACACACATGCACTCTCTCTCCTCGCTTTCTCATCAACGTCTACTCTATATCAGAAAGCATCACACCATACAGTTATATACAAACACTGGCGAGCAAGCGAGCGGTCAGTCAGCCAGAAGTTCACTTACTGATTCACCCATCTATATCTCTGCGATATCGAGGATCTTGTATTTCGGATTCGAGAGCTTGAGCATGGAGAAGGAGGGTGAGGAGGGATATTCTATTCTGTCTACCGTTCCGCGGGCCGCGATGCGGAATTTATGGATGGATTTATCTACATTCCATATTTTCCACATCTCTGTCATGAGTCGTGGCAAGGAATAAAGGAAAGAAAGAAAGAAAGAAAGAATGCAGAAAGTAGCTTTATTCGAAGTCGATGAAGAGTTCTCTTTTACTATCTCTTGTAAATTCTTAATGGGTTTCGCTTTCTAAGCTCTTATACTCCTAAACGCCCCAGAACCTCTTATTGTACTGTATCGAGATGGTTTTCTTCGACTGAAATGTCCGAGTTCGTATATATAGTTCACCTTTTTGGAAGTTTTCCTTTTTTGGTATTTCAGCTTTCTCTTCTCTTTCTAAATTTCTCTCAATCACTTGGTTGCTGTGTAGTATCTGTATAGTATTATTTAATGATGAAATTGAATTGTTGAGATAGAGTTCTATTTGTATCCTGGAGTTGTTTAGATTACTTGCAGCTCAGAGATTGCTACTAATATATTTATTCTTGATGTATCTCTATTCTCTCCTTACTTAGTAGTTCTTGATATACACCCACGCTCTGTCTTTGACTCGTACACTTTCTCTATCTACGTCAACTACTCTATTTCTCTCCTCCTTTCCTTCTCCCTCTTTTCTTGTTGCTCTGACTAATGAAAAGAACTTTAGACATCATCTACAATATAATAAGACCTGAGAGTCATATATATATATATATATATACACCACTTCTCCTCCCTTTCCTCCACTCAGCTCATAGAGTTCTTTCTATATACAACAAGATTCATAAATGCAAATCTATGAAACCCAGTAGTAAAATATGATAGAGAAAAAGAGAAATCGATTAGAAACTGATATATACTATATTCTAACATCGTAGCTACTAGCTAATAGCTATTCACAAATATCCATACCATCCATCAGTATCCAAAATACCTTCATCCAGTCGAATAAATGCATCTGCCCCCTTATAGCCTAGCCACCGTCTCAGACCCAACTCAAAAGCGATAAACTCTTATTTCAAGTGAAAATAAGCACATCCTCGCGACTTGCATAATGAATTATGGATTTGCAATTGCAGATAGAAAGAATAAACGAACATAACAGAGCTATAGAGTGAAAAGAGAGAGGGAAGATTGACGATTAGCTTGCTTTGCTGGTTCACTGTTGTTATTATTATGCAATTTACAATTAGCCATCTATCGCTTGATACTAGGCCAGTTCTTCTGCATTTCAACTCATACTCTCTGTAGTACTGTATATATGTTTATCTTTCGGTTTTAGCTACCATTTTCCTCCCCCTTCTCTCCCCGGCTCTCCTCCTTTCTCATTCCCGCTCCTTCCTCCCTCCTCTACCAAATCCATCAATCTACCAACATAACCTACTCAAACCCACTTTCCCCCTCGCCTTCATCTCCATCTCCATCTCCATCTCCATCTCCATCTCCATCTCCATCTCCATC
>JAJCXA010000031.1:0-258124 GCA_026770245.1 Clarireedia aff. paspali H2
ATAATAAATAGATTTATAATATAATAATATTATAAATAAAGAATATTAATTATATTAAAAGCAAGAGACTTTAAATAAGTTAAATAGATTTAATATAAAGTATTAATATTTAATTTGAATAATAGAATATATAAAATATAATTCTAGAAAGAAATTAATATAGATATATTAAAAGTAATATATAATATTACTTTATAACTTATATAAGTCTTATATAAAGTACTTTATTTATTTAAAGAGAAAGCTGAAATAAATTAATATTTCTTATAACTACTATATTAATACTTTTAGAATAATTCTATTAATAATATATAAAAATAATAAAAAGTTATAGAAAAGTAATAAGAAAGTATAAAAACCAAATATATTATATAAACTAGAATAAAAAAACAATTATATATAGAGGGTATTATTAGATATAACAAATATACAACTAAGTATAGTTATATAAAGTGTTTTTTTGCAAAGGTAGTCCAGACTTACAATTTTTATATATAAATAAGCAATAAAATATATAAGTCGGAATAGAAAAACATTTATATATAAGAGTATTATTAGGTACAGCGGGCGTACAGCTGGGTACAGTCACCTGACCCGTGTTTTTTTGCAACGGTGGTCCGGGCTTAGGTCAATTTAATATAGATACAACGCCAGTGACACCTCTTCTTATAAAGTACTAGCAAAGAATGCTTACCTACACACCAGCCACAAATACAATCTCGTCGCCGTCAGCTATTATCAGCTGTATCCACCAGTCCATCACTCCCTCACATCTTATAGCTAAATCCAGACTCATGCTCCATCATATCGAAAGCCGGCTTTGCACTAAACCACCCCGCGAACTCCGTCCCTACCGTCTTGTACGTATATGCTGCATCCTCTTCTGCAATCTTAATCGTTTCCCCTCCTCTCCCGCCCGCCGCTGCATCCGCTAGCAGTTGCGCATGACAGCACTTCTCGAGACTCACGAACCAGAATACCGCGCTCTCGATCGTCTCACCTACCGTAAGGGGGCCGTGATTTTGTAGCAATGCGGCCTTTTTGTTGCCGAGCGCTCTGGCGATGGCATGGCCTTCTTCAGAGGCGAGAACCACGCCCCGGAAGGAGTTGTATACTGCAATGTCATTATAGAAGGCGCAAGCATCTTGGGTTATGATGTCGATGGGGCGTCCGAGTGTGCAAAAGGCGCGGCCGTTGAGGGTGTGGGAGTGAGCTACACAGTTGATTTCGGGGCGGGCGCTGTGCACGGCGTGGTGAATCATGTATGCTATTGAAAATAAGAATGAGTGGGATGCCGCGGCAAGGTAATAGGATGGGACGTTGTGATAAATATGAAGTGAGAATACCAAGTATGGCATAGCAGATGAATGAGAGAAAGGCTTTGGGAGAATTGTAGACTTACCGGCTGTGTTAAGTAACCTGCATGGCCCTCCTTCAACAACATTTCCATTTCCATCCACACGGATCAAATCCGAAGCTCGCATAAGAGGCCAGGCTACCCCGAATGGATTGACCCAAAAGCTATTTGGTTCAACGGGATCCTACTTAAGTTAGCTCCTGTCCATAATGTGATTATTCTTTGGAGTGGATTGCGAGTACCCTCAGAGTGATATGCCCAGCGACTCCCTCGTCATAACCGTGTTTGCCGAAGATTCGGAAGGCCAACGCCAATCTACCCTTCTGGTATTCTCTCTCGGCGTATTTGTCCTCTAGAGGCTTGCGAATAGGAAATGCAGTCATTTTCCCTTCAACTATTGATTTTGGTAGACCTGGTTCGAGAGGTGCGGTTCCAGGCTTGGTATCTGCATTGGATGACTTCGAGTTGCCGTTGGAATGACCGTTTAGTACTCTGGAGTTGCCATTGGATTCTTTGGGCGCCACATTGTTTCCGTTGGAGTCGTCAGGGCGGGGAATGGCTGTGGGCGCGCCGACGGGCTCAGCTGATGTTGGTCCTAGAGCCATTGTTTCTTTCTGGGTTGAAGTTGTTGATGAGAAAGATGGCAAGAAGACGTTGGGGAGTGAGCAGCAGGATTGTTAAAAACAGTGATGCTATCCTACAGTAGACGAATGGACAGAGGAAGGAAGCGGAGAAGTTGCTGGACGTTCAAAGATCAAGCTGTTGCAAGAGTGGAAATATATATATACAGTGGCATGAGATCACCAGGTTTAAGAAACAATTAACAATTCGTAACGGAAATATTGCCATTCGACGCCCTTTCGTCTCGAGACAGCTCCGGTAATAAGCATACTCGCTCCGATAGCGTCGAGTTATCACACCCCGAGGTAGCGAATGTGGAGAAAGTGGCGTCAAGCGATGGAAGTTGTGGGGTAATGGAATCAGATAACAAGGGGCATAGAACTAGCCGGAGATTATGTAATCTTACGAGTACGAGTCCGAATCTACATGAGAGACAGCGAAACTGCATGAGAGACAGCAAAACTGCATCTCGTCCTAATTCGTCCATGAAAGGCGACGACAGGGACATGTTTCTCACCCCGCTCAAGGGCCGGACTCTGTGGGAGAGTGGTCCGCAGCAAAGCATAGATTGATTATCCATACGAAGCACGTGAATCATACTAGAGCATAAGCCCGAGCATAAGTCTTAGCGGCGATCCTCATCCGATAGATAGACTTGGAGTAGGAAGTGATGTCGTGAAAGGAGATTCGGCGCGGAACAACTCCGCAGTTTGTGTAAGGTTAGGCACGTGATCTGGTGTCTGTCGATTTTCGAGGCTCGAGCTCGCGTCACGTTCGACTTGGTCGTACATCATCCAGCATCCAGCATCCAGCATCCAGCATCCAGCATCCAGCGACGGCTACAACATCATCATAACGAAAACTGTATCGCGATGCCTAGCCAGCACGTCTAAAATCTACAGCTTCGCATGCTTATCGTCTCTATTTCGATTCGTTCAATTTTATGTCTTTGATATCTCTTTCGTGATATTCAAGACGCATTGCTACCTCATCATGTCCCGCCATCCCGAAACGGCCGATCAGCGAGCCCTAATTGATTTATGTAGAAAGGTTTTCTGCGATCTAGCTCGAACGAGCTCCGACATCGAAAGTAAACCAAACAGTCTTACAAACTCCTCGAAAGTCCTGTTGGGATGCGGGGAACCAATTCTCAATCTCCTCGCCCGGCAGAGCACCGCCATTCGCAGCCACTCTGGGAAACATAGATTAATCTTACAACGACTAGATGATATGATGAATTTAGCAAAAGAGAAGTTTTATGCTTTCCCTTTTAAAGATGTACCAGCATGCTGGAGGTCCTTGTTTCTCGAGGCCAGCCTACTGAAATTCTCTGCATTAACCATGAGGAGAGTATGGAATACTGCACAGCTGCCCGTGGACGTTTCATCTAATTGCGAAGATGCCGTCCTGGACCAGATGGTAGAAACAATGGACATGGCATTGATCATGACGGGAGTGCCAACATCGAGTACGATTCAAGAAGCCATTGATCAGGCTTTGAGCTTGCTTCAAAAGATACATCTGGAGAGGGCTGATGAGCCAACCCAGCCAGTGACTAAGCGTCGTAAATTATCTAACTCTACTAGCGGATATGCCGTTGATCTATTCCCATCTTCGACAGTTGTGCCGCCTCCGCTATCACATCCGATCCCTCGATTTGATTGCTTGTCCTTCGACGCTTTCGAAAAACATATGCAGCACCCGAGTAATATTGATCTCGGTCCAGAGCCTCTCATTATCACGGCAGCTTTGGAGAATTGGCCTGCACGAGGTGAGAGGCCGTGGAATAAACCATCCTATCTATTAGCAAAAACCATTGGTGGAAGACGACTTGTGCCCATCGAACTTGGGAGAAGCTATGTTGATGATGGTTGGGGACAAAAGATCATAAAATTTAAAGATTTCATGGATCAGTATATTCTTCAAGAACCTAACAATAACTCAACCGGTTATCTAGCTCAGCATGACCTATTTGCTCAAGTTCCTTCCCTTCGGGCAGATATCTGTGTCCCAGATTATTGTTACACAACTCCACCGCCGCCTCATTATTCTTCACCACTTGCGGAAAAGCATTCTAAACTTCCACAGCTCGATGAGCCATTGCTAAATGCATGGTTTGGGCCCGCCGGAACAATCAGTCCTCTCCATACTGATCCGTATCACAATATCTTATGCCAGGTGGTTGGTAAAAAATATTTACGGCTCTATGCACCACGCGAAAGTGCAAAGCTATACCCTAGAGGTGTAGAGGATGGAGGAATTGACATGGAAAATACAAGTGCGATCGATATTGGTATATTAGCCGGGTTTGACGGCACAAAAGAAGAGCAAGATAATGCTATGCTTCAATTCCCCGATTTCGCCAGTGCTGATTTTGTGGATTGTATCCTAGAGGAAGGAGAGTGTTTGTACATTCCCGTAGGTTGGTGGCATTATGTTCGGAGCTTGAGTGTGAGTTTTAGTGTTAGCTTCTGGTTCAATTGACTTGTTGAATGTGTCGAATGTTTATGTCAGTGCTAGACATTCGTAGCTGTCACATATTCAGCTTTGTCACCAAAAATGATCTGACGTCAACTAGTGGTGGCATGGTTTCAGAGCTAGATCCAGATCTTCGCTTTTACACACGGATGATTTTAGTGGTCGTCTTCTCCTGCGTCTTAGTGGCGATCTAAACTGCACTACGTGTTATGCCGGGGAACTACCGTGCAGGAAATACAGGTCTAACCAGAAACACATGTCTTCAATAAAAGCTTAGACAATCCTCCATGTCGAAATCATACGCACGTTGTAAGCTGGGTGGATTATGCTAAGTTGGTCCCATTGGTCACTGAGGTTGAAGACTTGCAACAAAGACATCTGTTTCCAAGACAAAACTCAAAATATTTAATGCTTCACTTCAACTCCACCCATTCTGGGTCCACTAGGTCCCGATAATGTAATATGCTACAGGTGGTTGTTATATTTCAGCCCTTCATCCTCCCGATTAGATATGATATTGTCTCCCTTCTAACCTAGAAATCACATTATTTCTTTGATTTTGACATTTTTCTCTCGGCGCCTTGAAATATGGCTTCATCTTAGTAATTCGTCGTGCGTGAGCATACAACACCAGCTCAACACATCCGTGAGTACAATCACGGAGTCGCCAACGAAAATTAAGATTACTATATTCACATCAAGCAATATTCACCAAAACTGGATCGTCAGCCTCAAGAAGGCGACATTACAATCATCGCTGCTGCTGGGATCGGCATGGAGAAAGAAATCTATGAACTTTTTCTTTCAGGTCTTAACATCTGAACCTATTGTCGGACTGGGCCATTCGATGGGCGGTTGCCAAATCGCTCATATGTCGATATTACACCCGAATCGTTTCCATTCTCTCATTCTAATCGAGCCAGAGATTTGGAGGGGTCTGGCGCCTCCGGTTTCGCTGGCGAACGCGAGGGTTATAAGTCGCCGGAAAGAATACTAGCCCACGCGTGTGGGAGCAGAAAAGAGCATCAAAAAAGAATTCCATTTTTCAAGCACTGGCACCCACGAGTAATATCCCTTTTGATCGAAAATAGTTTCGTAAAATCAGATCAGCTGCCTATCGCCACAGCTGACGAAGGAGACGAGAAAGCGGTCGAACCAGTTGTATCCACTACCCCGAGAGCAATGGAAGTAGCGTTATCCCTTCGTCCTAATTATTCCGTCAATAGCACTACCCAAAACTTCGAAAGAGATCACGCATCTGCTCCGGACGTCGATCCTGACGCAATGATGAAATTCCCCTTCTACCGCGGCGAACCGATCGCGCTGCTTGAGGCGCTGCCAAAGCTGAGACCGAGCGTGTGTTATGTCGTGGGTGATCAGTCTCATATGTATTGGCCGGAGCTGCGGAAGGAGAGATTGGAGATCACTGGAACTGGGGTTGGGGGGAGTGGGGGTGCGAAGATGGGGAGAGTGGTGGAGAGGGTGGTGGAGGGGGGGAACCATTACCCGATTTTTGATGAGAAGGGATTGGAACGGGTGGGAGAGTTTGTGGGGGAATGGTTGGAAGGCGAGATGGGCAGGTGGAGGGAGGATAGGGAAAGGAGGATGAAAGGTTGGGGAGAGATGGGGATCGAGGAAAAGGTTAAGGTTGATAGGGTTATGGTGGAAACGCTGGGGGAGTGGTATCCCAAGGAAAACCCGGATATTGTGACGCTGGTGAAGGCGCGGTTGTAGACCTATGGTTGAAAAAGTTTATTGGAGGAGTCGATGATCAATTGAATACATGCGATCATTTTACTCCCATAACCTGTTGGCCTGCAATACGACTAAATATATTTCACTCTTCCAATTACATATCTCAACCAACACAAAAAACGGCAACTGTATGCAATCGTTATGGGTCCAAGTCCATCAAGGAACAGAAGATCGAGTGGTTTGGGAAAATTTCGCAGCTGCTTTTAATATCTTATAGTATAGAGATTCTTCGGGGGATGATTTCTTGCACCGTTGGTCTTCTGGTTGCGCGATGCCGGTGGGTTGGTATGCTGGTAGTGGTAGATCGAACTATCTGTTTGGTGCCTGGAGTTTCCTCGTTGGCAATCGGAAGAAGAGGCCTTATTCGGGCTTTGATGCTCCACCTAAGAGACTTGCAGAGAGCCGGCATAAGAAGGATTATATTGGTGCCATCGTAGCAATTGAGGATGAAAATCTCTCAGAGGTATGTACGGAAGATGTACAATGCAGAGCGGCGGCGATAGGGGCTGTCGAAGTAGATAAAACTCATTGACAGACATGCTTGATTTTGGAATACTAACTCATAATGTCAGTTAATGTAGGCCAAGCTCACTACTTGGTCTTCTAGAACCAGTAAATTACTCCGGGGAAAGGATAACCGTTCGTATTATATCCATGGAACTGGATAGGGCTGCGATCTGTTTTTGATCCACTAATTCGACGGGTTGTTCAGGCAAGCTCGTCGCGGGATTGGGTAAGACATTTTGCGACCCTTAGCTTGTAGAGGAAAGACTTGTTCGCAAAGCAAATATATGATAGAGCGCGTGAATATTGCTCTTCTCTAGTAGCAGGCTCGTAAAAGAAACTATGTAGTGTGGTAGGTATTGAACCTTTGAGCAACTCCTTGGAGTTATCATGATTCCCATAGCTTCTTCCACTGCCCACTGGTCCATTTATACAAATTTGATCCAAAACCCTTCCATTATCTGGCTTTGGTATATGCAGCTTCGTCTAAGCGACCACACATTTCCATCAGCACTAGATACAAGCAAAATTAACAGTCTCCATTAGTCCAATCCCATTGGGGAGTGCTCTGCCGTGTGGTATCGGAGCATGTGGTGGACGCTCTTATTAATTCGTAGTAATTTGAACCAAGACATGCAGCGTTACTGTGGTGAGATGGAGGCAGGTAGTCTGCTTCCTGAATTTCTACTTCGTTTTGGGGGCTAGAAGCTCGAAGTGAGAGTCGCTGCCAGAGGTATCGAAAGGATAACTTCTTCGATGGCATAGTGGGTGTGGGTGGTGGTATTATGTTGAGTAGATGGAGCAAAGAAGGTGAGAAGCACGCGCGGGTAGACAGGATATATAGACAGGAAACAGATGATAATTGCATTATATTGGCACCGACGTGAAGAAACTATTCTTAGACGAAAGTGAAAGCGTATAGTTAGGAAGTGGGCTTAAAAGTTTTGACATTTATGCTTTTAGACACCAGCGAGGTAGAACAATACTGAAGGTCTGTTGAAATGCCAGAGAAAGCTTCCACGACGATATGTGAACCTGAGAAGGTATCGAACGTGGTAACTTCTATCACTACTGGCTTTGCCTGGGTCCTTTCAGCACGATGCATTGGGTGTGCTTGCGAGACACAAAGGCCACAGCCAGGTGCAACTCGAGGTCAGATAACCTGTTTATTTGAGCTACTGGCTCGATCAAATGCAGAGACAATACTTGAAGACCACTGAGTCCCCTGAATTGTAACTTGTGGATGCAAAATCAGAACTGGTGGCTCGATGTCCATGAGGACTGCAATGCAGCTTAGACGCTGGTGGGGGACATGGTGGTGGGCAATGACTAAGCAAGCGGTCATCTTCTCAACCTTACAATCTTTTTCGGAATTCCGTGCATTAACAAAGCATACAAAGCAGAACAGTCCGCAAACCACAAGGTCGAAGTTGTTTGCCGCAAATAAAAGCTCACTGCGAGCTTCAACACTGACTTCCCCGCGGTAAACCTACACATGCGTCAGGACATGGTGCGCTGGAATTGACTACAATATAATACTCGACCTTCTCCACACCATCGCAGCTACAAGATTTCGCCATGGACAAATTTATTGACGCGCGATTTGAACGCGTCGAGAAGGCTTTAGCTACTCTGATAGCTTCCATATCGAAATACAACCCCTCGCCAGCTCTTGCCCAAGATCTTGTGGCTGCAGACCAGGAATTGACTGACGGATTATCTCTACGTAAGTTACCCACCTTCCACTACTCCGATACGTACTCACAGCTTCTCCCAAGTATCCCAACACCAGCAAAATACCCATACTCTCGCCTCATTACAAGAAACCTCTTCTTCTCTTGATACACAAATTCGCGACACTTTGATTCTCCTTACATCAACGCGCACCGCTCTCCTCGAAACCCCAGCTTCAGAATTTCCAGAACGCACGAACCCAGTCGAATATGGAGAGCTACTTAGCTATGCACGTCGCATCTCCAAATTCACCATTCCGCCCGATCTGCGACCTGGAAGCAAGGAGGATGGAGACGCAAAACTAGAGGGCTCGCAAACAAATGGAAGCGCTACTCCGACGGTCACAATAAACACGAATGGAGCAGCGAATGGAAATGCGATGGAGGTTGACCCTGCAACCCAACCTAATGGCAGCAATCCTCCTTCTACCGAACCGTCATCTCAGCCTCCACAACAATCTCAAACTTCTCTACCAGCAGAAGACGTACAATGGCTCAATACTCGCAACGATTACCAGCCATTCGTTCCCTGGGTGCGAGAAGAGGATTTGCGAAGAGGTGCATTGAGTAGCATAGAAAAGCTCATTGCAGCTGGTATCGACCCAGAAGGATACGATCCTGACGTTGAAGAGCAGAAAAAGAAAGAAGAAGCCGAGGAAATGGAGAGAAAGGCGGAAGAAGAGCGACTAGCGGAGGAAGAAAAAAGAAAGGCAGCAGAAGAGAGGAGAGCAAATGCCATTGCTTCTGGAGGTGCTGGAGGTGCTGGTGGCACACAAAAACCGAAAGTCTTCCAGTTGGAGGAGTTCGATGACGAGGATGATTAGCGAGTTGCTACCTATATTGCTGGTAAGCTTGTGAGATCTTCTTTTGCTTTTCCCTTCGATCTCGTCGCCCTCAAAAATACTTTATGATGATTGTATCAAAAAATCGATCAGTCTTGAAGACACACTCTATGGTTACGAATTTTACGCATGCGAGCCTCTCTGAAAGTTCCAACACTTAACTCCATGATTTTCCGAAAGCGTTATGGAGCTTTGCTGACTGTCATCTTCTCAGCAGGATAATTATTCTATCTGTAGGCACAACCGACGAACCAGTATGTGGTCGTACCGGGACTGCTCAACATTAGATAGCATGGACAATGAATAGCTTACGCTTGGTAGGAGTTGCCGTAGCTTACCAGAATACAAACAATATCACAAACGTCGCATCTCTAGACCAAGTGCAACTCTTCATCAAATCATAATATGATATCTCATTTTCTTTTACCCATCCCTTGCTATCAATACATTCATGATTAAGAATCTGCGCCCTTACATGCCGCCCCAATTGCAGTCGTCCCCAATCGTACCAAATTCTTCGCATCGCTAGACAGATGTTTCGTACGTTTACACACCGAAAATGCAGCGACGAGAGAAAAAATTGCACCAAAGAAGACGAAATCCAGTTCTATAGTACAGCTGGAACAAACACCCGCTACCAAGCCGAACCCAACCCATACCCCTTATTTTCCCCTTTTCTATCATTCATTTCACTAAACCCAGGAAATCATGTTTTACCCTGCATACTGGGAAATCAAATTGCTTAATCGATTTTGATGGATCCGTAAATCTTCTGGACAAATCCCCAGCTGGCGAAATATCCGATAGAACCTTAGAGATATTAGCGATAAATCAATGAAAAGATGGAACATCACCCCAACTTACCAGTAAGTATGAAAAATAGGAACGAGATCAAAGCACTATACCCAATGTACAGCACACTTCCCGACAATCCACCGAGCTGCAACTTCGTCACCCGGTATATAAGAGCATTTGCAAACACATATCCAGCCGACGCACCAGCCGTCAGGAATGCTCTCCAATGCCAATGGTAGTTTTCGCTGCATAGCAAGAAGTAGATCATGAGGACGGTGACGGCAGCGCAGGTGATGATCATGAGACCGTAGCAAAGGAAGAGGAAGCCGAACATATAGTAGACTTTGCTGAACCAGATGGAAGACATGATGAAGTATAGCTCGACAAAGATAGCGCCGAACGGGAGGATGCCGACTAGAAGCATGGAGGGGATGGGCTTCATGTAGGTGGTCGAAGGGGGAATTTGGCGTGGGATTTGGTTGGTTCGGACCGGTGGTTCGATGGCGGGTTGACGGAATCCTACCCAGCTTCCCGCGAAAGAAAGGGGCAAAGAGAAGAAGAACCATATGCAGACGATTACGAGCATGGTTGTGAATGGGACTGCGCCGGACGATTCCATGGCCCAGAGGAATAAGTTGAGGAGGAAGAAAGTACCGAACACGATACCAGGAACCAAGGTAGGGGTCAATGCAATGTTGAGCTTCCATTTCTCACCACCGAATGACTTGTAGACTCTAGCTGAAGTATAGCCGCCAATAAACCCTAGAACGGTATAGAGGAGAATCATAATTGTACCCAAAGAGCCGCGATTTGACGGCGAAAGGAAGCCGAGAAGCGCAAAAGCAATTGTGAAACCGGTCATCACGAAAAGCTGAGCCCCATTGCCGAGGAAGACACTCAAAATCAACGGTCGACTGGGTGTGCGGAATACATCCCCGTGAACTAGTTTCCATCCAGAATCCTCTTGCACACCATCCTCGACTGCGACAGATGTACCAGAAAGGTCGTCGAGATTGATCGAGTCGAGGCGGTTGTAGCGTTGAATATCCTTTTTCAATGTTCGCATCAAAATTGAGAGGACGGTGATAACTAAGAAAACCACAATGACTGCGGAATTTATCAATGAGAACCAATGAATCTTAGGGTCGAAAACGTGAAGATATTTATCCCATCTTGTTGCCCATGCGGTGCTCGAAGGTTGCCACCAAACACTGTATGAGTATGTCACGCCTGTCTCAACAGATTCTGAAAGCACGACCTGTGGTCCATCCTCTCCGCACTTTGGCTCACCAGGGTGATTTAGCGTCCTAGAAGAAGGCTGTACAATGACGCCAACGACCCTCATCAAACCAGCGGAAACCTCGTGATAGTCTATAAAGATATCGTAGTGGTTGTTGAGATGTACTTCCTTCTGGTCACTACTCCCTAAAGCAAAACCTTGACTATAGAATCTTGTTTGAGTGATCTCGTCCTCGATCAACTGTCCTGCAGGCAGCCCATCCACCAACCAATTCATAGCGAAACCCTGTTGTATCAGTCGGTTTACGAATTTCGCCGACTCTTGGTCAAACTTCTTCTCATCGCACAGTTGCACACAGGTTTCATTGACTGCCATCTTGAGCTCGAATGGCGATGTCATGATTCGATCACCGAATAGGATACTGCCTAAACTCTCGGAGACATACTCTGGCTTCGGATCTGGCCTGCAGAAATGGAAGGCAGGACGATAGTAATCCCAAGATACCACGGACCGTAATTGGCCATCGTCGTATGAACCCACGGGGGTAAGTCGATTGACATATAATGGAACTTTTGCGCCGCTTTTATATGAGGTTGGCGCAACGCCAGGGAGGTAGAATGCAGAGGATAGTTCGGGCGCAACTAGTAGGGTCGCAAACAGCGCTGCAGATGGTGTTAAGTCTCTTAAACGCATTTTGAAACGGGTAAATCTATGGTTGATCTAAATTAGCCACTGTTCAAGTTGCGACGGCGTATACTTTGCACGAAAAGAGGGCTTACATAGGTAGATTCAACCCTCACGACTCTCTTATGCTACAACTAGCATGGGATTGCAATAGTAAGAGTTCCTGTGAATTCCTATCATACGAGTGGACGATCAACTTCCTTAAACTGAAGCGAGATATATCGATTCACAAGTTGAAACGAACGACTTTGTAGCATATGGAAAGAGAAGCTCGGACTGGACAGCTTCAATTGATCTGGCCAAATAAGTTCTGATACGCGTACCAAAATGGGCATGCTCCGGATTAACTTTAAACCGTGTTATCCTTATCGATAAAATAATTTCTAGCAAAAATATCTTTGCGCGAAAAATATTCAACATTTTAACCAATTCAATCCATAACAATGGCTGCTGTGCAAACTTCCCTCCCAGCCTTACTGGCTACGCTCACACAATCATTGGTAGCTGCCAATGATGCGACGCCTGAAAGTGCAGTGATTAGTCCACCCGCGGACGGAATATCTCTTCTCGACGTGAAGAACGAGCTCCTACTGTCCTACCTCCAGAACTTGGTTTTCATCATTCTCCTCAAAATTCGAAATCAGAAGAAAGGAGGCGATTCATCGGGAGACGAAGATGAAAACTTGGATGACCTAGTAGTAAAGAAATTGGTCGAGTTGCGAGTTTACCTTGAGAAAGGTGTTCGACCACTTGAGGGACGCTTGAAATATCAAATTGATAAGGTCCTTCGCGCCGCGGATGATGCAGCTCGTCCAATTGCGCCTTTGGCAAAGGCCATTACAAATGGGGATGAGGTGTCGAGCGAAGATAATGATGAGTCCGGATCCGATGATGATAGTGAAGGCGAAGACACAAATGGTGTATCTCTAAAGGCGCCCGAAATCGATGACCTTCAATATCGACCCAATCCGTCTTCACTTCTACGACCTGCCGCTACCGAGGATGATACGAGGAACTCATCGGATGGCATCTACAGACCTCCTCGTATTACAGCTACTGCTATGCCTACCACTGAGCGTCGCGAAAAACAAGACAAACGTCCAAACAAATCTGCAACATTGGATGAATTCGTCAATACCGAGCTATCTACCGCACCACTTGCGGAGCCAAGTATTGGATCTACCATTATAGCTGGTGGAAGAAGATCAAAGAGCGAGAAGGAGAGGAAGGAAGATGCAGAGAGGAAGGAATATGAGGAAAGGAATTACGTTAGATTGCCCAAGGAGAGCAAGAAGGACAGGGCGAAGAAGAATAAGGCTGGTGGACGTCAAGATGCTGGATATGGTGGTGAAGAGTGGAGAGGATTGGGTGAAGGCATTGATAGGATTGACCGATTGACGAAGAAGAAGACTGGCGGGAGTGGAATGAAGGATGTATTGGAGAAGAGCAGGAAGAGAGCAGTTGAGGATGGTCCAAGAGGTAGTGGCATGGAGATGGGCCAAGGGTTCCAGAAGAGACTTAAAACGCTAGACAGTGGAAGGAGGGATAGAGGCGCCGGCAGACGATGAGTAATAATTCTCTTTCGATCATAATCAATAGGCAGGGTCTCAAGATTGCATCAAGCTGTGGGGAGGCAATCTAAGCTTTTTCGAGGTCAAACCTGGTGGATCTACAGTACGACGGGAGTATGGTGCCCTACATCTGTTATGGATTCCAACACCGGTTTGATCGCCTCAACTTCCATATCAATCTTTGAATCACATTATCTCACTATTCTTCCTGCCTGGCCTATGGGCTTCGCGTTATTCCGCAATCGAGCTTGCCTTCATCATTCAATTACACTAGAGCCACCTTCACAGCATCGCCATGATATCTCTTCCCTGGTTTCCAGCTGACATCAGTAACTCCGTGAACCTTTCTGAACTCTAGGGCTTTCATGATCCATTCAGCCAGTGGAAAGTTTTGAGAAGACACTCAGCAGAACCAGTCATAGTGCCAGCATAGCGGATCTCACGTCCCTTCATCTCAAGTGCTGACTGGTAGCTTGGTCAACAGGCAAGGTTCATGAAAGCTCATTCTAGGATTTGCACATGTCTTGTTGCTGCGATTCTTTATTGATTGAAACGAAATGGAATCGAATTTTGATACAAATGTGAAGAGGCTCAATAAAAATAAATCAAATGTCATACGAAACTGCGTCTCTCGTCGCCGTTTAACCGCAGAAGAAACCACAAACACAAATGGAAGAGCAAGCTAATATCCTCGATTCCCATCTCATCTATTCAAATGAAATCATTACCATCTCTACATCTCTATGCCTCTCTCTCCAGAGCTCTCTAATCTTTCCAGAATCTATCAAACAGAGTCAGTACGCACTGCATAGTAGTTCGTCAGGGAGACACTCACCGAATAGCATAGTCGCAAAGTTCGCTACTAGTTCCAATAGCACTCTCACGAACCTTAGCTCCCGTGTGAGGAGCGTTAACCATCCAGTTATCTCTTATGAAGATGCCGACATGGTGGACACGATTCGCACAATCACCGTCGGTTCCCCAGAAGATGAAATCTCCTGCCTTGGCTTGAGCACGTGGAATCTTCTTGCCGAGGGAAGAGTGGTATTGCTGTTGAGCGGTTCGGGCTGGATTTCCCGTTACATCGTGATTCACCATGAAGGATGTAAGAGCAAGGAGAAGCTAGACTTACGAATTGTGTAGTGTTCCGCCTGGCAGATGGCGTATTGAGTAAGTCCTTTGTTAATCTCTCAGCAATGAATCCCCAAAAAACTTTACAACATCAAAGTGCATACCGGAGCAATCGAATCCACCGTTACTAGGTCCATCGCATCCACCCCCGCCGAAAACATACGTGATACCTTCTTTCTTGACCGCCGCATCCACAACGTCTTTCCCGCTTGGTTTACCATGGTTCTGGTCATCCTGAGCGTCATTGTCGCTCTTCTTCACACAGCATTGGATTCCGCTGTTTCCTGGGCAGTAGCCAGAATGGAATGAACCGCCGGAACATCCATCGCTGGTGTTGAGGCAGAGACCGCCGGCAGTGTTGGGTGGCTGACAGGTTTTGGCGATGCAGCATTGGATGCTGGCGCTGCCGGGACAATGGCCGGCGACGTTGAAACCGTTGGAGACACATGAGGAGGTTGCTTTGCAGATTCCATCTCCTTCCTAGAGCGGGGTTAGTATGGGGATGTGAGGAAAGTTCCGGGGAAGAGACCTACAGGTGCACTGGAATATTGTTAGTATTTGAGCCGTGAGAAGTCAGCAATTGGTGGGCTCTTTAGCTACTTACCTGCAAGTAGATCCGCCGTCCTCGAGAACAGGAATGGCGACGACGGCAGAAGCCAAGACGAAAGCTACAAGAGAGATTTTAGAAAGCATGTTGAAAAATCAAGTTTCAAAGACAAGATGTAGGGAAAAGAGTGCAACTTGGAGTATCTGAGATGCAGTCGAAGACTGGAGAATGAATGAATAGCTGAGTGATGAGGATGTCCATCGAGAACAATTTTGAACGACAGTTCGTGAGCATTATATCCTCCTCCGCTCCCCTTCTACCTTCTCATCACAAATACTACACTCCAGGTTACCATCGCATCGCAGGAACTCAGGATCATCAGCCTCGCATACCAAAATCTCCACAACCTTACGGTTCCTCAAGCCACTACAAGCACAGCCTTACCACTTAGCGCACGAATTTACTCCTTGCGACTCTCTCCCGTTGTAGAAAGGATTAAGTGATGCCTAGTCGTAATCTCATTGGTCTTGGCAGCTAGGCAGAGCTTGTGGTACATCGGGCGAGTGCTGCCGTACCTGAATGACATGGGGATCGTAGTAAAATTAGCAGCTCGCTTGGCGTTTGTGGGGTCCGGGGGGATATCTGTCAGATCTAGGAACCGTCCGAATGGTTATGGGAGAGGTAGAATTGAAACATGAAACCAGACTATGGGATGAATGCCTTGGGGCTTGGGTCCGAAAGAAATTGTAGCCTGGATTAGGAATATGAACGTACGATAAAGATATAGACAGTGATCATTAACCTGCGCCTGCACGCCTGGAATGCATTTCAGGTTGCGATATTTACAGCAAAACGAGAAATCGATTTAGTAATGAAAAGCAGGAGCTGAAGAAGGAGCAGCAAGCCAGTATCATGAGATACATTATGTTGAGCAGCAACTGCAGAATCGAGAAAAGCCATCCAGCTCAGCAAGATGCAGATGCAGGCAACAAAGGAATAAAATAAAGCAATCATGTTTTAAAGAAAGGACACCATCGCCCCAACCCGACAGTCACCAGGAATTGAGCAAGATAACTTTTATCCGCGAGCATACTCATGCACCACCAACCACCATTTACTTGCACCGCCGTCACAACTAATACATCTTCACCAAACCATCCATCCCACCATCCTTTCTCCAATCCTCCAACAACTTAGCCCAAGCGCTCGCACCCGCACCATACGGGGCATTCTTCTCAGTAACCTCCGGATGCTTACCCACATGTCCCTCGCCATTGAAATAACCCGGCGTACACTGCAGGAAATAAGTCATCATCGGCCCAGCACCAGTAAGAATATCCTTCACCCATTTATCCTCCGCTTCCTTGCTAGGCTCCACAGCTTTGATTTGCCTGCTCTTACACTGCGCGATAATGTATGCCGTGTGTTGAGCCTGATGGGTCAAGGTATACATGAAGTTGGCCGAGACACCAGATTGCGTGGTGCCAAAGAAGAAGTAGTTGGGGAAGCCGGCGGTTTGGAAACCGTGGAAGGTAGAGGGACCTTTCTTCCACTTGTCGTCGAGGATTTGACCGTCGCGGCCGATCACGGTGATACCTGAGCGGCGTTGGTATGCGGTGGTGACTTCGAATCCAGTGGAGTAGATGAGTACATCGACGGGGTATTCTTGTCCATCGAAGATGACACCTCTTTCGGAGACTTTGTCAACACCCTTTCCGTTGGTGTCGACAAGTTGGACATTGTCTCGATTGAAGAGCTGGAGGTATTCGTCGTGGAAACAAGGGCGCTTGCACATGGATGAGTACCATGGCTTGAGCTTCTCTGCGGTCTCCTTGTCCTCCACCAGTTCATCAACACGAGCACGGATCCGCTCCATCAGTGCGAAATCCGCCATCATCATCATTCGTCCGAGCTTAGCTTGGTCATTGCAAGCATCAGCCTTACCCATAATAGCCGTAGCAGGATTTAGTGTCCAACCATCCTGAACAAGATCGACCTTTTGACAGCGGTTAGAGATCTGATCATTGAAGTTCTCCATTCGATCTTCTTGCCATCCAGGCTTGAGGGATGAACAGAAATCTGGAGGCGTGGGCTTGTTATTCCGAACATTGATAGTCGACGGAGTGCGTTGGAAGATGTAGACATGCTTTGAGTGATTTGCCAAGTGAGGTAACATTTGAACGGCGGTTGCGCCTGTACCGATAACTCCCACACGCTTATCAGCCAGCCTGTGAAGGTTGCCATTGACGTCACCGCCAGTGACACCGTAGTCCCAACGAGATGTATGGAAAGACTTTCCTTCAAAGCGCTCCATTCCTTCGAGGCCTGGAAGCTTCAACTTGTGCAAGATACCGGTAGCAGTAATGACGAAGTTTGCACGGAAGACATCATCGCGGTTTGTCTCGACAGTCCAAGAAAGGTTCGATTCTTCCCACTTCATTTGCTTAGCTTCGGTGGAGAAGATAGTCTTTGGTGCCAAGTCGTACTTCTGCACAAGCATCTGAATGTGTTTGTGTATCTCAGTAGTTCGGGCATACTTCTCGGTTGGGACATAACCAAGCTCCTCGAGAAGTGGTAGATAGATGTACGACTCAATGTCACATTGTGCGCCTGCATTGAGCTGAAGTTAGCATGGCTGTTTATACTTCTTTGGCGGGGAATGACAAACCAGGATATTGATTCCAGTACCATGTACCTCCATAACCACCACCCTTCTCGAGGATACGGAAGTTAGTGACACCTTTCTGAGCAAGACGTGCAGCGGCTAGCAATCCACCATAGCCGCCACCAACAATCAGGACTTCAGTATCCGCAATGATTGGATCACGCTTGGTGTTTCCGCCGACTAAAATATCGTCTTGGAAACGGCCGAGTTGTCCCACAGGTTCTTTGTATTGAGTAAGGCCATCAGCACGGATGCGCTTCTCGCGTTCAATGTGATATTTCTGGACCAGAGCCTGAGGATCAATTGCAGCAATGGGCAGCTCAGGAAGGGTTGCTATGCTAGTATCCATTGCAAGATGATGAATGGAAGATATTGGGGGAAGTTCTTCAGAGTATCTGGAAGGATATTGCCTTTCTTTGGGAGAAAGATCTGGATGGCAAAGTATTTTGAAAGTGTGGGTAGATCGAAGGAATATAGTTTTTGTAGAAAATGAGAAGATAGTTGGCAGTGGAAACAAGCCGTATCTTTATAGCCAGGTCAATTCAGCAAGAAAGCAAAAAAAAAAAAAAAAATTAAAAAAAAAAAAAAAAATAAAAAATTGACGCTTAGTTTATCTATATTCACTGTGACTACTTGATCTCAGCCCTCGAAGTTACGCCTACTGTTCAAATCGGGTAGTCGTCGTGAGCGAATGTGCTGCAAAGTCCAACTTGAGATACTTCAACCACATGTTTCATGTTTCACCACAAGTATAGCTCTTGCTGTATCTAAGCTATTCGGCGCTCACAGGGAGACGTTCATCGCGGAGAATTGTGCAAGGCACTTCTAATTTTCGTCCATTGTTTCACTTAATGCTAAGCTTCGAGCCCACTGCTCTGGGAGAAACTTCAAGGCAAGAACATTACTAACGGCTGCCTTCAGCCCAAACCTAAGACATGGAAGTTGGGAAGAATGTTCCTTCCTTCCGGTAATGCTGCTGCAGACAATTGATCATGGACCTGGGCTCGAAGGATTCGTTGAGCTAGAAGTATAGTACCACCAAGACGGGCCACAACATAGTTACCGACCCAATGTCTCATTCCAAACCGATAAATTTCCCGGATCGGGGTAACGGCTGCACAGGAGACAGCATAACGGGAAGTCGGACCCCGCTCGAGACCCAGCCAAGACGTTGCTAACATAGATATCAGAATATTTGACTGATGAGATACCCCACCATCAAACGTCAAATCTGCACGAGGACGAATTAAGACGTGGATGAGATTAAAACCCCTGATGTTCAGCAGATCTTGAATGGTTTCTGTGCATGAAAGTCATTGATAGAGTGACATAATATGATACATACATGATTAAAGCCAATAATCTTATGCATTGAGGAGACCGACGGTCCACTCGGTAATCTTCTCGACACCATGTCCGTTGATAGCACTGATGGGTATAACTTCCACTTTTCCTGTCCAAGCGTTATCCTGTCCGGAAGGATGCTTTGCTTTGCCGGCTGCGACCTCCCCTAGGTACGATTTCAATCTCTGAAAGTTGGTTTCAGTATTAGGCCTATCGGCTTTGCTCGCAACCACAAACCACGGTTTATTGACGATGGATGGCATTTGAGGTGCAAGAGGATTCTCGAAAGTCGGCCCAGAAGGAATGACAATGGTCTCGGAACGATTTGCTAAGGCATCCTCTACCGATGTGAACGGCGTCCACTGCACAAGCGGCTGTACCTTCTCCTTTTCCTCTTGAATTTTCATTCGCTCGTATTCCCCAAGCTCCCTCCATAACCCTTGTAATGTGTTCACGGCATCCAAGGAGCTGAGATCGACCACGAAAGCAAGAACTCGAGCTCGTTCGACGTGACGCAGAAAGCTAATGCCGAGACCTCGATCCAAGTGAGCATCCTCTACTAGCCCAGGGATATCCGCGATTGTAAAGTTTGTCCTTGGCTCACCCGTCTCGTACGTAGCTTGAGCTATAGGTCGTCCTCGATGGTTGTCGAGAACCACAGTTCCAATATTTGGCTGCAATGTTGTGAATTCCCAGTCTCCTACTCTTGTTCGGCTATTGCTCATAGCGCGCAGTAACGTACTCTTGCCAGCGTTCGGTAGCCCAACAAGGCCAACATCAGCAAGCAGTTTGAGTTCAAGTTCTAATGTTATTCGAATTCCCGGTTCTCCCTTCGTCGCGTACTTCGGCCGCGGGACACTCTTGGTTACAAAATGCGGATTGCCCAAACCGCCTACAGCACCGGCAGCTAGAAGTAAAGGTTTCTCCATTGGCACGGATAGATCCAGAGAGATGGGTGCTTTGACCTGAGCTGCAGCTAGTGCCGATTTTCTTCCTCGAGGTAGAGAAGGGAACTCAGCGGTAGCTATATCCTCAGGCGTGATGGCAGGATACAACAACCACTTTTCTCGATCCCATTTGTATGGCCCATCGATTTTCTCCCCATCTGGCTTACCAGCTTCTGTCATTCGTCTCTCCTCCTCCAGCATGGCAGGGTCATGTCTGTCGAGCTCTCGAACAATCGTGCCGACCGGAACCTCGATTATGACATCAAATCCTCTTTCTCCACCTTGTGTTTTGCCTCGACCATTCTTTCCTCCGCCTGCCTTTATCTTTCGACGCCGGGCGAGTTTGTGCAGGCTTGTTTCTCCCCGAACTGCTTGTATGTAGACGTTTCCTCCGGTGCCTCCATCGCCCCCATTGGCAGGACCTGCAGCTATGTATTTCTCTCGTACAAATGAGATACAGCCATGTCCACCATTACCCGATTGAATATCTATCGTAGCCCAGTCCGCAAATATCGTTCGAGAATAGTCGGATGGTGGGGGGTTCAGATGGGAGCTTTCGTGGTGAGCTGATTGGGTGGTCTCATCGGATAAGATACTTTGTCGTCGAAGGGCGTTCGGATAGATACGAGGACTTCTCTGGATTACTCTCGAGATAGCTGGGAATAGAAAGGGGTAAAGGAACGGAGTCAAGGTGCCTTGCACACTTGAGCAACGTGGAGCCATCAAAATTGAAGAAAAGTCGAGGCTTGAATTGCAGATTTTCCCTTCACTACTACTCGGTGGACAGACGAGATCTCGCCCGACAGACAGAATTCGCAGCGAAAAAATAAATCTCGGCCACCGTAAGCAACACCATTTGGCCAGAACCTACCGTAATCGGATTAACAGCTTTGCCGAAGCTCCGTTGTCACTTGACTTGTCTTCAAGGTTCTCGTCGTTCGAACCTGAAATACTTTAGACTGACAAAATGATATGCCCCCCTTTTTGGAGTCTCGTTAAACATTTGCCCGGTGGGTGGTTTGCGTATTAAGGATCTGTGGGAAGCAATTCCTCAACACAGAGCCTCAAATTCCCGATATTCTGTGCCGGGGTAACGAGGTAACCTAACTTACTTGTATATTACTTTTGAAGCTTCCTGCTCACCTGCAGCCATATCCGTGACTCCCCCCCACCTTCGGAAAGGCCTTTGCCGCGAACAAGCGGTGTAGACGCGACTTCTTTTCAATCCTCCCACCAGCTCCCGAACAGCTACCGTCCAGTCATATTGAAGCAAAAGAGGAGAAGTTGTCCAGAAGCAGGCAAGGCCATCGGGCTGCAGAGATGCGACCTCAAGAACGTTTGGTCACTTCGGGGATCCCATTGGAGAGAGTATTAATCAAACGAGATAGCCTCACGATTTTCGATTACACTGCACCGAGTGCTTACGGAAGGAAGACTTCGTACAATGAGGGCTCTCCGGATAACTTATCAGAATTTCTAATATTCTAATGCTCGATATTCACGGCCAGCATTTATCCAGCAACTCACAGTGTCCTTCGTGCACTCGATCGCTTTGGTTTGTTTTGCTCTGTCTGCTTACGAACCGCCCGAGTATCTCGCAATTAGTAACTTGCCGGCTGGGTATCAGGTATCATTCATTCATGAACAACACCCCCTTGTCGGTCACTCTATCTTAGATGGGACCACGAGGTGCGAGTCGGATCAAGGCATTCGAGCCACGACAACTTGCACTGTCCATGAAACTCCAAACAGATAACAAGCCTTACCATAAAAGGTGATGGGTCTGCATATTCCACCGTATACTTTCCGAAATGTACAGTAATCGCAATCAAACGGCAGTCAAATCGAGCCCTACTTGAATAAAGAGCTGCGCTCGCCTAAGGAAACGTACCTGTACATGCCCAGCGATTCTCCACAGTTATGCCACTCTGCGTTGGACTGGGGGTCACTGGGCATCCAAAGCTGCAGGTTTGCACTGATACTGATAATGATTTTGGGGGGGGATGAACGAGTGAGCGAGTGAGCGAGGGAGCGAGGGAGCGATTGAATGAGCGAGTCTGGTAGGTGGGTGAATGGAGTAAGTAGCTTGTACAGTAGTAGCATCTTTTATGCAGCTACGCCCGCGGCTAGGTTTCTAGTTTCTAGCTTCTAGTTCTAGTTCAGTAGATTTTTTTTTCTCTTCCCCGCCGCCCACGCCGAACTTGCATCAAAGCAAAAGAACATCACTCTCACCACTTATCCCGTTGCGAGTATAACCGCCCGCCCGTCCGTCTGTCGGTCAGTCAGTCAATCAGTCAATCAGTCAATCAGTCAATCAGTCAGTCAAGCCTGGCAGTTTGTCAGTCGCATCCGCTCAGTCGCAACCAGTCCCCCCTTTACTTGACACGACCACCACTTGGAACTACTTGCGCTTCTTACCACTCTATTACCTGCCTCTGATCTTTGATCACCCACGAGCCTGCACACTTGCCACATACTGCATACCACATACCACATACCCTACTTACTTGCCAGTCCATCCATCGTCCTACCACCTCACAGCTCACAGCTCACCTACTGCTACTCCTACACCTACTGCTACTCCTACTCCTACTCCTACTCCTCCTCCTACTCCGTACTCTACCACTCATCGTCCACTGCTGCCACTACTACTACTACAACTACCTATCACACATCACCCACTCAGCTCTTACCACCTACAACCTGCCTCTCCTTTCTAGCCTCCATTCGTCAAAGTGTTGTTAGTGTGCCAGTACAGTTTAACGACATCTCACTTTTTTTTCCCTCCTCCCGTTCCGCGTCTTTGTTGTCCCATCTGATCTGCTTCTAAAATCTTCTAAAATCAAACCATCCTCTCAGCATCTTGCTTTGCTCTCCCCTCATACCGCAACTTCCACTTCCACCACTTCCTATCCTCGTACACATCTCCAGCGGCCTCTTACATTACACTTACGATTTGCATTACGCACTGCTGATCGTGGGGTTCGTTGTTTTATAATTCCCTTGATACTGGTATACTGGTATACCGGTACTGCAAACAACTGCAAACAACTGCACACAACTGCTACAGCTGCTGCAACTGCAACTGCAACTGCACCACATCGCTTTCTAATCGAACGTCTTGCCTTGAATGGTACGAAAGTTGCGTAGCGTGAATCATATCGTGCAAACCTGCTGCAGCAAATCCAACATAGCATAATATTGAATCTACGAAACGAGTCTGGACCGAGAAAGGGAAACGAGGAAGCAAACGAGATCAAAGGAAAGAGGTTAGTACTAAATGACTTCAACTACTGATTCGAATACCTCCTGGCACTCGGACGGGGACGGGGACGGGGACTGGCTCGTCTGGCACTGCTATCATACTTCGTACATATCCTTTACCCCACACTCAACTGCAGTGCACGAAACGATACCAGCCAGCGAGGACATGGCATGTCCCCCCCAAGAAACCACTCACATACCATCTCTCGACAATATGTCTTGTTAGTCAAGCGACCTACATACTCCCCGTCCCCGTTTTCTTACTCTGCGATGGGCCATACTTCCTTCTTCTCATCCTCCCCGACCATCCAGACCCCCAAAATATTCCTCCCCTCTCTTCATTTTCTTCTTCTTCTCCTTCACCTCATCGCTCTTCTTCTCCATATCGGTCATCATTGAGCCTCAATTGACTCGACCCTAATCATCATTGTTGTTTTTTGTATCTTCATCCGTCTTGTATCTGCAATTGTTGTTCTCCCCTACTAGCTTCACCAACCCCCTCATTGATACCGATGGTCTCCTTTATCTCTCTTGATCACAATGTTAATCAAGAACACCAGGAACAACAAACACGTCAAGATCATGGATCCCGATTGTGCGATATGCTCTCAACCAGCAACTGCCAAATGCGAATGCGAAGCCAATGGTCTTACCGTTGCCGTCCGCCAGGCTGAACAAAGAATGATGACGAGTGTATATAATGATATAAGGTATGTCATGGGTTGTTCCAATTGCGTTGCCAATCCGTTGATGGGACCCTTGCCCACTTACAACACTTCAATCCTGCCATGACCACTTGATCACCATCACCAGATTCTCTACAACCTGGGGCCTGGTCGACCAATGCCTCGACTTTACGTCAATCATGCCGTCAAGCACTTGCTTGCTCAATGACGCTGTCACCCCTTCTCACCAGTCCTCACTACCTACTCCAATCACTTCTCAACACCACCTTCCACACTCCTTCCTTTCCTCTTCAAACCCTCCCTCCCCCCCTTCCCTCTCCCCCCTTCCCTCTTCCCATAACTAACCTTCCCACCCCACAGAACCTGGGTCCGAGGCCACGCCCAAGACTACATCCTCTCCTACTTCAGCGTGCTCACGACCCGCCGCAAAGAAGAGCACGCCTCACAGATCCATCGCATCACCGAGCGAGCCGCCTACTACTACAACGCGCGTCCACACCCCTCCGAAATCTCCCAGGCCGACGCCGAGCTAAAACGCGGCATCGACGAAGACTGGCGCGCCAGCGTCCAACGCTACCCTGAAGTCCTTGAATACTTCTTCAGCCTGGTCGAACTAACCCTCCCCGCAGACGACGAGCCCGGCGTGCGAGACCCACCACTCAGCGCGCTGGGTGGCGGTGGACGAAAAGCTCCTCGCGAGAGGGAGAGACCAGAGAGAGGGAGTACACCTGGGATTGCGGAACCGATCGAGAGGCGGCAGAGGAGGATTGGGACACCGGCTGGCGAGGGACATCGTGAGAGGAGAGATAGTGTGCATCGGGAGCGGGCGACCTCGAGACCGATGACTGCGCCTCCACCACCGGGAGGCATCCATGCACCGCCGCCTTCTTCGAGGAGGGTTCAGCCTGCGTATGCGCCTGCAACGGGGTATGCCTATGTTAACCCTTATTGATTGATTGACTGATTGATTGATAAACGCTTACATGATGGATGGCTAGTTGGACTTGATGATAAACTGGATGGGGATCTTTTTGATGATGATGATAATGCTGATGCTGATGCTGAAGACGATGGAAAGAAAATGGGCTGGGCTATGATGAATGAACGAACGATTGAATGAAATGAATATATCATATTCGAAAGCAGAGGAGGAAGTGGCGGAGGAGGGGAGGATCAATAAAGAGGTGCTAAACGAAGGGCTCTATCTACATGTACGTTCTTGCCTTACATACCTTAACATACTCACTGAACTCCTTCACAAGAATGCATCACCCATTAACACACCACCTTCATAGTTGCGTGCATATACCGGCGTTTCTCTCGTTTTCCTACCAGTACAGTGTTTTCGTCGATTCGATGCAGGTCATCACTTCAGAATACCTCGTCTCATCTCGTCTCAATCTCCATCTATCTATCAATCTCCTATCGGCATTCCTTTCATACCATACACATCATACGGCGTACAGTACAGCAAGCAGCATGGCGAAGTGAATTTCTGGGGCTCCTCCATCTATTTATCGGTGGCGGCTATTTGACGTTTACATTTCCTATCATCATCATCATCGTTATCTTTTCATACCTATAAGATCCGATGAACGATCTTATACTATACCATGTACATATTTTTTTGCTTTAGCCTGTCTATGTACCTGTCTATCTATCTAACTATCCATCTTCTTATAAGTGGGAATAGCAATAGCAATAGGAATTGGAATTGGAATGGGAATTGGAGAAGGACATTTCATTTCATTTCCTTTCCTTTCATTTACCTCTCTCCAACTTGTGTTTTGTCAAGTTAAGATACGAGTAGTTATTCAAACATCTATCTACCTAACCTAACTTACCTGCTGATCTCATTCATCTCCCCATCCAAAAAAAAACCCCCCTCCCCAGAACCCCTATTACAAAATCCATAGCATCTACAAGTCCAAGTACGAGGAATTCCAACGCCAACAATGACCGATCAATGAATAAGGAAAAGCAAAGTAAGAGTAAAAAGTAAAGAACAACTCACGCCCGGAACCCCTAAGCACTAGAGAAATATAGATGGAATACTAACTTAGCTACAGGAGTAGTTCGTACAACGTGCGTGCGTGCCTTTTCCCCCTTTCCCCTTCCCCCTTCCCCCCAATGCCTCGGAGTCAAAGACGGTCGGTCGGTGGGTGGTAAAGTGCTGCAGCAGCAGCATGCAAAGTGAGAAAGAACACTGGATAATCTACATCAGACACGAAGATAAAAACACTGCAGATAGATAACGCCGGGTAGGAGGGAAGTACTGTAGGTAGGGAATTTTTGGTGGAAATGTTCTCATCGTCTTAAAACGTAAAATGTAGTAGGTATCTACGAGTAACTTAATTGCTTTTTTGTACCACCCTCCCCCTCCCCCTCACCCATCATCACCTTCACCACCCCAAAATCCAACCCATGAATAAATGCATCACCAAAACTCAAATGAAGTAGATAAGTGTATCAGATTTTCCATGTTCGGAACTTTTATGTTTTATTTTTTCCCCAGTTCCCGATTTCCTTACTCCTGCTGATCTTCCAACGAAGCAGCTTTTAGGTCCGCTGCCACGTCCGCCACAGCTCCCTTGATCAATTCCACTTCGTTGGCAACAGATCCACCCTCATCTACAGATGCCGTGGCCTTCGTTTCACCATGCCCGTTAGTGGCTGGGGTACCGGGAACTTCTGGTGTCGATTGGTCCTCTGCATCAAGTCGTTCAACTTCCTTTTGTGCTTTGGCAATGTTCTGCAGAATTTATGTTAGTGGTTTGATTTTCCCGTTGCATTGTTTCGCATGCAGAACATGGAGTAAGAAAGTGTGGAGCGCTGTGGTGGAACTTACTCGTTTGGTCTGGGCTTCTTGATCTTCCTTCCAGTGTGCCAATTTAGCCTTGACCTTCTCGGTGACAGCTGGAACATCAGCTGCGCTCATCGGTGGATCAAGACCCATTTTGCTCAAATCTTCCATGACAGCTGGTGGGCAGCTATATTTGCCGGATGCCGGAGGGGTGGAAGCGGGTGATGCGGTTGCAGTTCCCTTTTTGCCCTTCTTTCCTTTCTTTCCGCCGGTACCCTTGAAATAATCCTCTTCGCGGTCTTCCTTCTTCACGACTCGAACCCCCTTCAATCCAGAATCGTCGACAGTTCTTCCAGGGGCAGCTTCGAGTCCACTTGGTGCTTGCAATGGTGCTTTGGCAGAGGTAGATGACGGATCAAGGTAACGAAGGACACTCTCAGCAAGTCTGATTTCGTCCAAGTAAGCTGGGTCACTAGCTTCTGCGAGCAACTTTTGGGCCCTTTCCTTTTTCCTTTCGTTCTCACGTTTCTCATATTCTGCCTTTTGACGTTCGCGAGCCTTTTGACGTTGGTTCCATTCGTAGTTCTTGAAGTCGCGGACACCTTGGTGGTAGTCGTCCTGGAGTTTCTTGTAGGCAACCCATTTGTCTTGTTGTTCTTTGTAAAGTTTGTCCTTCTCAGCCTTGAGCGAGCCAAAGTTTTGGTAAGCTTCTTCTTGTTCGGCCTTCAAGGTATCCAGTTCGGCCTGAAGGGAAGAGTACTTGTCGGAAAGAGCTTTGGCTTCCGGGTCGTCCAAGGTGTCTTGCAGAGACTTCTTCTTTGCCTTCAATGCCTCAATGGCCTTCTCGGTCTCGTCAAATCCAGAGAATCCCTTGCGCTGTTTCCTCAAATTCGAGATCTCGGTCAAGGTTTTCCTTTCGTCAACGATCTTCATGTTGGCAGCATCGACGGCTTTTTGTAGTCGCTCAATCTCACGGTCCAATTCATCGACATTCTTGAAGCCGACCTTTGACTTGGCAGCCTTCTGTTCACTGCTCTTGGCCTTGATTTGCTCGTCAAGTTTTTTGATTTGATCGAAGACTTGCATGCGACCAGACTTGGTGGAAGATTGCTGTTCCTTGATAGCCTTCAATTGAGCGATAAGATCGGATCGACGCTTGGCTGTAGGTGAGTCCTTGTTCTTGTTTGGCTGAGCTACATCGAGTTTGGCTTTGGCGGCATTCTGCAGCAAGCAATTAGTTTCAGGTTAATGCAGTCTGCCGCTGCGCAGGAATAGATATCTTGATTGTTCCCAACAGTATCTGAAAGTAATGTACATACAAATTTTGATTGAGCTTCCTTGAGCTCCTTGTCCGCCTTAGCCAGATTCTTCTTGTATTCCGCCTCGTCTGGCTTGGTAGGCCGAACACTGGTGTCCTTGGTCTTCTCTGGAGCCCCTCCGTCGAACATGGTCGCGGCAGATGGTGTAGCTAGCTCGGCCATGATTCCGTGCTGGTGGTGCGAGGTGGGTAGTGGGGGGATGGGTTTAAGGACAGACAAGCAGTAGATCTCTTTCCTTCCAGATCCTCACAGGCAGATATCCAACCAAAGAACGAGGGGCTTTTAGAAGGATAAGTGAATGTTATACCCGAACAAGGTATGAATACAAGAACTGGAGGAGTTCGACCGGGCAATGTCGAGGGTAAAGGACCAGGACAAGGACGAAGTCGAGGACTGAGCAGTTCGCACTTGGTCAAAATCGAATGCGAAATGCGAAATTGTGGTTGTGCGTGGTGGACACATAAACTTTTTAGCTGCACCCATGCGCTATTTCGGATTTACTTTGCACCCTTGGTTTGCCTGCATTTTGCGACGAACAAATTCGATCGTGCGGATGACCGTAGAAATGATACGGCTGGCCATAGAGAAGAACACTGTACGGTCAGCCAAACAAAAATGTAAAAACCACTGACGCAACTTTCAAACAATTTTTGACCTCAGGTAATAAGTCACCGTCAAAGAACCTTTCTCCATCGCAGTACATTCATTCATTCATTCGTCTCTCGACAGCCTCCACTCTTCCCCCTCCTCGACGCCAGCTTATACACCTCACCCGCGAAGTTATCTGATCATTTAATTCCCTCCATCAGCTTGCTTAATACTGCATTGCGACGTCGATAGCCGACCTTTCGCCAGAACTCCGTATCCGCGAAATCGCAAAAATGGCCGACGATGATATGGGATCCAGGGCGCAAGATGGAATTGATCGTGAGGCCGCCAGGCTTTGGAGATGCTCTCGAACCGTTCACGAAATGGTCCGCGACCGAGGTTATCTTCTCGCCGACGAAGAAGTCAACATGTCTTTCGAGGAGTTTAAAAGAAAGCATACCAGTGCAGATGGAAGTGTTGAGTGTGTTGCGCCACAGTTTCTTGCAAACTTGATTCTTTGTCTAACCACCTTTTTGCTTTTAGTCGTCGTTCATTGAACTTCTCTGCCATTCCAGGCTCCGAGATGATTAGGAAATACGCCGATCCCCCAACTCCAGAGAATCCACACCCTTCCGCTCCCGAGATTGGCGCCATCTGGGTTGAGTTTTTGGTGAATCCAGAGAGTTCCATTGGCGTGAAGCATCTGCGAACATTTGCTCATCATCTCACTTCAAACAACTTCAAAGCAGGTATCCTCATCTCACCTGTTGCGCCGTCCGGTCCTGCATTGAAGATTATTCCTGCTGTCGCATCGGAAACCAAGCTCGAAGTCTTCGTCGAACAAGATCTTTTAGTCAACATCACACATCATGAATTGGTTCCGACACATATTCTTTTAAGCAAGGAGGAGAGACAAAAGTTGTTGCAGAGATACAGATTGAAGGATACTCAACTTCCGCGTATCCAAGTCGGTGACCCAGTTTCAAGGTACTTGGGACTTAAGAGAGGGCAAGTGGTCAAGATTATTCGAAACTCAGAAACCGCTGGACGATATGCTAGTTACAGATTGTGTGTATGAAGGGGATGAATATCTAGGTCTTGATTTGGTGTTAATTTGGGGAGTTTGGGAAAAAGCATTGAGGGTGGCGCAATTGGGACATTGAGAGAAGAATGTGGTCATTTAATGCAAGATGAATCAACTGGGATGAGATTGTCTGTCTTTTGTATTTCCTTGCAAGATCGATGAATCCACTATACGTCATTTCGCGTTGTCAAAAATGCAATGTGGTTACATATCGGGTATGGAAGACATTCCATCACCCAGAGAGCAATTCCGAGTGTCGTTATGTGTCTATAGTCTGGTATTTGTTGTTAGATGTTCATCTACCAGTTTCAATTCAACGATGCATTCATTCATCCTCCCCATTGTTCTAAAACTTACTTCTATCCCAAGATTCGTTCTTCACCAATACCAGTGTGTCCACCATCCATCCAGCTTGTCCACATCTACGGGATGAAATGTGCTTTAATCTTCTTCATGCAGCAGAACCCGTTTTAGATATATAATCATAATCTCTTTCTTTCCAGCCAGTGCGCAGAATTCCAGCTGCTCGCCTACTTGCTATTCCAGAGCACTGGTAGTCAAATGATTCACTTCATCTTCGGCTTTGATAGGACTGAGCTGAGCCAACAAATCGTATGTATACTCGTCGAGGTGGTTGATATGGGTGTCAGTCAGCCAGTAGTCATAACAAGCAAGCACTTGAATTCCAAAGACATCTATCTATCTTTCCTGCTCTCTCGCTGTCTTGATTCATCCATCTCTCACGGCCGGCACCAAGCAACATCACTAACGACATTAGACAGGGTAATCATCAAAAATGGAACTGGAGTACGAATTAATAAGACCAACGTTATGTTATGCTCTGCTCTACTGGATATCCTATCAGCCCAAGATCCCCCTCCCCAACCGATTCTAAATCTCGGATAGAGGCGTGAATGAATATGTAGAGTATAATAACTCGAGAATATATCCACTCCTCCTCCTCCCATCGCTAGACTATCCTGACCTACTTCTTCACAATCCTAGATACAAATTCCCGATGATCTTTATGCAGTTCGATTTCTCCCATACATAAATCCATGCATTGCATCACTCCCTCTCTTCTAGCATCTCCATCTCCATCTTTATTTCTATTTCCACACCATCACCTACCTAGCCGCCTCTCACGCCAACACCTCCCCTGCAAACGGTTTCCTCCCATACACAAAGTGGAACTTCATATAAACGTGCGCGTTTGGATTCTTCATATCATTCCTGGGTCCCACCATCATCACCTGCGCCTCTTCATACGAGTATCCTAGGACTCTGGTGAACAGCGCTACACTGATCGGTTCGACGGCGTCCAGACATTGTGCTTGGTAGTACATGCCAATTTCCTTGAGACGTCTATCTTTGGGCCAGCGGCCGATGGGGACCTGGTTTTGTTGTTAGTAAGACTGCCCTCACTTCGAAAGCGCAAGTGAGTGGGGAATCTCAGAGTATGAGACTAAATTAGGTAGGAAGAAAACGGGAATGAAGAATTAAAAAAGAAGATAAGAAGAAGAAAAAAACCTACCTTATAAACCTGATCATGCACATCCACAAACCCCGCCTGAATCATCCACTCCTTCTGCTTCTCCGCAACCATATCCATCATCTTCCCATTCTTCACACTGGCCTCATCAATCAACTTAAAGAACCTCTCCAAATGCGGCGCGTTCTTCACCGTGTCATCATCGCTCTCAATGCGCACATCATGTTCCTGCGCCTCGACCCACCCGCCCTCCTTCACATTCGCATATGCCTGCGCGAACAAGCGCGGCCAGTCACGGATGCCCGACGCCAGCACTCGCCAGTGGATCAGGTCGAACTTGGATGAGTACACCCAGTCGTCTTCGGCGTTGTCGACGATGAACTTGCAGTTGGGTGGCACCCAGGCGGGCTGAATGGGGCTGAGATCGATGCCGGTGACCTCGGCGGAGGGGAACTCGTCGGCAGCTTCGATGGCCCAGAGACCGGTGCCGGTGCCGACGTCGAGGATGCGTTGCGGGTTGGGGTCGATGGGGGCGCAAAAGAGACGCCCGCCGAGAACGAGCTTGAAGACGTGGTGTTTGAGGTCCAGGCGCTGTTGCTCTTGCTCGTCGTTCGGGAGCATGTATTCGCCGGAGCGGTAGGCGTGGTAGCGGCGCCCGTTTTCGTAGGTGTAGTTTAGGATCGAGGACGATATGGATGTTGAGGAGCTGATGGATCCTTCGTAGTCGTAGCTAGAGTCGGCTTCGCTTTGGGTGTCCTGGTTGGGTGGTTAAATGGAGTTGGGATGGAATGGGATGTGAATGATATTTGAAAAGACCATAGACCTCGTGACTTGGTGATGATGGACGCAAGGTGAAAACTTACTACTTCGACGTGTTCATCGTCTTGGTCGCCGTCATTATCGGGAGCATTATCATGCGCGGCATCATTATCGCCAGTGGCGGCCGTACCTGAAGGTGCGGTGGTCGTTGTTGCTGCTGCTGGTGGATGCGTACTCGCACTCCCCGACTGAGATTGAAGGGGGTCTCCCGAGCCCGGTGCCTCCGCCGCCGGTGCTTGTGACATGGCTATGATTTTCTGTCTGTTCCTCTGCTTCGCTTTCCTTTTCCCTCGGATGAATATCCCAATAGGGTGCCTAGTAAATCGATGCGAACGATGTAACTTGCAAGGCACGAGGTACAAAGCAAACTACGAGCTACTACTGTACAATGCAGCAGCAGAACAGAAGTGTGTGCAGACAGGCACTGACACTGACACTGACACTGACACCGACGCTTGGGCAGTTATCAATTTAAGCCACCAACAGTTGGGTGGACCCCTCAAATAAACCGGTTGGTCCTTCGTACTTTGCTGTGCTGTAAAAGTTGGTGCAAGCTGATAGCGTCCGTTTCGCTTGCTTTTCGCTTCGCTTCGCGCTTTAGTAAATGAAGGAGTAAAGTAGGCAGACAAGCGGTCTAGAAAAGGTATAGACAGCTGGTATACGAAATATGGTAAAGAGTCCTTCGCAGAGCTATCAAAACAACTACTCGTAGATGGGACTAGATTGGTTTTTGTAAGGGATGTATTGAGTCAAAAGATGGATAAATCCAGTACATGTATTTAATGTACGTACTTTGCTTTATAGGCTATAAGTGTGATGAATTGTTGTTTTGTCGAGCGCAGCGCAGAGTGAAACTAGAGTAATCGTAAGACTTAGAACTAGTTTCCTGGCGGGGCCGAGGCGAATGGTGCTTGGTGGTGTTTGGTTGTTCTAGCCCAAGCAGCCATGCCACGGATGGAGATTACAAGACAATATATCACTTTCTTACCCTCCCCCTCTCCCCTCCTCCATGCGTGGGTTTTCGGGGGGGAGGGGGGCGAGGTGTGATTTAGTGCTGTGCTGGAGCCGGTGGTGCCTGCTTACGATCATGGAATATGGAGGAAGGAGGAAGGAGGATGGAGGATGGATAGACAGATGCGATGGAACGATGGATGATGGATACGTCTAGCTATCTGACCTACGTGCCTGTCTAGCTGCGGTATGGCTGTGTAGTGGGGTGGTGGGTGGTGGGTGGTGGGTGGTACAGTACAGTAGGTAGAACTAGACTGTGAACTATCGTCTATACAGTAGGATTATCGGCTTATGGATGGCTTCAGTATTGTTCAGTATTGTGCGGTATTGCCCGCATTTAGTTACCTTTTCCCCTACTTACCCGTACCCTTGACCTTGACCTTGACCTTGCCCCTGACCACGACATCAAGATCGATCTTCGTGTGCCACAAACAATCTTTCTCCGCTGAACCATTTGATGCTTATCCTTCCTTCGAGCCACTCGTGCCACTTTCCGTGTGCCTTTGAATGTAATGTGCGCAATATGTGCAGTCGTGCAGTCGTGCAGTCGTGCAGTCTTGCAGTCGTGGCCGGTTGCAGTGTGAGTGCGTCCTAAATGAACAGAGGCGGGGGAAGAAGTTCGAAAAGGGTTCTTACATGGTGTTTGCCGATGGAAGGTAGGGAATATGAGTGGTTTTATCCCGGTTGCATCCCGGTTACATCCCGATCCCCCCCCCTTCCCAGTACCCAGTACATCTTGATTCTACATCTTGATTCTTCACCGTGCCATTCCTGCCTCCCACGCCTTTTTTCCCCCGCCTTCCCTTCCACTTCCCACGATAACCCCCCTATTCAATTTGTGTCACACACCAATAGGAATTGTCCCTCATATTGCCGCTTTTCGACGACTATTGTCTTGCCAATCATGGGATAGGATAGGATAGGATTTGCGGAAAAAGCTGTCTGAATGATGAGTGACAGAATAAATGGAGATTTTTTGCTTCGTTGTAACTTGCTCAGTAGGAAGTTTTCATGTCTGCAACTAATGGCATACAAAGGTATCTGAGGCTAATATAAACCCAGAGAATTGAGACAATCACGGCGAAGGAGGCTCTTCAATCTTGGTCAAAATGCCACCTATTACTTCGTACAGTAGCACACTCAACTGCACACTGCTGAAGTTTTTGTTGAGAACTCGCCTTCTGAAATCGGCGGCTTGGATGCGGACATCAAAAACCCGCCCGACTATCTCGGACCATCATCCATTTTGGGCATTGGATCTATGATCCGTTCATGAAGCATCCGGTGTTCCCCTTATCATGCCGGTGCACGAAAGATATACTGTCCTCTATCGGTGGCTATATCCGGGTGTCCAATGTCCACCGTAGACAAGCCCATTCTCTAAGACATCCTTCTTCGAGTAGACGGTGTACGGTAATAGTACAGTAACGAATTCTATAGTCATCGCCAAAAAACCAACAGCCTAACTACTCCTTAAAAGCTCATAGTTCGTCACCTCTAGTGCTAGTATTAGACTGAATCTAGTAGGTCTATATTGAATCTCAACCGTATGATAATGGTCCTGTCCTCTTAACAACTTGACAAAAACTGTAACCATTACTACATGAGAATATCTTATACTTGCATCTTTCCATCGTAACCCTATCATCATACGACTTCTGCACAGAACCTTTTTTCCTGTTGTCAGACTCGAATCCAGCAATCGAGCTTGGACAGCCAGGTCATCGATTGGTTAATCCCTAGAAAAACCCTTACTTTTGTGGAGCGCAGGAACCTATCGACATCTTGAGTCGCATCGAGTCGAGGTCGGTTTACGACGCAGATATCACAGTCGCAAAGCATAATGGAGAAGACCGCAGAATCATTAGCGCAAGAGGTTGCGGCCATGAAAGATATGCTGTCTAAAGTCAGCACAGCCATAGATGTATATGCCGAAATAGCGACCAAGAATCTGGGGCGAAAAGATATCGATTCCTCAGGCGAGGTGAGCGAAAAGCATGTCAACCTTTTCATGGCCACGTCAAATCTGATGACCACGGTTCGGGGACCCGTTGATATGGTTTTCTCTAATTTTGAAAATGTGAGATATTATTTTTTTTTTTTTTTTTTTTTTTTTTTTTTTGCTTGTTGGATACTTTGATCTGTAATCATTATGAACACAACACGGGTGGATGCGAGTATTAGAAGAAAGTAACTAGGGAGCAATTCAGCTGAGTCTTGATCACGTGAACATAGTCGGTGCATTCAGGAAGTTTAAGAGCTGTTTTGGAAATGGGTGTTTTTGATGTTATACCCCTGGATGGATCTTCTGCTAGTGCTAGCACTCTGGCAAAGAAACTGGGAGTAGAGAAAGACCTTCTGGGTAAGTTTGAAATGAATTTTGCTACCCCTTTGGTGGTTGGTCAACTGACCACAATGAACAGTACGTCTCATGAGAGTCCTCACTCCTCTTGGACCATTTGAAGAAGTCGGAGAGGAAGTCTATAAGCATACACCATACTCGATGGTATATCTAGTTCCTGAAATCCGAGGTATTTTCAAACTAATGTTAGCCGGCATGTTCCTGAATCTGAAACCCTTTCTAATACATGTTTGTAGGTATGATGAATACAACCTTGCGAACGCTCGAATGTATGAATTTTTCCGCAACACTGGCTTCAAGAGTCCAGAAGATCACCTTAAAAACCCTTATTGCTATGCCCATCAAACCGGAGACAAGAATATGTGGGAGTATATTGGATCGTTTCCTGATCGGTTTGAGAATCTGAATCTTGCCATGATCGCACAGAGTGAGGCAACGAAATGGACGGCAGGTGTTTTCCCATTTACAGAGGAGCTGAGCAAGCTGCAAACAGATGATGAGACTGTATTAGTCGTCGATATTGGTGGCGGAAGTGGACACGTGACCAAGAAAATTAAGGAGTTCGTTGATGGTATTCCTGGCCAAGTCGTCTTGCAAGAACGACCCGAGGTCCTCGAATCAATAGGTGATAATCTCCCTGAAATTAAGAAGATGGAGTATGATTTCTTCACACCCCAACCCTTGAAAGGTAATGCCCCCAAGAAGACTTCGTCTCCCATATCCTCACTGACGTGCATTAGGAGCCGCAATCTACTACATCCGCAGATGTCTCCACGATTGGCCCGATGATGATTGCGTAAAGATTCTCAAGCAGATCGCTGCTGCGATGGAACCTGGGAAATCGAGATTGGTCGTCTCAGAGATCGTCATCCCACCAGCCAAAGCTGACGTCGAAACTGCATGGATGGATATAACGATGATGGTGTTAAATGGTCGTGAAAGAACCGAGAAGCAATGGAGGGATCTGCTTGAGTCGTCCGGACTAAGACTGAGGAAAATCCATTATGGTGTTGGAACAAACTATGCCGCGTTAGAAGCTGAACTGGCGTGACAATGGTTTATAGGGAAAGGCGCACATATACATAAGCTGTGAAATGGTTTTGTGATATATGGGAGGCTCTCGAGTCGGTATACGAATTCCACTGAAACGAAAAGTCTATGCTGATTCCAAGAATGACCCTGCCAGCCATACTAGTGAGCATCCGGCAAGAGCCCAAGCACCTATGGCTTTCTTTCCCCACCATGAATTATCCACTTCAACTTTTGCCGCTCTGATGCGTCGGATGGGTTGGTTGGTGTGAGACGCTGCAGCGGTAGCATTCCTTTCTTCGGCTTCAGATCGTTCACGTAATTCTGCAATCTTCTTTCCCAACGACAAGAGATCCTCCTTCCATTCGGTGTCATTGATGGCCTTGTCGACCTCCACGTTTTGTACATTGCCGAAAAAGTCCATCAACAGCCTCTCTCTTCCGCCCTGTTCTCCACCGGGGAAGAGATCCCATCTGACACCAGGATGAGAATGAATCTTGGATTCATCGTAGCTATCAAATAAATCGCCCAAAGTCTTCTTGCTACCTGGCTCTCTGACCTGAGTCTCAAGGAAGTCCAGATTATAGTATGTGTATCGATCGATAACTGCGACTCCAACATCGTTGTCGGCATGATGGGAATATGAAGATTGGTCAATTTCAGAGGAACCAGTGGCAATGATGTTAGGAGAGTAGAATTTGCTGTACATTGTGTTCGCCTGGCAGGTATCGATCATGAAAAGCAATTCATGGTATCTGTTGATTGTTAGCAGGGTACAATACCATGAAACAGTTGGGCATACCTCTTCTTTTCCCACATCTGCTCAAAGGCGTCTGCCAGATCAAATGCGCTGATTTCCTCCGCATCCTGAAATTTCAAAAACTCATTCCCACCATGCCCAGTCATATACACGAGAATATTACTGCGGTCGTCCGTCAATAGTCTCTTGCTCCTTGGCATTTCTTCTCCAACTCTATCTGTCAATAGTCGTATAAAGTTCTCCACAGTGACCTCATATCCTCTGTAGTCAACCTCAATATTGTCACCGTAAAGATCGACGGCGCGATCGGCGTTACTGTAAACAGTACCTGGGAAAGCGTTTCGTGGGTTGCATGCCATGTCATCGGGTAGCATAAGAATGATCTGCGAGTCTGGAATTCCCAATCGCTTCACCGTGCGATATAATGAAAGTACATTTGCGAGGTGACGGTAATTGAACCAGAACCGCGACGTTGACACAAGAACCGCCCAATTACTCGTGTGCTCAGCATTGACGGCGACGGGTGTGAATAACGGTGCAAGAAGCACAGGAATTTGAAGAAGATTGGATAGCTTCATTTTGCAGATATTTCAGAGAACAAAGGTGGTACCATTGAAGCAAGAAAGAAGGTCTCCCAATACGAGTGAGAAGTACTTATTCGTATCAATCTGCGTTGGTAATACTCAATCAAGGAGATGCTTGCGCTTATAAATCAACGGCGATAAAGCCAAGAAGCTCTCCATATTTCAGATTCGGGGTTTATTAGTTAATGCCTGAATTGTAAGGGTGCAATTAATTATCACATGCAGCTGCAGGTTACGGTTACATTGAACTCTGCTCCCCGCACCAGACCAGTATCAGCAAAGCTATTGATTGTAGTGCCTTGTCGATGATGCTCACCAAGTTTGCTCCTTGTTAGATCTACACCCACAGCAACAGTTTCCACATTGACATATTCAAAGAAAGATTTCCGAAGCTCAACGACCCCGCTGCTTTTCTTTGCAAACCTCTTTCGTGGGGAGATGTTGCCAGTGGAAAGCTAGAATCTTCTTGGAGTCAATATCATGGGTTGGCCACCAGCTGTCATTATCGTCGTCAGGTAAGCGATTCTCCCGCGGTACCCGTCTCCGATGGCGCCGGCCAGTCCCAAATTCAGAGAGGTTTATGTACAGTTGTTGGCGGAGCTTCTAATAACTTTATAGGCACGGCGCTCGACTCGATCAAGCAGATGGTCAATGGTACCTGACGACCCCGACGCCTTATGATCCTCCCCTCACATATGGTGGCTGGACGCAGTCGAGAGCTCTCGGAGCCCGGATAGCCAATATTCTACGAACTCGTGAAACAGACGATGAAGTTCTGCCTGCAGCTGGTGATCAACCGTCGGGAAACAGCAGGAAGAGACGACATAAAGTCATCATTCATAGCTCGCCGTTTTTACGATGTGTTCAGACCTCGGTCGCAATAAGTGCTGGCCTCGCGCAAAATCCCGGTCATACCCGTGTAGCACGTCCTATGTCGGCGCAATCACATATGAAAGCAACTCAGATACACTCTCCTAGAGTAAGACCTTCACTGTCTACAGAGTCACCGAGATTAGCTCCTGTTTTCGAAGGCACATCGGATACTGTTGTCAACAAAGTTTCCGGGCAAGGTGCAAACATCAAGAAGGCAACAATACGTGTTGATGCATTTTTGGGGGAATGGCTGGCTCCGGAATACTTTGAGTCCATTACACCCCCACCAAGTTCAGTTATGATGGTAGCTGGTGCCAAAGCAGATTTATTACGAAGGGAAGACTATAACAGCTTGATACACGTCCGCGATTTCTCGGGTTCAAACATTTTTCAGCCTTTTCCGGGTGGGTGGGGAAGTCCGGAGAGTACTGACAAGCACGACTTTCTGTCATTATCAAGCCTATCCCATGCACTACCTAGGAGGGACCGAACAAGTAGTCTGGGTAGCGTGGGAAGTAACGGAAGTCGGCAAAGTTTAAAGAATGATAGCCATTCACCAGCTGGGGAGCACGGAGTGTATCAACCACCCGTTCCGAGTTATGCCATCTCGAGTTCCGATCCAATTCCACCTGGTTATGTTGCACATGCACGAGATGCATGTGTCGATGTGGATTATCAATGGGACAGTATGAGGGAACCATTAAGCTGGGGCAATGGTGGTGAGTATGGTGAAGAGTGGCCAGCAATGCACAAGAGATTCCGAAAGGGGCTGCAGAGTATGTTGAGTTGGTACAAAAATGAAGAGGATCCTGGCAAATTGGCCACTAGAACTGCGAGTCCTGGATCAGAGATGGATTATGCTGTGGAAGAGGTTGAAGATGAGGACACCGATTTGGTTCTTGTTTTGGTTACGCATGGTGCTGGTTGCAATGCCCTCATTGGAGCTCTCACCAATCAGCCGCTTTTGATGGATGTTGGTATGGCTTCCTTAACGATGGCGGTTCGCAAACCTACTCCAGAGAAAACACCTACTTCTACACCTGGTGCAACACCCAAAACACATTCCCGAAGCTCTTCGAAGAATATTTCGATAGCGGATGAGTATGATCTCAAACTCACCGCTAATGTAGAACATTTACGGTCAAACACAAACAGTGCCTCGTCTTCCCGAAGTCCTTCCGTCACTTCCACATTCCGAGAACGTCACGAGCCCGTACGAGCAGCATTAAATATGACTTCAGTATCCAGTAGCTTAGGTAGTATGAGGCGAACCGCTACATATACTGGTGCCAACCCTAGGAACTTTACGCCGGCAAGGCAGTCTTCTATCGGATTATGGAGTGCGACGCCATCCACACGGGAGGATCCAGATGAAGCGGAGGAGACAGATGGTGATAGTATGATCTTGAATTTTGGCGATGATGAAAAGAAGTCTGTGCCGAAAGAAGAAAAAGAGACGAAGAAGCTTTCAGTCTCCGAAAAGGACGATGATGTTGCTCCACTAGGATTATGGGGGTCGTCAGCAAAACCTGTTGCCACTCCAGCTGAGCCGGAGAAATTGAGAGAGTTTGCACCCGTAGCTAAACGAAGATGGACAGTTAATGAAAGGGGCTAGAGCGGTCAAGGAGGGAACACAGATTCTATAAAGGAGCACGTGAAGGAAGTCTGAGCGTGTGTTATATCAGTAGATTTCTCTAGCACTTTTATCTATTCGTACCTCAGGTAGTTCATAAAGTAGCGCGGCGTCACGGGCACGCATGGGCTTATCTCCGAAAAGCTTTGGTCTGCATTTGTGAGTTTACGGCTGGTTGAGGAGGATGGAGAAAAATGATATGTAAGGAATGGGTTGCAACTTGTTCATGATTGATAATTCAAGAAATGTATACCCTACGTTGGATGAGTGATATGATTTGTTCATTCAGGGAGTGACGTTTTTCACAAGTGTACCAGCATACATCAGTGGGTGGACTATCTCATTCGACAGCCCTAACCTTTGTTGAGTTTTTATATACTTAGTCTTTGAGATATTGGGTTCAAATTCTTAAGATCGAGTTTCTGGTATCTCATTCTTACATCAACGAATCTGAAGGCAATACTCCAGGTTTCGAGGTCATTATAAATTAGAAAATTTGAGGGCGTCGGATGAGTTAGTGCACACACCCAATGGGTTTATATTCGCATCCTGTGTCCCGTTATTTTTATATTATAAGAGACTCAAAGTGAGGGATATGGATATGTCAATAACACGTCCAGCAGGGGATTGAGGCTTATGAACAACGAATCGCTGCAGCTGGGTCTTAGAAGAGCGACAACATGTTATGTATACTCTAGGGGGCGGCCACCTCAATATAGCACGATCAAAGCCCCAGTGGCATGAATCAAGCGGAAATTGGTTGCCAGCGCTCCGATATGCATCTAGTGTATAAAACAGAAAGACGAAAATGTAGACAAAAAAAGAAGAAAGAAGCAAAGTGGAGAGCACAGGTAGCTCAGTAAAAGGATCACAACCAACATTGAAGTTGAATCAGACCCACAATGATCATCCAATCTATTAGAACGATGGATTCCGAAATAATGTTCAGCGTCGGCTAGATTGGTGCTATAAGCAAAGCTAATAGACATCCATAGCAAACCAAGCATAGCTATCCGTATTTACTTACAATCTCCCAGGATCACTATTCCGGTCAGGATCGACAGGCTCAGGGCATCAAGCCGCTTAGTAGGCACTGGCTTCATCCTCATTCAGAGCATTATTGGTCTATAGCACATCAGCCACTGCAGCAACTATCCCATAGTGTGTCATTATGTGAAACAGGATACAGGCTAAATCATCTATCTTCCCATCTAGATATAAAGCGAAGGGTACTGTCAGCGACGAAATATGTGGTAGCTTGAAGGTCTAAATAAAAATTGTCGTCTTAGTGAGGTGGTCACCACATTTGTAGTTGTCAACGTCTGTGTATGCATACTGCTCGCCTGCATCTGGGCCTTCGCATATTTGGGCAAAGCCATATCTATCCACAGTCATTGTATTCATTGCGCCAATGCTGATATCAAGTTTTCCAAAGAACGCACTGATACCACCTAACGTTATGTTAGTGTGCTCTTTCGTTCCACTATTCTTTGGTCATCGATAGTTTACCCGCGTTTGGTATCATGTTCACTGCTAGAATCACCCTCGTTCTCTCCTACTGTAAAGTTTCGGGAGAAGATTGCATCATTCTTTTCGATCGAGCTTGGTACGGCCTTGAGAATGGAAGGCAAGTCTTTGTAAACAGCTTTGTGTTGTTCAAGATCTGGGCATCCAGAATCTGACTCATCCATACTTCGGATCGATACATCCGGGTCAATCTTCGATATGCCCTATACGCTCACAAATAACTGTTCAACTTATACGATGCGCCAACTAAAAAGGCGGGCAGATTATTGATTTGAGATCTTTCGATTGGCGTGCAAGTGAAAAGAATATCTTAACGATTCAAACTCGACCCCCTGGAAGCAAACATTACACCTTTGATAAATACGTCTCTGAGCTCAGTATGGATAGTCCCTTGGTAGAGCTGTTCAGTGCAGGGAAGGAATGCAGCAAAGTGCCACCAAAGACAAGCAGAGACTTGGGTATCAAGAGGCGGGCATAGGGACATTGCGAGTTTCCAGATGATAGTATCGAGCTGTCAAATCTGTGCTGCACGAATAATGCTATCGGCTAAGCAAGTTTCCTAGTCAAGCACCGTCTGCTTCTAGGCTGCGCACAAAGATATCCGTGGTAGCACTACCTGATCAGAAATTGGTCCATGGATTAATCCGTAGCGGATTGGATAATAAAGAATTGAAAGTAGTAGTACTGCGGATTATCCGCGGATACCCAGCAGATACCTATAGATAATCCGCTAAGCTACAGATTGGGTTGTGACGTTGAAATAGGATCCATGGATTGCTATCTAACTGGGGAATGGATCAATAGTATGGGTTGAATTATAGATATTCATGGACTCGGATAATTTCTGCACAGCCTATCTGCTTCTGTGGGAATTCCAAAAGTGACGCCACTTCTAGAGAATCGACAATTTGGGCTTATATTTCACAGCTTCTGCCCCCTATCGTCGAAGTTCAGTTACAGTTAAGGGACAGCACGCTTGAATTTGGGGTTACGAACTTACGAATTCGGAATTGAGGCCCGGAGACTATTTGATTCAATCAGAAGGCTGGCAGCATTAGTAGGGAGTTCAGTCCTTTCCTATCGGAGATTGGGAGAATAGCAGATCTCGATTAAACATTTCGAAGATTGTGAAGAGTGCTGAGACAAATGAGATAATACAATGCTTTAAACGTCCTGTCTCACGAGTCACGCCCGTTTGGTATCAAGTCAAGGCCGAAGCGCAAGCAGCTTATGATTCTGGGGCCCAACCGCCTGGTCGGGGTTGACACGCATGTGTTTATTATTATAAGACGCCACCGATGGCACTGAGAGATAAAGATGCAGGCTGATGGTGGATATCGGATTGAAGTTGAAGCCCTGGATGTGAGGTGGGCGGAAGCAGACTTGAAACAGCTTTACGGGAAAGGCGATAGTGATCTTGCGGAGGATGACGAGGTATCCGAGGAGATGTTCAAGGCTTTTTAGCCCATCTTCCGCACTCTGATTGAACCGCGGTGATGTTGTCGAATAAGGGATTGGGCCTGTTACTTGAATGTTTTAGTGGGCATGATCATGAAGACCGCAGCAATGTTCTCTCTCTATTTCCAAACTGTTTCGTCATTAGCTACTCAGAAAGCAATTTTGAAGAGCTGTTTTAGTTCTTAGGCTTAAGTTTTGGGAAGCTACGAAGACTGAATTTATCAAGGAGTCGCACTCTATGAGACTAGAAATTTTAAATCACTTTTGTCGAACAGTGACTCCGTAATTCACTATTTGACAATACTAGATGTCTACTAGAATTATCGGAGGTATATATAAAAGTGGCAAGCTTCTTATATAGATATAGAGCCCACATTGCTGCCTGGTCATCAAATATCATGTTAAAGTTCCTAGCTGGAGAATGGATAGAAATATGATACAAATCTATTGGTGTTCTATATATACCAGCACTCCTATGTGCAGATATTGAAGACAATAAGGCAAAAAGTAAAGACAAGACGGAGATCAAGACAAGAATGAAGTAAAGACAAGACTGAGGGAAAGAAAAGACTGAGGTAAAGACAAGACTGAGGTAAAAACAAGACTGAGGTAAAGACAGGACTATACTATACCAGCACGTGCGTACACCGGCGAAGCATAAAATAACACCACACAGCACAAAATAGCTCGGACCCTTCTGTGTCACATCGCTGCTGCTGACCATTACTACACCACCTCCGCTGTCTTGTATTCGTCAGGGACAGGCGAGCCGCTCGAGGTAAGCGCAACCAATTCCTCAATCTGACTATTGCTCATGCCCGCTAGAGAGTACTTCTTCCCATTTGCAAGAATCAAAAAGTCCGGTGGCGTACAATCCTCCGACCTCGCAGCAGGTACGACAGCCCTCTTGGTGGAGTTGTTCGAGCGGAAACTGTACGCCGCACCTGTGAAGGAGCCTTCGTCCAAACACTTGAAGTTAGTTTCATATGCAGTCTCTAGTTCCTTCAACACCCTGCAATTTCCGCCTTCGTAGCCCCGAAGTTCAAGGTACCAGTCGGTTGGTATGCCGCGGAAGCCTAGAGATGATGCCGCTCCTGATACGAGGCCACAGCATCTCTATATAGATGTGTCAGAAAATACATAGTTGTTGAAGGTAAGCAGAAAGGGGTGCATGAAGGGAGATAGTTACATCAGGATTCGCGTTTGAGCACAAAAGATAATCCCCCGAGCAGTCTTGAGCAGTAGTGTGGAAGTAGACGTCAATTGCAGAAACTGCAGTGGCAAGACCGAGAAGGATGCTGATGAAACGCATATTGAATAAGGAAAGGGAGGTGACTATTAATGTAAATGAAGGTATGGTAGTTGGAACGTTGATGTGATAAAGAGTGAAAAGATCGCTGTGGTCAAGAAGATTTACATGTGGGCATATTCCGCTTTCTATATACTCGTCCTAGCCAACCTAGAGGGTGTTTGTGGCCTACTCTGTCGTGTGTTGCACTTTTTTCGTAAAAAAATTAACGTAGGAAGCAGGCCAGGCTTTCTGGTGAATACGATTTAGATCCCCCTGTAATCCTACTTTATTCAATCATCACACTAGCCACTTTGTATTTTTCTTCGTGTATAGCATTGTGAAGTTTAAGCCGAATACATATAATTCTATGCGACAGCGAGGAAAGTTGACTTGTGGAAGGAGCAAAATTCCTTATGATTATTACGTAAAGCCGACTAGTTACACTTCATTTCTAACTCTTTACTCTAGTCTAGTGAAATAACCTTATTTCACTCTTCGTCTCCTGAGTCTCTAGTTTATCTAATAGCACGTTGCTGCGTGACTTGGCTTCTAAGCTCCTCATGTGTTAGTTTCATGAAAAGCCTGCTGTTCTCTGCAGTAGCGACGCCTAGACAACCGACCGAATTAGCTTTTGAGGAGAAGCAGATAAATACAAGTGCTTTATCTCGTCAGACAAGCATCACATAGAAGACGATATCGATATTTGAGCTGCAAAGTCAAACAAGTATACAAAGAGCATCCGCAGAATCGCAGTATACCTTGTAGTAATGCAACTTACAAGCTTTACCTCACCTTAACTGCCACAAACGCCTTCCCCACCTTATTGTTGGTGAGGGCGGGGTGCTAGTACTTGGCAGTTAAGGGGCACGCGCCTACTTTTAGTCGTAGCACACCAACACCAACCCACCCAAATCCGAATATTCGATCTGAGACCTGCTTTGAGATATTGGAAGCTCTTAATTAAAAATTCAAATAAATCTCTGCAAATATACTGGAAGGCTTTATAAGCAAAGAATTGAATTTTAGCTTACAGAATCAATGAATGGTGTGTTGTTGATTTTTTATTGTGTAACTTAGCTAAGAAGCTTGGCTACAGTACAAAGTAGCGAAAGATCTATGCACCCTTGCAGCAAGAACCGACAAGTAAATACCATAAATCATAAAAACCGATTTCGCTTCGAGTTTCCAAGCTTGGGCATCTTTCCTAGATAGGAAAATAGCTGGAAGCCGGATAGTTATATCATAGACGCTGTCGTGTATTCCTACAACATCAGCAAACAATCTCTCAACGTACCCTCCTCACGGTCTGTCAGATACAGGTTCACGTCAACACAAGCACCCAGCATAATGTCCGGCAAAAGTCTTTTGGAGAATCCTTCTATTCAAGTAACGGCCGACCACCAACTCAAGAAGGCTGAGGCTCCGATAGGAACGCCGAAGGAAGGAGAAGTACTTTTACATATCAAAGTTACTGGTATATGCGGGTACGCTTCACCGGTCGATGGATTGGGGCCGAAACGCCATGATTCTCTCATCTGTGAAACAAGTTGAGCTGATTTTCTAACCAACAATCCAGTTCGGACATACATTTCTGGAAAAAAGGACGAATTGGCTCTCTGGTCGTGAACTGTGATTGTATCCTCGGACACGAAGCTGCGGGTGTCGTTTTAAAATGCGGACCTAGTGTGACAACTTTAAAGCCAGGTACGTGTACATGCAATCAGCAATACTATATATTTATGCAGAATATTCATTAATAAATAAATCAAATATTAGGAGATAGAGTCGCGGTTGAGCCGGGAGTCCCATGTGGTGAATGCTTTTTGTGTGTTGACGGTCGCTACAATCTGTGTGAAGAAGTCAAGTTTTCGGGGGTTGCTCCACATCACGGTACTTTGCAGAGATACAAAGTGCATCCAGCGAAATGGCTTCATAAGTAAGTCCATTCTTCGTTTGTTTGCGGAACTCACGCATTATCAACCTGATATGGTCAGGGTTAGATTGATTTTTCATTGACTAATCTCGTGATGAAAATCCCAGACTTCCAGATAACGTCAGTTTCGCAGAAGGAGCACTCATTGAACCTCTTTCTGTCGTAATGCATGCTATCGAGCGCACGCATCTCACTCTCGGCACCGGGTCCTTGATCTGTGGCGCGGGTCCTATCGGTCTCATCGCTTTAGCAGCAGCACGTGCATCAGGTGCTCATCCACTGGTTATCACGGATCTAGAACCACGACGGCTGGAATTTGCAAAGAAGTTTGTGCCGGGTTGTTTCACATACCTGGTTGACCGATCTCTTGACGCCGAGGGAAATGCAACGGCTATCAGAAATCTGTTTGGAGAAACGGAATACAGTGCCCCAAGGACAGTGTTGGAATGTACCGGGGTGGAGAGTAGTGTTTGTACAGCGGCGTTTGCGGTGAGGAGAGGTGGTACGGTGATGGTGATTGGTGTTGGGAAGGAAGTCATGAACAATCTTCCCTTCATGCATATGTCGTTGGCCGAGGTGAGATTATCTAGGTGTTGGTCTAAGACTGAAGCACATTGAGCTAACTTTTCTGATTTGCCAGATTGATCTCAAATTTATCAATAGATATCGAGATACATGGCCTGCGGGTATTGCTTGCATTAGTGGGGGGATACTGAATCTCAAGGATCTCATTACACATACGTTTCCGCTGGAAGAAGGAATAGAGGCTTTGGAGTTATGTTCAGATATCACAAAGGGGAGTATCAAAGTCCAAGTAGTGGATGAAAAGGATGCTTGATTTTGAAGTGCAACAGTAATCAATCAGACTCTTAGTTCAATCCCCGCGTATTCGATAACCTCATGATGAAAGAAGATTTGTGAGCAAAAATTAGTTCGTATGTCAGTCCACAGCATACATTCATCAGGATTGACCTCACTCCAATGCCGGGACTGCCATTAGTACATTACACAACTACTTCGTACCGGTTACCCCGCACCCACCATGCATCCCGAAAATCGTATCATTCGGTACAACCTCGGGAGGAACTGGGAAGCTTTGTGGATCTACAAGACGGATTGTTCTCTCCGATGGTACCTGCATCTGCAAAACATTTCATGTCTATTCTGGCCTCTGTAGAGCAAGTTGGACTGTGTTACTCCGGTGTATCATATACCTAAGGTTGTGCAATCACGGGTAACCAGTGAGTACGAACAATGATCCAACAAGAGCTCTGAAGTCATATGGTATTAAAAGTAGGGAGTAAGTAGTAGTGGCGCGGTAATATCCCAAGTTCTATTCCATATGCCATCTATACCTTCCAAATGATATACACTACCGTGGCTCACAAAAATATTCATCTCGTTTACTTCCCTTCCCAACTCTCACATCTCACACACTATTCAGATGTACCACTTCAACACTCTTGACCTCCTTCTCCTCAGCCTCCACTGCCTTGCCCTCCAACTCATCCGTCAGCTCCACATCCCTCCTCGCGTCCTCCAACATCCTCGCATCCTCGGCCCCCGTATGGCTCTTGAAGATACGATCCATTTCCTCTAACGTTGCTCCTTTTGTTTCCGGTAAGTAGAACCATACCCATACGATGCCCGCCGCTAGGAAAACAGCAAAAAAGATATATGTACCCCAAGCCCAGGTCTCGAACATTGGCGGTACGAAGAATGCGACGGCGAAGTTATTCAGCTACATATTGTACTCAGATGTCAGTTTTCTGTTCCAAGTATCCATTTTAATGGAATGTAATGTTTTGGAAACTTACCCAATTGCTGGAAGCTCCAATAGAAGCACCCTTCGAACGTATTGAAAGGGGGAAAATTTCAGACACCAATGTCCAAGAAGCCGGTCCCCAAGTTGCACCAAAAGCACCAATATACACCCAAATGAAAGCCACCGCAACCCATCCAGCAGCCGCATGCTCAGGCCAATTGTGATGGAATTTCGCAACTATGATACTCGTAATCACCATTGAAACGAACATTACCAACGAGCCTACGAGGAGCATTGGCTTACGCCCAACTCTATCAATCAAAACCATAGCTGGTAGTGTACTAACGAAAAAGACACATCCTGTCACTCCCGTAGCAAGAAGTGCTTGCGTGCCACCCGTAAGTCCCAGACTGACGAACACATTTGATGCGTAGTAGATAATAGCATCAATGCCACTCCACTGCTGGAAGAACATCACCAACCAGGCCGTCGCCACACGTTTGAAATTATCCATCGTTCTGAAGATATTAATATACTGTGCCAGCTCCCTCACCCACACATTCTGCTTTTCCTTTTCTGCGAGCTTGGGAAATGCTTTTGCGAACGCGCGCTCTTCGAATAAACACTCTGCTTTGATTTCCTTGTACTCGACTTGGATGACAGAGTGCGATTCTGGTAGTTTGCGAAGATATGCGAGGGTGGCGAGGGCTTCAGAGTCCCGACCCTGTTTGATGAGCCAGCGGGGTGAGAATGGAAGCCACCAGATTCCGAGAGCGAGACAGATAGCGGGGATGCCCTGAATGATGGATGGGAGACGCCAGGCTAGGTTGTTTTGGGTGTCACCTGTTCCTCCGATGTAGTTGCTACCGTAGCCGACCCAAAATGAAAGCATGATTCCTATAATAGTTGCTAGTTGGTAGAAAGAGACGAGGAAGCCGCGGAGTTCAGGAGAGGAGAGTTCGGCGTTGTATAATGGACTACTGCGAGTTAGTATTTTACTTCTTGGCGAATTCGACGGGGTTCAAATAGCAAGAATACGATGAGAGTAATGGATTTGACATACCCAACGCCACTAAATGTTCCTGCGCCCAAACCGGTAAAGAAACGTCCAGCATACAACATCTGTGGTCTATGATGCGTAGCACCACAATACAAATAACTTCCCAGGATCAACCAACAGCAAGCAGAAAACATAGTATATTTCCTTGAAAAAACCTCTCCAAATACACCTGCTGAGATAGAACCTAGGATTCCGCCTAATTGGAGTACCGAAGTGAGCCATCCTGTCGCGCTCGATGATTTTACCACGGATGGGAAATTATCCACAAAGCGCGTCATGACGAGTGATTGACCGAGGACTCCTTGTTGGTAGCCATATTCGAAGCCTCCGAATCTAGGAATTGTGTGTGATTAGTAGGACTAATAGATATGCAGTTGAACTTGTAGGAGGAAAGCAGGTTGAACTTACGAAGCGAACAAAGCTATAGCGAGGATCTTAGGATTATGTATTACTTTCTTCCATTTATTTTGTGACGCAAGTTGTGTTCTCACTTCCGCAGGTGTAACTGAATCATTTCGTTGAACCATTATTGCCACTTGGTATACCAATCAACCTCGGTAGAGAAAGGGAGAATGAAGATATTACTCCCAAAACGCGACGCAAATCGAGAACTGCTTCAACGCCAAATACACCCAGAGCGCGCGAGGTCAAAAGAGAAGAGAGTGCTACTGTATTTATACAAAGCAAAACTAAAAAAACAGTCATCTTCGTGCGCTGATGTACTACTGCATGGTTTCTTCCTTGCTAGTATCACTACACTACAAAACTAGAAAGCTCACGCGCGAGTGCATTCCCAAAGCGGAAAGCGCATGCGCTGCGAACCCATCCAGACTCTCTATGTCTTGTCGACAGCATCCAATCATCTGTTTCGTTGGTTGTTGCTAGATGAAAAATACTTCGTGTAGATTTCTCCACTTGGGATTCGAGGAGCCCCGCGTTTTGGGGGTACCCCACCGAGCGCACGCACAGCAGATCCACCAATTTACATAAGGTTATTGCCCGATTAAGAAGGAGAGAATGCGTAAAGCAAAACATTAATAACGTGCCGTGGTGGACCCATGCACTTGAGCAGCATGGATTGTGCCACTATTTTATTCTCCCCGACATTATCCCCTGGCCCAACGGTAGTATTAACCGAGGTTGATGTTGTGTTGTACTGTACTGTAAAACTTTTGACTACAGTAGCAGGGCGGTTATAACTTCCTAGAACCATCTCGCAAAGTCTCCTATTGCCTCTTTTTACCTGCATTCCAACTTCAACTTAGGCATGCTGTCAATATACTTATTTCCCGTTCGGAATGGCTGTATAACCTTGTCTTGACGAGGTATGATATCAATCGTGCAGTTCAGACGTACGACTACTTTTAGAAGCCCAATCATTAATGGATCGAGGTTGGATAGATGATCAGTAAGTACTTATAAGGTAGGTTCTTACCATGTATCAATGAATGAATGTGAAGATCTGGTACAGACATACCTCATTCAGCTGAGTTCAGCTCAAACTGCCCACATTCACCATGAATCCCGGAGTCTTCTTCAGTTTCCGAATCCTAAGCATTCTGTTTTCCACCGTGATATATCTTCATTCCGTCTCTGCACAGCAAAGATGCGAACTTTCCCGCTACGCCACCCAACCCAAGGTCTTCGTCCTAACCGACATGAGCAACGAACCCGACGACCAAATGTCTCTCGTTCGCTTCCTCACCTACGCCAACGAATTTGACATCCAAGGTATCGCCGGCGTCACTTCAGTCTGGAAAAATGATTCGATCGATACATCAACCATCAAGACCGTGATTAACGCCTACGGAAACATAACCACAAATCTCAATAAAAACGTACCCCAAAACGCAACTTACCCAACCGGAGCCTCACTCCTCCCAAGAGTTCACAGTGGACATCCTGTATACGGTCTCGCAGCACTGAACATGCCACTAAGTGACGCCGCTCTCGCACTCATCAATAGCGTTGATGCAACAACAGCCGACCAACCAATCTGGGTCGCCATCTGGGGCGGCGCAGCAGTACTAGCCGAATCACTCCAGCACATCTCCCAAACCCGCACCGCTTCCCTCCTCTCCACATTCATCTCCAAACTCCGCATCTACTCCATCTCCGACCAAGACGACGCCGGTCCCTGGATCCGCGCCACCCACCCCTCACTCTTCTACATTGTCTCACTGCACGCGTTCAGCGAATACGCCCTAGCGTCCTGGACCGGGATTTCCGGTTCCGGGAACTTCGACCAAGGCGGTCCGGATGCCTCGCTCGTGACGAACGAGTGGTTGCAACGGCATATCCGGGTCGGGTCGCTGGGTGCGCATTACCCGGACATCGCGTTCATCATGGAAGGGGACACGCCGTCTTTCTTACCTCTCATTCAGAATGGACTGGGCGATCTGAACCATCCTGAATGGGGTAGTTGGGGTGGAAGATTCAAATTGTTGGATGCTTCGAGGCGGGCGAATACGTATACAGATACGGCTGATTACGTGCAAGGACTGAATGGTCAGTTTTTTATGAGTTCTTTTGCGACGATTTGGCGGTGGAGGAAAGCCTATCAGTATGATTTTGCGGCGCGCATGGGATGGGCTGCATCTTCGGATTATTCGCGGAATAATCACGCGCCGGTTGCGGTTGTGAATGATACTTGTGGACCAGGTGCATGGAGTATTGATATCAAGTACAACGATACAGTGGTTCTGGATGCGAGGGGGAGTTGGGATCCGGATGGCGATGAGCTGAGGTATACGTGGTTTAATTATCGGGAGGTGGCGACGAGACTTGTGGGAGATATTCCGGCAGTTGATGACTTGATGAATATTACGACACTTAATGGGGTGGGGAGTGTGGTGAGGGTGAAGTTGAATCAGCAGTTGGTGAGTTTGTTTTTGTTTGTTCGATGGATGTCGTGCATCTTAAGTCAAGTGGCTGGCAGGCATATGCAAGAATGAAGTTGGTTGCTAATATTCGTATAGCCTATGCATCTTATTCTGTCACTGGAGGATGTGCGAGCGAACGATTTAAGTCTAACGACTTATAGAAGGGTTGTATTGAACCCCATTTGAGTGCAGGCTACAAGCAGGAATAACATTTGATTTAAAAGGATAATTGCAAGGCTTTTGCTCTTGCTATTAGTTCTGGTGAATCCTATGATGCTATCACGTTGCGTTCTTGTATATATGTATATATATACTATTCTCAATGTATACGAGATTGCTTTCTTTAGATCCTTTAATCGATCATCGTTTCGGACCATGTACCATCCAATTTATTAATACACCGCCCCTCAGACTCATAAACATCCACCCTTCTTCCCTTCTTCCCTTCTCACTATCCACCACTGCCCCGCAGCCCGCTATCTCTCCCACTTCATCTCCCTCGTCATCCACATATATGGAAAGAACTAAGAAACTATGCAACTCGAGAGGTGTATAACAGCACTGGGTCAGAAAGTTGATAAGGTAATATCATCTTAGCTACATGTCTTCCGTCAACCTCGTACTAGTTAATAAGTGATTGGACCAAGTGGATTCCAAAATTATCCATGTTGGTATGCATTTATGTTTCATTGAAACATAAGATATACCTGCATCCAAGTCGACAGCATTAGCAGTCCCCAGAAATATTGCTTGTACCGGTGTAACATCTGACGCATTGGTTGTTACTCAGATCTTATCATCGTGGTCGCGCAGTCCATTTCCCCCCCCCCCAAAAAGGAAACACACGAGACACGCAAGAGAAGTCAGGTGAGTAAGGCTTCGAGAGAATGCTACCGGATCCAAGCGACTTCTCAAATATCAATCCTCACGATCAAACCAATTTACCTCAGAGACAGACCTAAAACAGTATTGCTCGCTATTTTCGCTCAATCTATACAGCCTGGATGATTTCAACCACTTTTGAGACGCACAACCATCCACGGCAGCCACAACAGCCTACGAAATGCACGTCCTACTCATCTCCAAGACTCTCCCTTACCAATCTCCGGCATTTCCTTTTCCATTCCTTCATTACTTTTTCATCCTTCTGCGCCTCTCTCCACATCTTAGCCGCTTCCAGATTTGCCGGGCTCTCATCATTAGGATCGTTAAATAAACTAACCACGCTCAATAATATCGTCTCCGGTGTTTGTACTGGCGTCCATCGTTCCGCAGCTGATTCATATCCATACACATCATCGCCCGGTGCATGCAGAATCGATATACAAAGTACTCCCGTGGAGGGGTAAATATTCGGGTGGAATGGTATCGGATTTTGGAACGTGAGCGTCGGTGGAGAATGTGGATAGTTGTCGGGGAATGATAGGTGACACCGCCAGTTACCTCCTATTGCTCCACGATCAGTAGGTGAACGGTGAATAATGTGTGATGGGGAATGCTGGAACATTAGGTACCTCCATAATATTTACACTCGTCACTAATCATGAGCATGACTTCCCATTCGAATACGTTATCGCCCCTTAGTCCACAACTTATGCCAGGAAGATCCTTTGCCTTTTGTATTTCTTTGAGTTGTCTGCCAAGCAGACTCGCCGCTGCGCTACTCATTTTGAATTTGTGTCCGTAGTTGTAGGTCCGGTTTCCGCAGCAGTGGTGAGGTTATATACAGAATGGCAACTAGAATGGGGACGCTATCGATATCTTAAGCACCGTGCGTGGAGGTCTACCCAAAGGAAAGTCGTAGGTTGTGATGTGCGGTGAGGCCGAAGCTTATACTCGAAGAATTCGTCAAGTGTCTATAGAAGAATGGTTGGTTGGGCGGAATGTGGCAAAGGTCAAATGGAAAATCTCTGTGGACTTGAATGAAGTGACAAGTCAATCGACAAGAAGGGCGTGCGTGAGAGAAGTAATTTTAGTATTAATTTCTTCGCTGGCACCAAGATGTCGAGATGAAAGCTCAGTGATAGACAGAGCTGTAGAATTTATGTAGTTGCAGAAAATGAGAAATTTTGTACTTTATAGCAATTCAAGATATCGATGAAGGGATTCGGGAGTGAGGGGATGGGGATTTATGGGTGTGGACGTGGGATGTGGATGATAGTTATTTCACTAGCGCCGGGTAGTGCGCTCGGTCCGGACTTGGGCGTTTTGGGAAGGTGGGGTTACACGGTACCGAGACACGAAGCCTCGGAATCGGAATATGGTCCCGGGAAGAATTGGAGCTTGAGATTGCAGTCTCTCCCGAGACTTTATCATCTATAGAGACTCTATCATCTACTCAAAGGAGCTCTCTACATAATCATGCAAATCAAAGAACACTTCTTCTATCCTCCACCACCAGAATCCATACATTCCCCTCCTCCCTCCTCCCTCCTCCCTCCTCACAATCTCGCGCCTCGCTCAAACCCAAACAAGTTTCTATCTCCATCCTCCTCCCTCCAAACCCAACCTTCCTTCCCAATAACCTCCTTGTCATTATCTCTCACAAGCATCTTGAGCGTCGCTGCGTCCCCCGTATTGGCTACAAATCTTTCCCCGGTATCCTTCAGTCTTCCGATTATAAATCCCCGCTCAGGTTCGTTGCCGCGCGAGTATTGCACCGTGTATGTCTATTCTCATGTAAGTATATCTATCTAATTATTGCCTGGGACTAATCATCTTGTTTGTTTCCGTGGCATGCCTATTGGAGTCGCAAGACATAAAAAGAAGAAAAGACAAGATAAACAATCCAACGTACCTCAATAACTGCTCTCCAAATTCCTTCCCCAACACTCTCCACCACCTTTGGAGGCGCGATATCAACCATTTGAGGTAGGGGGTTAGACTCTTGATACACCTTACCATCCGTTCGCGGTCCCGACGACAGACATAAAACATGCTGATAGGTCAGCACACCACCATTAGCCAAAATCAATCCATTATGTGCTTTGCCACGTTTTCGAAGCTGGCGTGTCATCTCCGTTACTGCCTAGATGGTTACACGTTAGCTAAATGTTGTCATCGCGGGCACACCAAAAGAGGGTGTCAACTTACATGCAAACTATAATTATTTCCCGCACCACCAAACGATGTCAACCCACCAAGCAAGGTGATAGGTCTTTGTGAATCCACCAGCGGTATCTTCAAGTGATGAGCTGCAAGTTTCGGAACGATCGGAAAGCATCTAGTGATGTTAATTATACGCAGCGGGTGATGCAGCTAGGCACATCACGATGCTAGCACAAGAGAACCCACGAATAGAAATCAAAAAGATCTACATCCTCTTTCTTCAAGCCCGATACATCCAACGCCATATCCAAAGATCTTTCTAATGCCGTACTAGAATAATAGTTGGGTCGTTCCCAAACTACGATGGATCAATGATAAGCCAAGCGGCACTTGCATGTATAAGCCAAGACATACGTACAGTTAATCTGTTCACTCATCCCAGCGCCTCCTAGGGGATATACCCATCTCTCTTCTGGGATACCGAGGTCTCTGGCGAACTGAGTCGATGTAATGATACAGCTTGCGGCCATGTTTACACGGTTGTATGCGTTCATTAGGAGTGGATCTATAATTTGAATCAGTATATGTGCGTGCGGCTACTCCAACAGACACCGTGTAGGGGACAGTGCAGCAGTCTAGTATCACCTTCTAATGGTTCCATACTAAAAAAAAGTTCAATACCTACATGGCTCACAGATCATCCTATTTGTTTTCCCAGGAGTGGCAATCTTCTCCACGGTCAAGGTCTTCGCTAGGTCCTTATTCCAAGCATATTCGTTTTTTGCAGAAATTTTAGCAAAATCTGCGTAAAGCTTCGCTGATTCAATGTTGTTTTGGGATCGAGTCTGGTTCCTGTGTGCGCGAAAACCGTTTTCGTAGAGTGGGTATACTTGAATTGGGATGCCGATTGAGTGGATTGTTCCAGTTGCTGATGTGTATGTCAGATGAACAGAATTTGCTATATGAGGAATCTTTTGGAGAGCTAGGAACTTCCACTTGGATTACTTCTCAAATTTTTAAAAAGCTTGATTTAAGAATTGTTCAATACGCTCGTTTTCATATAACATTGAAGGATATGAGAAGAGGGAGTCAAGGAAAAAATGACTCGCTTGCACTTCACAAGCAGTCTGTTCACAAATGGTACCACTTGCAAGATATTGCATTGCGGTATATAGAGGCATACTTGCCAGCTTCGGTGTCGCCATTTTGAAATGGGCGCATGATAAGAGCAAGTACTTCAAAAGTAGCATAACTTACTTTCAGTAACAGAAGGTGGCCACGTTATCGTCGCTGGATTCCCAGCAGGAGGGCTCCAGTGCTTGGGGTACTCTCCTTCCTTGGACATGTACGCCGTTACTATAGCACATGAGTCGTTAGCCGTGGGTTCTTTCGCCATTAATCGCTTGCTGCAACATCATGTAGTTCTCATAAACCAACCCCCTGCATGTTTCTAACAAATGCCCCACACCGCATCTCACCACCATCAATATTCGGACGATTGCGATAACCCCTTCGAGATATTTCCTTGAACATAGAAAATACCCCTAAACGAAGAATGGTACGAAAAGAAAGTCCACCTACAAGAAGCCAACGCCTCTCCGCCCACCACAACAGCCACCCTACATTCCCCCCTCCCCACCCTCCTACACGCCTCATCCACCAACCTCGCCGGCTGATTTCCACCATGCTCAGTCTCCTCCATATAAACCCCCTTCCCACTCTTTCCCCCACCACCCAGACCCACACCCTTCATCAACTCGTTACAGATATTCCTATACGGCCAAGTCCAATTCCGTACGACCGACACACTATCCACATTCTCACTCAACATCCTCTTCCTCACACCCATCTTCCGGTTTTCCCCTTTTCCATCTCCATCTCCGCTCGCCTTTCCACCTTTATCTTCATCACTATCTCCATCATCCCCCAAACAATCATCAATCGCCCTCTCCACCGCCCGGATCATCAGCTCCAGCGGCTCTTTGCAGTGTTGTGGGTCGGTTGATAAAGAGCGATTAATAATGTCTCCGACCCCGATGATGACCGGCACTGGTACTGGAGTTGGAGAGGTGGGCGGCATGATGGATAGATAGTTGGAGGTTAAATTCAACGTGAGGAAAAGGCATAGATGGGTAGATAGATAGGTAGATAGGTAGGTAGGTAGATAAATAGGTAGATAAATAGGTAGATAGGCAGATAAATGGGTTTGGTTCAAGGTTAAGTTTGAGGTGGGGGGAAAGGGGTCAAAGGGGAGGGTATATGGTGTATGATATATATGACATAGAGTTTGAGGTGGGGAAAAGGGGGAGAAATACCGTAGAAATGAAGCGATGGATAGGTATATTGATTGGTTGATTAACTGCGCAATTACCTGCTATGGGTATATACTTGAGTAGTTGGCGGGTCCTATATCATTTCTAATATTTAATACTATTGAAGATTGATTTAGAGTATAAAAGCTATATATTTACCCTAATGTTACGTTACTGTATTAAGCAAGGTGCTAGAAGGTTCCAGGACCCAGTGTTTGGATTTATTTAGCCTGTAACTAAGTAGGTGTATGTACGTATGTACGTATATATCCAAAGGGAGGGGGGGTTAACAAGTGCTGGAGACAAGGGGTCGAGTGTTCGATGGCTACTCTCCCCTCCCATGAACAAAGGTTACATTTTTGCCCGTGGGTCAACAATAAAGATAACAACAGAGCAATGAACTGGCTAGGTTCCATTTGCGCAGAGGATGGTTGGTTCACAAGTCCCATGCAAGTAGTGCAGTATACTAAGGAGGTAGGATAGTTGGACGCACAATGATGCATATATACATAACCGTAGTTATATCCTAAATGCGACGGAAACGGCCGACATGCCTCAGCGTATGAAGACCGCTCCCCCCATCCCACTCAAAACTAGCTGTACATAAGAAAAAGAAACCACAGAGCCTCGGTCTAGTAATGGGTAAATAGACTAATCAACCCGCCGCTAATCAGAAGTGGTCCAAGCACAGGCGCATTGCATGCATGCGGAGAGCTGAGAGTGGGGACACGGGAATGCATGTCATCGCATCGTTCCGCTCGCATAAGCTTGTGATTCTATTGCGAGCGAATAATAAGTAACCGCTCTATTGTATGCCCGTTGTCATGGTGAAGGTGAGCATTCAAGCATACGATCGGTGCCCGAAAACAATAAATGCAAGATAAATGAATGTAGACTCTTAGTATTATGTAGGGAAGATTCAGTATAGTACATGTGAGATTAGACACTCTCTGATGTAGTTGTGACGCGGAGAAACATAGTAAAATTGTTGGTCGGTGTTGCTAGACTAACGCTCAAAAACCCAAGTCTCCCTGCCCCCCATCTTCAATATTCAGTGTCCAAAGAAAATAATTCTCTGTCCACCATTTAAATTTACCGTTTAGCAATCCTGTAAGACGTTCGTTGTGTGATGTCGGGGTTGATGTGTTTAGTTGTCTGCAAACCGGAACATCGCGGCGAACTCCTTGTCGAGGTTGAATTTCTGAAAGTCATTTCCAACAATCATAAAGACCTCGCTAATCATCACTCCCAAGAATAGGAAGCCCAAGGCGACCTCCATAGCAAAGACTTTTCCGTATGCCTTCAACAGCCTCATACGAGAGCTTCGGTCAAATGTTCTCCATGCATCAAGCATTCCGATAGCACCGGATCCACCAGCAACTTCTGGAACAACCTTTCCGCTAAATGTACGGTCGAACGGAACGATAGTCTCTTCGCTCTCGGCAAGAAGGGATGCTTGAACGCGGGTCAAGATAACGTTCGCAGGGATGTAAATCGAGAATGCTAATGCGCCAGCCAAGAATAATACAGAGAGAGCCTTTGCGAAAGTCAAGGTGAATTCATGCTTGTCCATGTTCATACAGTCCTCTGGCTGCATTTTGTGGATTCCGTAAGATTTGGCAAGGTAGACAGGCAACATGATCGTAAGTTCCTTAGCCAAGGCGAAATGGGCAGTGGGAATCATGACTTTCTGTATCGCAGCCATGGTTGGCATTCTCTTATACCAGTAAAGAGGGCTTGGGTTCGAGATAACGATGTTGGTCCAGGCAAGGTAGAATGGAGCGCTAAGGACCGTGGCGATGAAGGGGGCCACAATCATAGGGAGGAAGCTCGAGAAGACGCCAATGTACCAATTGTACACCATGGCAGAAACGAGCGAAACAGAGAGACCACGGAATATAGAGAGTTTGCCGGCTTTTGATCGTAGATGGAGAATTGTTGATCTGAAGCTAGATGTGATAAGTGGTTGTTTGACAAGGAAAGCTTCGTTCGCTAGAGGGTCAACTTTGGCGTCGGGATCATCGGATTTGACAGGTTCGAAGAGAGTCTCCTGAGGAGATTCGATCATGAGAAGAGTAGGAATGATGCGGCTGTAGGTGTATTGAATCTATTCCAACGTTAGGAATCAGAGCTTCAAGAGATTGAAAGGGGAAGAGATGGCATACCGTGAAGTCAGCTGCAACAAATAGGAGTACAGTAGATGCTATGAGTGCGACACCCCATACTGGCATTTGATACTCAACAGGTTCTGTATCGCTGCCGACAAGAGCTGGAAGCGCTCGTCGAGCCAAGGGTCCTGCGAAAGCAGAGAAAGTGCTTGTAACCATCGTGGCGAGGTTGTCAAGCAGTAGTCGATGAGAAGACGATAGGTAAAGAAAGAAGAATTGATCCAATGGAGGAAGAGAATGGGATTTAATATATTTAATAGAGTGTAAAGTGTTGGGGAAAAGAGAAAGAGATGGAAGAAGAACACGACGCTTTATTACTTGTAATTGACCACGCCGTACTTGTAGGTGACCACGCCTCACTTGTACAATGTCATTGTCTTGCTTCTGTCTCTGATGGTGGCACAGCAGTTGGAAGCCTACGAAGCAAGCTAATCCCAAATGCGACGGCAGCTGATTACTTAATACGGGGCTTGGCAGTTTCATCAAGCAGTTGGAAGGCGAGGAAGGGAAACACTTGGCCTAATCGGCCGGATCGGAAATAGTCCACCGCCGATATCCGGTCATCTATTCGTGCTATTTCCGCAGAGAAGAATTTCATAAGGATTTACGGCTTTACACTCCAAGCCAAGACAGCGAGATCCGAACGAATAGCTACCTGCCTTGTATCTACCACTTCTGTGGTATATATTCAGAATCATAGCACACACCCTTGTATCCATCCATAAGGCTGGAATCACATACTGTAGAACTGGTTATTCACCGTGATTCCAATGGCCGTGCAACATCATCGTTTGCATTATTTACAAGCCACCATCCAATCAATCTACAAGACCCAAAACTCTACCTGCAACGCGATCCCATTCCTCATCCCATCTCTTCCTTCCCTCCTGCATGGCCCCTTTCTTCAACCTGGCCAACTCTGTGCCACTTTGGTCCTTGAAAACCTCTTCTAAAATGTCGGTTAGATCTTCCGGCGTTGCAAATCCCCATCCATTTACGCCTTCTTTAACCAACTCCGACCAACTCTCGTATTCATCATACCCAAGAACGGGTAGGCCAGCTCCAAACATATCGACCACCTTCATTGGTAGGTCAACCCCACTACTGCTCTTATGTAGGCACACTCCCAAGTCTGCACATGCAAGTAACGAGGCGTAATCTTCTATACTAAGCCATGCTGTGCGGATTGTAACGTTCACCAATTCATAGCTTTCGGAAAGCTCCTCAATCTTCTTGAGATACATTTCTTTCTGTGGTCCTTTCCCTGTGATTATGGCGAGGATAGGGGGCAAGTCGAACTCGGCGAGAGGACCATATTTGACTAAAGCATCAAGAAGAAGACTGAAATCTTCATCCGGCGTCCAAGATGTACTACTCACCAACAACCGTAATTTACCACTCATTATGGCATCAGCATAGTCTTTTGTTTCAGGTAACCTCTCGAGAAACACACGTCGTTTTGCTTGATCGGTGATGGGCTGGAAGATAGCAGCCGGTCGATCGTGAAGTGTAAAGATTGGTGACTTTATGCGGTATGGTTTCTCACGCAATTGACGTTCCATAGCATTGGTAACTGTAAAAGATACTGTCGGTGTCCATGATCCTAGGAATGATTCGTACCATTTATAAAGTCGAACGAAAATATGCTTGGGACCTCGAGTACCTGCCAGTATCGTCCATCCATAATTGTGCCAATCGATTATTAAATGTGTATTTCTCAAGAAGCAAACGAGATATGCGATAAGAAAGGTAGGAATCGAAGGTGGGTTCTAGGGAAATTAGTAAAGTATTCGACAACGTTTTATAATGCTTGCCTGAACCAGAAGCCACCTCGCAGGATCTGTAGTATAACATAGTGTAATGAACAAGCTCCAAACCTGCCATAGCACCTTCAGAGGACCAGCAAATATAAACGGCAATGAGTCGTCGAGGAGGAAGGCTGGCGGTGGAGGTAAAGAAACAATTGAGATCAGAGGGTTGTCAGTTAGGGCGGTGGGCAATTCCGAATCTGTGTTGAATCGTCAATAAAGTGCAGCCAGAAACAAGACTCTGCGGTGCCCATACCGTAGTATCCAATCAGGTCTACACGTCCGCCATGCTTCGCTATACTCATAGCATGATACTGCATTCGAGGACTTCGTCCAATATCTCCAAGAACCAAGACTTGAACCGAGATCTTGGGCTCAGTCGTCCCATGGTTTGTCGTTGCCATTGGCGGTGAATGTTTTATGTAGCGTTTGGGAGCTGCTAAGAGCGTGATCGTGACGATGGTCGAGAGAATTACTGACAGTGTCAAGAGACTGTCTATCATGTCGTTGCTTTCGGCGCATTCGCTGTAGTGTTTAAGACAGACTTCTTCCTCTAAGCCTCCATGCCTGTCAACATGTGAAGTCAATTGAGCTTAGCAGATAGACAATATCGCTGCAAAGAGAATGCCTCTCAAACAATCAACATATACTCAGCCGTTTTAAAGATATATCTAAGAATGCTTGGAAAGTGTGGAGAATTTTAAATATATTGCTGTTGCTGTCTTCGCTCCAGCTCCACCTCTCGATAAAAAAGCATCGGACATCGGCATTAGTGACATATAGCTTCATCTAAAAGTGCGAGTGTGGCTTGAGTGCGGGTGAGACCCTGGTCTTTAAACCCGAATTATTCACAGAAAAAGAAAGTGGGATTCACCAGAAGCCAATTGATTGGGTGAGATGAAATCCAAGATATGAAAATGACTGAAAAGGGTAGCAGACTCCCGTTTCCAAGATCCAGGGGAAGCATCGCATCGCATTGTTGCAGTTGACCTTCCTCAGTGGTGGTATGTATGGCTTGTACTTCGTCTTCATACTACCTTCCTGTCCTCTCATAATTACCCGGTTACGCTCTTTTGAATCCACTGCTCCTCACGCAAGACTTGGAATATACAAGTACAACGTGCAGAGCAGATTCTCTGCCTTCATAAACGTCTTGCGCGGACTGCCGAAGATCAATCAATACCCACTCAGTTATCTAAACTGCTCCATAGTCCAAGCTTTTTGCGTCCTGTTGTATTCCTCGGCGCATTCAACAACACGAAGACACAGCGATTCCGACGTATGCAGCGGACTGTTAAAGACATACGGGCTGGAAGGCTCCTTCAATCAATTCGATAATCTGCGAAAGATATGGCTTCATCATACGCTCTGCCGGCTTCTACAATAACAAACAGCCACCATGGACATGGGCATTCACACTCGTTATCGCCCAGCAGTCGAAATTCACAATACTCTGCGAACCGATCGAGACCATTGAATCAAAGCGGAAGTCTGCATGCACCTATTCACACGCACTTTGAATCCCATCCTGAGCATGATCACAAACACGAACACGAACACGAACACAACCATGGCCATTCCCATTCCCATTCTCATTCGCATGGCCATGGACACAAACACAATCACAGCCATGAGCATACAGCATATTCTCTTCCGTCACCGCCATATAGCGAAGCGACTCCAATGTCAAGTGCATCTGAGAAGGGCGCCTCATTCGCAACATACGAACCTCCGCCAAATAATGTGAATGGTAAATTACACCAACATCACCACGATCACCACGATCACCACGATCACCACAATCACCACGATCACCACGATCACAATCACCACGACCACCATGACGACCACGATCACCACGATCACAATCACCACGACCACCATGATCACCACGACCACAATCACCACGACCACCACGACCATTCTCCTGGCACAATAGAGGCGAAATCACGATTCACGACTTTATTGCTGCCCTTTGTACAGCGCTGGCCACTTCTTCACACCATTCTAGCAAGCAAAGATTCTAGAAGGATATTCTACTTTATGAGGCATGTTTTCTGGGTTAAGATTTCGAACATGGACTGACAGGAAGTAGTCTTAACTTTGCCTTCATGGTAGTTCAGGCATTTTACGGATTGGTTACAGATTCTCTAGGTCTATTGAGCGACAGTATACACATGTTTTTTGATTGTTTGGCCTTGGGAGTGGGATTGTTTGCCGCAGTAGCAAGTAAATGGCCGCCGAGTGAGAGGTTCCCTTACGGGTTTGGAAAGATTGAGAGTCTTTCAGGATTTGGGAATGGAGTGTTTCTGATGTAAGTATCCTTCATGGGAGCATCAATTTCTTGCTGACATGTTCGTAGACTTATTAGCATCGAGATCATGATCGAGGCTACAGAAAGATTGGCGGAAGGTCGGGAAACGAAACGATTAACGGAACTGTTCGTTGTCAGTTCTTTGGGATTAGCTGTTAATTTGGTGGGTATGGCTTGCTTCGGGCATCATGGCCACGCAGGACATGATCATGGACATGATCACGGGCATGCCCACTCTCACGGACATGCTCATGGTCATTCACACTCGCATACCTCCGATAGTCATTGTGATCACGATCATAAGAATAGTGGCCAACTTCTACATGGCGATCATTCACACTCACACTCGCATAGCCATTCACATGATAACGAGAACATGCGAGGAATCTTTCTGCACGTCCTTGCTGATACCATGGGCAGTGCTGCAGTCATTGTCTCCACAATCCTGATTCATTTCGTGGGATGGTCAGGTTGGGATCCTCTTGCATCATGCCTTATCGCTATTTTAATCTTTCTGTCCTCGATACCCTTGGTCAAGAGCAGCGCAAGGAAACTCTTGCTTACAGTCCCGGACGATGTCGAGTATAATCTACGAAACACCCTTGCTGGTGTTAGCGACCTCCGGGGAGTACAAAGCTATACTGTACCGCGATTCTGGCTGGGGGATAAAAATGCCTTGAGCGAGAAGGAATCGATCTTGGGTGTCATGCACGTAGTTGCTACTCGAGGATCGGACCTAGAGGATGTCTTGACTAGGACTCGCGCGTTCTTGTTGAGCAATGGTGTGGATGTGGTGGTTCAGGTAGAAAAAAATGGGGATGCGACCTGCTGGTGCGGGGGTAGTGGGCGCTCCAACACTAGTTCAAGATTTTCCCAGACCATGTCGTGAGAGGTGTTCGTGGGTGTTTTTCTGAATATAAATGATAGGAAAGGAGCGATGAAGGCGATGTGTAGGATAGGATAGGATACCTTATGCTTATGAGTTTGAAATAGAGATAATGGAAAGATAAGATTATTTTGACTCTAGCCTTGGCCTCTGCTTTTGTAACTGAGGAAAGGAAGGCAAGTGCTGTGCAGATGAGACAGACCGGGCGGCGCAGAACGACATCCTGCTTATATTGGGCCTCTGGACGACACACAATACGAGCTCTTTCGTGTCGGCAAAGCGCCTTATAACTATGTTGAAAACATACCACATGACGGATAGCACACTCAGCTCAAATGGATGACTGAGCTGTATAAGAATGGCAAGGGTGAAGCTGATGTAGAATCACTTGTTATATGGTATCGTAAATCGTTTGCTGAATCTTGCGACACGGGCGATGCGGCTGGCAATACCGCTAGCCAACTTCAGATTGAGTACGAGCATTATGAGCTTGTTGTTGATCAAATCTCCATCTCAGCACTCTTGTCTTCACCGCCAGACACACTTGGGGTTCTGTACAGTCCTAAGAGTTATTCTCTCGATTAGAAATATACTCCCCAAGGGGGCACCGGTCTTTATTATACTATATTTACTCTTCCTAACTTTGACTCAAACGATTTTGGAGTTCGTTTTGTCCGCGGCGACTATGCACTTGAAGTAAATACAGTGGAGGCTGGGGCGACAGCCTGGATTAGCTATATATGCGATAACAAAATAGCTAACTGGAATATGTACGTTTTATCGGTATACGGTGAATACAGGGCAATTACCTAAGTTGTCTCTGATTATATATATATCAAGGGTTAGGGGGTTGGGAAGTTCAACTCCCTCTGCGAGTTCATTTGCGGTCTTGGATATATATGTTTACTATATTTTATTCCCTTTATGTTTTGACTCCCTTATTTGTTCACTTTTCCTCTTTTCTTTTCTGTTCCTCAACTCGTGTCCCTTCCTTATACCTTCACCTGCAACGTCTGTTGCTCCCTCTCTTTTCTCTACTGTCTACATATTGTCTCTAAAGGTTTCTGATAATTATCTAGTGTCCGACTCTGCGTGTGTCTGTCAGCAATGGGGTAAGCAACCAAAACTCCCCACAGATGGAGGGACACCTGTCGATGGATGGCCGACTAATGGGGATCCGAATTGGGGCGGTCTTTGCGGATTCACGTGCGGTTTGGGTAAGAACTACTGGTCGAAGTATTCGAATTACTGATCAACAACCGAAACACTCACGAATATTCCCGTCGTCTCACCCTTCACCCGAAATGCATGCACTGCAGGCTCTGGTGGTGGGAAATTCCACGACTTGTGCACATGGTCATGTAAGTACGGATACTGTCCAATCGATACATGTGAGTGTGCAGCTGTAGGCGTCCTGGTGCTGCTGCCGGCTCAGACCCCAGGAATCACCGCAAACTTCATGCCAGTGGCGGGAAACTGGCGCTATAATGACCTTTGTACATGGACGTGTAATCGTGGCTACTGTCCCAATGTATCTTCATCTAACACAGGCTGTGTTTCAGGAACTGGCTCAGGTAATTATGCGGGACTATATGACTTCTCCTGTGGCCGAGGATTCTGCTCTGAACCCTGCGTATGTCTAGCAAATGGTACGGTAGATACCAACACAGCAAATCCGCTTATTATCAGGTATGCGGCGCCGGGTATGGACCAGGCCACCTATAACCCGCTATGCAATGTCACTTGTAGCCACGGTTACTGCCCATCTCCAAATACGTGCGTTGAGGAGGCTGTAGGGAATCCCAACTTGACCGAGTCTCTCCCGCCGCTCCCCATACTCAATAACTATAATCTAGAGGCCAGTATCACTTATACTGCTAGTGATTTCTTACGATATGATTTCGAAGACGATTCGGGCGTGAGCATAGTGTCTCGTATATGAGTGATCCCGTGGAATTACCTACTAGTATAGTTTGTAACGATAGTAAGTCATTTCTGATAGGCTCAGGGTGACCAGTCAATAAATAGAAGAGCTGACATATTCTCACATAAACAGTAAATACTAGGCACCAATGGAGACTTTATTGGATACGTTGGAGAAACTGTTGAGTGGTTGATGCTCAGCATAATCGATGATCCAGACATTGTCGCTTCCAGAGACAATTCTAGTTCCGGCCATCACACCTATGCTACACTGCCAGACTGGCAAGCCCAAGATAATTGTTCTACGCACTGTCGATTACAGGCTGAAGCGCCCAGCCAAGAATGGGTTCCAGTAGGCGAGGGCACGTACAAGGGCTGAGCTCACAGTCTTCATTTCAAGAATACGGGAAAGAACTTCGTTTACAAAGTCTATCCAGGTTCGCTGACGGATGTGGTGCTGACGACTGCTGAAAAGCGATTCGTTACGTTCATAGTATTAGCTGCTGTCATTAAAATTGGGGGAGAATTACTTAGCCAGATGAAACAGCCAATTGCGCGCACCATCGCCGTTAACCGTATGCCCAAGGTAGCTATAGAGGCTGCAGTATATGATGTTCTAAAGACCTGCATGTCCATCGAATCTAACTATACCTCGCTCGTGCCCAGTGGCACATTCCTGATAAATTTCGGAATGGCCGTTGGAGAACCCCAACGTTGATAACTTGAACGTCCAAGAGAGCACACCTTTTGATCTACACAAAAGCAATACGCAAGTCCGATCGGAAGATGACCATTCAATGAGGCCGACCAAGACGAGTCTGGACGGGAAATCGACAAGGGTACAGAAGCGAGATGAAGGTTGGACGACGCAAGCACCCGCAGTCCCGGAACTTGCTTTTGTCTCGCAGCCCTCTGGTAGGTCCAGAAGCACTTATGTACGCGATGCGTCCGATGGAGAAACAGCTTTTCTATATATTATAGATACCGGAGGATTCGACATGACCCTCCCAGTGAGTATAGACTTGTTTCCTTACCCAATAAAGAAAAACTTCACTCGAAAGTCATTCTGATTCTGGTCAATAATTCATAGGAGTTTAATGCCAAGAAGGACAACTTTGGCTATAATATTTTTGAAAAGTTTAATCTAGTAGCTGTCGGAAAGGAGGGATGGAATCCGTATGCTGACCCAACAATCAATAACCATGGAACTGAAATGTTAGTTCAGGTCGTTGGTGGTACATACGGCATTGCGAGAAAAGCACTACCACAAGGCTACGTCTTCCAATGGGCAGAGAGTCATATGTGGTTTATCGATGCGCTAGACCAGCTTCAAAGTGACTGGGACAAAGAAAGTCAAGGCGGCCAATTTGTGGGAGTTTTGAGCCTATCACTTGGTTATCCAGGGGTATCCGAACAATACCAGAATACTCTCGCAGCCAAATTAAAGGTTCTTTCAGACATGAACATGTTAGTACTATGTTCGGCGGGCAATGACGATACATATTCTGATCAGGTTAGTGCTTTCCGAGCAAAGTTAAGCTTCTGACGCAGCATTCCTGCCAAGGGGTTCAAGAAAAAAGAAAGGCAGAATATTGAACCAAAGAGCCAAGACTATTTACAAGAAGAGAAGCCTTACACAGACCAGAGAACCCTAGAGATAACCTTAGCGATACCTTTAGTGAAGGGGTATCCGGACCGGCCATATATGTAGCTACGTGTGCGAGTCAGGTACTGTGAAATGTATATAAGCTGCAATTGTCACTTCTCTAGAAGTGGCGTCACTTTTGGAGTTTTACAGGTACGAATCGTCACTCTAGCTTCAGTCTCTATCTTTTCTAACTGAGAATAAGAAAGCAAATACTGTAATTATATATAATAAAGCTCAAGTAGTATAGTACTCAAATCTTGCCACATGTGAAGCAGAACATAGGCGATCATTTAGCTACAGTATCTTTCAGCGATCGATGACGCCTTTCGTCCTAGCTACTAGAGAACAATATAATAGTGCTGTCTGTTTTTAGGCCTCTGCAGTAAGATGGATCGAGAAGATAGCCAATCATCTTTCGACTGGAGGAGCAGCGATTAGCATAGTGATTAATAACCCAATAGCTAAGTTATACGTAGCCCACTATATGCTCCCCCCTCTCCCTCCCCCACCCATGCAATACCAAATCTTGTAGATAGTTATACTCTAAGTTACGAAGATAATTTTGTTCTGAAATAAAGACCGTTCCTATCCTCTCCCTTAATAAAAGTCAACCTTTTCTGTGTCCTGCCACCTAAACATTTAATTTTTATTCAAGGGGAAGATAGTAGGTGCTCTATGTAAGTTATAAGGAGAAAAAAACGTCCCTTTCGTGCACGGACCACACCACCAAAATTATTGGGGTAATGATTGTACGAAGTAGTTAGTCCGCGGATAGGACAGTTTTTCTCCCTATATAGAAGCTCCGGACGGACCACACTTTAATTTCACCACCAAAAAATTCTTCCATATAACGAGACATTTCATTCATCAACCATTTTACTCGCAACTATCGGTAATTTTTGGATGACACTTGCAGAACGCCCAAATGGCGCCTTCTAAATCCGTTTCAGAGAATGAACAAAGCCGACAGGACGGGATCGACGGGGGCTTGAAGTCGGCCGTACAGTTCCGTTTCAGAGGTCGTTGCTTCAACTGTCGAAAGTGGGGTCATATGTCACGAAACTGTTCGATTGCGCGCTCGTCCCGCTCCTCACGCCCTGTACAGCGTCTCCGCCTGTCAGACTTGCCCCCAGAAATACTCGAGCTGATATGCGGGCAACTTATAAGCAGGTCAAAATGGATGCCATATGGTTTCCCTGGATGGATGCACGAGCTTCGCCTCACATGCCGATTAATTGAGGCAAAGACGCGTGACTTCTTCTGCACAATGGCTTTCCGCAATCTTCTTTTGCACCTCGATTCTTATGGATTGTCGAGACTTACGGCTATCTCCAATCACGAAGACCTAGCTTCCAAAGTCCAGCGGATATATATTAGCAGCGCAGATAGGTGTCTGAAAGCTCATGAATTTGAAGGCGCTGTTGCCACTTCTAACTCCACCACTGTATCTGCAAGCGAACGCCATGAAGCAGCCGAAAAAGTATACTCTGCTCGGTGTGAGCAAGCTGATAAATCCTTTCTTGAGCGTTCTGCCACCGATGGAATTATCTTAGTATCCGCCTTTCGATGTTTCCCAAATCTGCGGTCAGTCTATCTACCGGCTACGCAGTTTGTAGAAGGTCGTATATCTATCAGGCGTTTATATAGTGGTGAGGGCGAGTCAACGAATCACATTTTCACCATGGTGCTATCATGTTTAGCATATGCCAATCTTCGGCCAAAAGAGATATGCATGGACCTTTGGGCATGCCATAGCTTTGATATCGAAGGCGTGTCAATTTCGGCATTGGAGCTTTACCATCCGCTCACAGAATGTCTGTCTGAGCTGGAAACCCTACAACTACGTCTTGATATAAATTACCAAATTTATGAGTGTATGTTGAAATATAACAGAAAATCAAACCACGAGTTCAAGCGCTAAATTTTCTTCCAAGGTCAAACGACGTGGCAAAATCATCTCGCGGTGTTCCTCCAGTTGTGCCCCAAACTGCGCCGCCTTAATTTATACTTCAGCAAGGAAGCGAAAAGCCATGATGCTGTGATTGTCTTCCGCAATGTGGCGGCCAAGGTCCAGCTGAAGCATCTAGAAAAGTTTGGTTTGTGTAACGTAAGATGCAATGGCGATGATCTCCGCGAATTTCTGAGATGCCATAGATTCCTTCAATCACTTGAACTTAGGGACCTCGAGATTTATGGTGCTACGTCTTTTTGCAGCGTACTTCAACTTCTGGAAACCACGCATACGAAGTTAGAGTCATTTAGGTGCAGTCAAATCACAGAAAACTCCTACCGCCTTTATCTTGAAACTCTTGGCGAAATTCAGTTTGAAAAAGGTCAAGAGAAACTCCGTTTATTGTCCTATTCCAACCCAGAACCAGACTTCTTGGCCGATTTTGAGTTCTTGGCCGATTTTGAGTTCGTTAAAGGGCCATATAAATATTCGTTTGAGGCTGAAGAATGGGAAGGTGTACAGCAGAAGATCAAGCTTATGCGAGAAGACTTGCGTGTATCCGAAATCTTGTATCCTACCGATACCGAGGCGCAGATCTTTTACTGGGGCAATTAGATAGATACGAAGAGCAGGGGCTGAAAAGAAGTAAGTGAGCACTTCATGGGTCCGTACAGTTGTTGAGTCATTGAGTAGTTTGGCATTCATATATAGTCTTGGCTGTTTGCGCTTGTTCGTCCTTCAACACCTTTTATGATTTACGCATCGAGGTTTACTCTCTCGAAGTGGAGTAATAGACAGATGTCAAGTGACATGGGAAGTGAGAGTACTCTTTAATGTCACTTGGACTATGTGCTCTGTATTATTTGATCTCTGTGTAACATCTCAAAATGGCAAATTTAGCTTATGAATCGCTGTTTACTTGGGAAAACTGTCCTTTTCTGCAAGTGTGTTCGAGACCAAATGAATTTGCTTGGTAGTAATCCTCACGACTTAGAATGGTAAACATTGTTGCCAACAACACCTGCGAAAGCGTTCCTTTGATACCAGACTTATTGGTAGCTTAATCGTGAGGAAATCCTTTTTATAGTTATATAAATGGTTAGGAAAGCTAAGGGTTCGCATGACTTCATAGGGTTTTAATATTGAGAAACTCACTTCATAGGCGTGGGAAGACTTTGGAAGAGCCTATTCGGCAGTTTGTTTTGAAGCTCAATTTCTTTTTGGGACCATAGAAAGGGTTAATATGCGGGGTTCATAATACAGCTAGAATAACCAGGATGGCGCGGAACCCGGGGTAATATAAAAGTTTCACCTGGCACTGAAAATGGTTTGTTATGTATTTCCGAGCCGGCATATGTGCCAGAGCCCCAGGATGCTTGGGATCCCAGAGATCCTAGAGACCCCAGGGACCATCAAGTCCACAAATACACGTCCTAGCTTATTACAGTGTCTCTGCAATCTCTCTGGAATTTTGACGATCTTTGGAGATATTTTAAATTCATTCACTACAATGAAAACAACGAACTAATATTGAGGTTTGATCCTTTTACTCCTTTATTATTACTTTATTCGATACGAAAATCTAGAAAACATATCAATAAACCTTGTTCTATTGCAGCGCGTGTCGATTTTGGGAGGCTTTCTAGCTTTAGTAGTCTCGCATAGATCATACAAGCTTTTACAAATCGGAAAGCAAAACAAACGTCTACTTCCTAGACCACCTGCACTTCTACTCATTGGAAATTTTCATCGGATTCCCTTACAGGTATTCAAAGAAGTGAGTGTCTCAAATTCATCTAACATCTGACTCGAATAAACGTCATCAAACATCATTTCTAATATCCATATAGATTCAAAGTTTAAGGCGAGCAATTTAGTGGCATTTTCTCGCTGAGATTCAATTCTATAATATAGAGTATACTATTCGATAGTAAGGCAATCAAGCATCTTCTGGATAAAAGAGGCTCAATTTATTCGGAGGGACTTTGCATTTATGTTACTAGCATTACCACACATAAAGACAGCTTTGCTTTCATGGATAGTACTCTATTATGGAGATCTCAGCGCAAATTTTCGGAATTCGAAGTTATATCAAGAGTTGAAGAAGCAATTGGAGCCATTCTTAGAGAAAATTGAATTTCATCAGTCAAAAACCTTCAATGGGCATAGTGGCAAGACGCCTGGGTACTAGAGATAGACACTTACAATCCCGCGCAGTATTCAGATAACAAAAATACAAGAAGCAAGTATTATCTGTATAAAATCATGTTGAAGATGATAAGCGCTATTGGACTATTTCATAGCAAGGGGTCAGATTAAAATCTTCACAGGTGGTGATAGATGGTGATCTATCGAGTGAAGATCCCTCATTAAGTTATGATTGTAGATATGGCGCAGCAACATACTATAAAAGATCTATTCGTACCCCATCTATTCATAGTACACTTGGTTAATGAGGGTTCCAATTCCTTCAATCTGCACACGCATATCATCGCCATCATTGAGAACCACCTTGGGATTGCGCAAAGCTCCAATTCCAGGTCCTGTACCTGTCATTATTACTGTTCCTTTTTCAAGAGTAGTGCCGCTAGACAGAAAAGAAATAGTCTTCTGTATGCCAAATATCATCTCTCTGTAAGGAGTTTCGATTAGTTCTTGTTTAGAGATAATGGGCAATGGGTTAAGCACCTGGTGTTTGAGTCCTGCACTACCGATCCGTTGTGGATAGCTTTCACATCTAGTTCATGTGCATCCCCTAAAGCATCTGGAGCCACGAGAAGTGGACCAAGCGGTGCCGATCCATCCAGACCTGAATAAAGATTACAGGTCAGCCTAAATGAGTATACAGTGATAAATTCTCCAACAATTATACAGTTGGTGGATAGTACGGACCTTTAGAAAAGCACCATTGACTGTTTTTGAACTGCTGTGTTCTTGCGCTAACATCATTTCCGCATGTATAACCAAGAACATAATCCAATGCATCCTCTTCAGATATATCACGTCCGTCTTTGCTGATCACGAAAGTCAACTCTGCCTCATAATCTGAGCTTCCGTCCTGAGCTATCTTCGGAATATTGATCTTTGCAGGAAAAGGTCCATTGATAGCAGTGCGGGGCTTAATGAACAGGATTGGTGTGTCTGGAATCGCCATGTTGGCTTCCTTGGCATGATCGCGATAGTTGAGTCCCATGCAGCGAATTATTGGGATTTCGTGAAGGGAAATAGGTGAAAGAAGCTTCGCAGTAACTGATTAGTTTATTCTGATTTAAAAAGGTCTGTTTGAAGTACAAAAAATCACGCCGCCGACACCAACATAGCAGTCAATGATCAAGAAGAACACATACCTGATTCACAGTAAATGTCTTTTCGGTAACGACCCCGTCAAATATCGATCCAGTAACTAGCTGAACTTTGACCTCCTCTCCATTGAAGGTAGATAAGCCGATATCTGGGTATTTTTGCACGTCGACGTTTCCCAGGTGAACCTGACCGTCCTCTTTTGCTATAAATCGCACCAAATGCGTCCACGTTGATTTAGCCATTGTTGTGAGTGGATCGAGTTTTGTTCAATTGAAAAAGAAGCTGTTTCATTGAAAGCTTCAATATATTGATCTGACCTGACTGTTGACCAAGATTTTGATTTGCGGGGAATGGTCTTAATCTTACGCAAGAATTTCTCGGACTTCCGATAGAGATTATTGACGCCTCTCATCTAGCTCACATGTATTTCGGACATCACCACGGATAAACTGGGGATAGCTGGTGCACATAGGCCGGCATGTGGCCGGTAGTGATACAGTACCCGAGCTAGTTTGGGGCGCATAGCTCGAACCCCACTTTCTATAATAAAGAAACAAACCCCTATCTCCTATCGTCGATCATTGGCCACGGTAATCATAGCTGAGATATTTGAATGACCCCTCACGATGAACAATTGTTTGACGTCTATAGAAATGTATTTTACTAAGAGAAACGAGGATTAGTAATCTTTAAACCAGTTATGGTATCTATTTCGGGAAGAGTATATGGGGTAACAGGTACTGTAGTTCTACAGTATCAGACATTGACCGCAAAGGGCGCAGCTGGACCTGCCATGAATGATTTGGGTGAACAAGATCTAGCGAAGAAAAAAGAAGCTTGCTTGTGGACCCTACTTGTTGCACCGAAATCAACTGACCGACTGAGGTAGGCAGTAAATACAAAGCAGAGGTAACGACTATGCCGCTGTAGACTAACCCCATAACCCCCCCCCCCCCCCCCCCCGCCCCCATACTGCACCCCCAGTAATAGGAGCCCCACCACTGTATTGTAGGGTTCCCCGCACGATCGGATTTTGAAAAAGTTCTTCGTGAGGGAACTCAAACTAAGCAGCAGCAACTGCAGTCGCAGATAGGATATTGCGGACCACTGCGCCCGCTTTATCCGCACTTGAATTTCATGCATCGCCCACCCCCATGTTGAAGTATGGTCTTACAATTTCAATCGGATGTTATGATGCTTAAGAGCCATTTTTCATTCATGGATCATGTTCAAGAGAACATGTTTTCGGATCACCTGGACCAAGCTCTTTCTACGAATTCGATGAAGGGAATGGCGTTCGGAATGCAGAGTAGCAATTGTAACACCGGCTTATTAAGTTAGATTGATGAGTTTTTTATTCGGAATTTGAAGGTATTAAGAATTGGAAGGTTGTTTTACGGCAGGAAACATCAAAACAAAACGATGCTAGAATCGGTAGCCACCACTGTTACTTATTTCTGGCTACCTTTGAAAGCTTCTCCTTACAGATATTTCTTCTAAACCCGATCTGCATGATCATGTCAGGAAAGTTAGTGGCACATCGGGACCTGTGAATTTGTCAGATAGTTCTTCACTGCCTGATCTTAGGGACTTGGAGGTATTACCCCACACAGCCAGATTTTCCACTGATGCCGATTCCATGCTCGTAGGCACTTTGTTGTCCATCAAGTCGCCATCAACATAATGTTCCAAAATGAACCGTGAGGTATCAAACCTGTCCGATGTTAGATGAGTTCAACACCCAATGTTTACATCTAGATTCTTGAAACTCACCAATAATCGAAGATCTGGCTTCCCATTATGTGTCTTCCTACCCCCCAGCAGCTTTCATAACCCTTTTGACGCAGCCAGTCATGACCCAGGACTTGTGTATCAAAGTCGTGCGTCTCGAAAGACGAGTGGTGCACATGGCATTTGGGTCCCTCGAAAAAGAAGAATGTATGATGGTCTACAAATTCCGAACCACGATCAAGACGATTGAAAGCACTAACGTTCTTTCCATCTGGCGTATGTAGAAGCTGATTTCATATCAGTAGAGATATTTACTATGGTATTAGCGGGAATTACTAACGTTACTTGTTATGAGATTGAATCGCGAAGTATAGAACTCGAGGGTTTTGGGGAAGTCCGTAACGACCATGCCGAAGTGACCCAGTTTATGGATAGGAGCTGGACGCTTCTCAAATCTCTGGAATTGATTTGCGGGTCGCGTTTTCTCCTTTGGCTGTAAAAGAAAAATCAATTATAGATTCATTCTATTCTTTGATACCTTTGAACGTACGAAGTTAAAATGAATCTCCGGGAACGACGGCTCCGGTCCTTGATCAACCTCAACTTGTCCATATACTAAGTGCATCGGGAAGTCGTCAACAGGATCGTAGAAAGTGACACATTTGCCTCCTCCTGGAGCGTCTGTTAAGTCGTAGATTTCGGAAGCATTGGGAAGAGTGCTAGCAGCGTTCTCCAGGTCTTCCAACGACTCGACTACAAATCCAGCCCCACGGAATTTGTTTTCGTCACCATCTTCTAGGCAGTATACCCAAGGGTCTCTCCCATATCCTGAATAATACGTTTTGTTGCCAACGCGCTTGACTTCGCGGAAGCCAAAGTCCTGAAGAAATTGTCGTTGTTTCTCGACATTTGTATGTTGATAATATACGTGAGCTACCCTGTTCAATTGAATCTTCGGAATCGATTGGGTGACCATAGTTAATACAGACAGGAGATGCTTCAGGAAAGATGGATAGATGTAATTCACAAGAAACCTACGTTATTTTGAATTGAGAAGAACGTTTCTTTATCAGTATTTGATCATTAAATTAATATTAAGTTAGATAATGTATGATATACTCCTCACTTGTGATGCCGGACTGTAACCATGCCCCAGGTTTAGCTGTTTTTGGTATAGAGGTCTATGATGCGGAACTACTTATGCGCCACCCGCTCCGAACCAACTTTGCATCAACGCACAACCAACAAAACTATATGACAGAATACATGTGACTTCAGAAGAAACGCTCGAAAATGCCGAACTTCACTGCCGCAATTTATTTATGTTTTTGGGATGGCATAAATTTACTGGAGTTAATCCCTGAGCTATAACCGCCACCCAGAAATCATGCAACTCGGCATACATCAAATGCAGAACCCGAGACTCAGGAACCCTACTTCTTCCTTTTCCATATGGAGTATCAAGTCTTCTAGATCATTAGACGCCAAGATTCTTTAGGTGATGAGAACGTGCATGCTGAGAATTTGCTCCGAGTTTTTCAGAAGTGTTTTGTGTAGTTCCACGTGAACCTATGAAGTCACGCTGCAAAAGGAATCCAATCACTATCAAATCAAGGTTGCTACTGTACGCTCGGCGCGCCTAGATTTTGTACACTCAAAAACCCGGGATGACGATATTTTATCTGATATACAGTCTGTTCCTGGAGACTGGCTACATTCAAGAGGCGAATTTACAAAAGTGATGGGGAGATTGAAGCGAAATTGACTCGGACACGGTTCTGTCATCCCATCGGAAGATATACAGCCTGCCCGCTCAATAAAACCGATACCAAAAGGCAGGTCTTATACAGGAAAGAAGTCAGGACCAAGTAGCATCTGCTTTGGCAACAGTAGTTACAGATTGTTGCTAGTCTCCTAGCAAGGTCTGACGAAGTGGGAAAGGGGGCTGCGCTGTAGACTTTGCATAATGACTTCTCTTTTCAGCGATCAGTTAAAGAGAATTAGATAAGGATACACAGTTTCATAAAACCTACAGGTAAATTAAGAATATTAGGGTGACTAGGAGAGCGAAAATGACGAATAACTGTTAAATTCGGATTCGAGTTTATAGATAGAAGCATTGCAACACCATATCTTGAAGATCAAATTTGAACGAATATATAGTTGAATGACTTCACTCATACTTAAAATGTCTTCACAGACCTCAAGTATCCGCTTATTTCGTTCCTGAAACTTTTTCTGTTCCTTTCTTAGCACGCCTCGCCTTTTCTTTGTCAACTGTATTCCTCAACTTTTTACTGGCAACAGTGATATCCAGTTTGGTAACATCAATATGTTTATGATTCCTCTCAATATGCTTGATGAAAATATCTAGGTCGTTGGTTTTGAATGAACATTCTATATCCACACCCATCGTTTTATACACATATAATAGTTTATTTTTATGAAATCTTTTTATATATGCATCAAGATATTTTTTCCAGTCCCTACGGAAATATATGAGATTCATGAATGGACTACGTCCATTAGTCAATAGACTATGTCCATATATAAACATACTTTGAATTTACATCTCAACTGGTCTATTTATAAGTCAATATAGTCTATACACAAATACTATTTACTCCGCACCTGCTCTGTACTATTAGCTCGCTGCCATTTACTTTTTCTAGGTCCCTTGACTACCTCACTGTCACAGGCAGGTCAGAAAGATCATATGGTAAAGAGTTGAATTGTTCTAACTAATCAGTGTCTCTCTCTTTATCCTCGAGGTATCGAGGTTAGAGTTTCTATTAAGTCTATCTATGCGGCAGTCGCGGTATCGACTGTATCGATACTGTGTCACTCACTGTTGCTATTTTCCTTCGATATTAGTACTTTCTCAGTATATAATATTATACTAGCTAGCTATCTATAGTTATAATCCTTATCGGTATTACGGTAAACTGAGTATTTGTTCTGCGTATTAACATTTCTTATTTTAGATTATATCTATAAACTTATTTCTAACGTTTTTAGTGAAGTTATCGATAATATAAAGGGGCGCCGGCGAGGTTATAATAGTTATAATACTAGCCAAGTAGTAGATTATAGAAGAACTCACGATTATCAACTATTAGAACTATATATTTGTACAGCGGATACCACCTACCTTAGAGTATTAACGAATGAACTAAGTTTATTTATGAATAGTCTTCTATTTATATATCAACTACATCTATTAGCTAATACACTAGTCTAGTTATAAATACAGTCTATTAGCCGATAGAAATAGTCCATTCATGAATCAACAAATTTACATATAGACCGGAACAAATCTCTTTTCGGAGAATTTCTTCACCAAATCGCGGGCTTTGCAATACTTGCAGGGCTAGACCTTCTTATCAACGCTTCGGTTGGGACCAGTACCGTGGTCGGAAGATGGTAGTTCATCTTGATGATATTTTTTCAAATGCTTTTGAAGATATTCCTCTTTGGAGAATTTCTTCTGGCAATTATTGCAGGGCCAGACCTCCTTTTCATCGCTTCGGTTCGAATTAGTGGTGTGGTCGGAGACAGATCCACTGCGCTTTCGGGATGGGATGCCGTGTCCTTCCTTTCGGGAGCTTCTTTGTTTGCTGTTGCTAGATGAAGTGGCTGGCATATCTTACGGGAGAGGGTTATATAATTATTAATCTCGATTGATATTGAGGATGGGTGTCTATGGCTAGACGAAGGTTTTGAATTTTGGAAGCTCGTGTTCCTGACTGAGTGGTGCTACTTTTGATGCTGAAGAAGTTAAAACAGGAAGATTTGATGATTGATTGTATAGCAATTATTTGAATTGCCCGCCCAAGCCAATAACAGCTTAACAGCTCCCATTTGTATGATCATCGCTGTAGCTCCTAGGCTGCGGCAGAAGCCCAGTGGGCGGGCTGCTGACCCTTTGGGGCCCTACTGGGTGGGCTGAGAAAATGAAAACCCGGCCCACGACCCATGGGTTACCCATTACCCAGTAGGTAATAAGTTGGATTATAGGTAATGGGTAGCCTACAGGGTAATAGGCAATAACTAATCTATTATAGAATTACTTAGATTAATGAACGATACGATGATTTCTTAATTTTTTCAACTCGATTGAAATAAGTATGATATAATAACTATTTGAGTTGTAAAAGATTAGTAGAAATTATTTTCTATATAACTTCTTAGTCTACAATAGGTCCTGGGTTCTTGGCAGCGCACTGGGTAACCCATAGGCGGGACATCCCATTGTCCCATTACCCGCCCAGCCCATGGGGCCCCACGCCGCAGCCTAGTAGCTCCTGCCTGGATAAATATATATTCTTAGAAGTATCCTAACTCCACACTCGTTTGACCCTCTGCTGTCGAAGTGGTCCCCTGACCAATCATATTCTCGTATTATGCCGCTCACTCGAGATCTAGCGAAAGGATTATATGTATTCTTCCATTTGTGATGCAATTATTGATCCTCCAGACGGGCCGGACCACATTTGCTGATCTAGTCTATCGGTCTCGGACCAGTGGCCAATGTAGAAGAGACCAATAACAGAGGTTAGAATTAGGGATTAACAACGAACATGTAGGAAATTCCATTTCTAGCACCACATATACGATGATCCTAGATGACTGTGTCGGTAGGCACTTTTGAGCCACTATTATAGCACTTTGTTGATGAATTATACAGAGGGAGAAAGCACTAGAAGAGTACAGTAGAATAGATGACATCTGAGTAAGCTTTCAAAGTTCAGGAGCGATTGAGTGAGTAGTGCGGTAGTTGGTGATGTGTATCAATGAGCGAAAGACGAGCAAATACCAATAATTCATGATCTACAGTGCGTCGTTTTAGCTCTTGAGAATTGATATCTCTACAGTGAAGTGAGTTCCCAGATCTGATATAGACTCATAGTAGGAAACTCAACCAGTTTCGTATAGCAATGCAGTTCTTCCGTGAATCCAAAGTGGAACTCCACAGCATCGCCCTCGCTCCTCCCTCAAACCTCATCAGCGACCATTGGTGTGTAGAACAACTGATCTGATAGGATTGTTGGTGCCCGGGCCTTCGCGAGCCCCTAGGTCTAGCGACCGATGCGATGGGGGATGCTTACTGTAGCAGCCAGACCTTTTCTGGCTACAGTACCTCGCTTACGATTGTGATGCCGTCGGAGCCGGGAATCTCCAGCAACCTTAATCTGAGGAAATGTTGAAGAAATCTTATTATTTTGGTATAATTTAAATCTATAAAATGCAATGAGCTTTTCTTTCAGTACTTGTTAGTGAGCTACCGGTAGTATATTGAAGTATATCGGTGTTGTCAATCCTACAGCCAGGCCGACGCAAAACCTGCTCAGTGACCAATCAAGCCCGTGACCAACGTCTCCACCCCATAGGTGGGAGGTAAGATTCCACATTCCTTTTCTTTTGGGACTTGAATTGAAGAGACGCCATAGCCAACAGTTCTGGCAAGACAAGAAGAGGCAAGGTTGGGAGTAGAGGCAGCAGAAGATACATCAGAGAAGCATTAAGCCCCACTATTCATTCTACTTATCAGAGTTTTTATTACTTCCTTCGAGATACTGTAACACTTCGCATGATATTCTTCGCAACCGCTCGTCATAGTTCTTGGATAAATGCTGTGGCACAAAATAAGATGAAACACCTATATATTCACCGAGTAAGACATAGCGGATAATCCGTATATTCCAAATATAATTCAGTTAGCGAAGCTACACATAATTCATCCGTCGAAAAAAATGTCAACCTTCATTTTCTATAGCATCACAGGCTCAAAGCCCTCGAAGCACGTTTATCTGGATAGTAGAATGATACCGAATAGAAAGAAGAAGACCGTTTGATTTGCAGAAAATTATTAATTACAAAACGAATACCAAGCGATTCCAATCTCCAACAAGAGAGTTCCCCCTAAATGACGCCAGGACGAAGGTCATTAAGATTTGGCAGTCTCTTGTCAAATTCACATCCTCTGGTCGCATGTAAGCCCTATCAGAATGTCTCTTCCTTTGTGATTTCCAGCTCAATTATGGATATCACATCAGCTTCTTCCTGCTCCTTATTATCTCTCTCACACAACTATGTTTAACCCCTTCCTCCACATCTTCCGATAATTACAACTACCCCCCCACCAATCATCACCCTCTACCTTCCCACAAACTACGCACCACCACTATCCCTCCTCCCCTTCTTCTTCTTCGACTTCTTCTTCTTCTTACTCTTCGCCTTTCCCTTCCCTGGACTTCCTCCCGTCTCAGCACTTCCACCAGCCGTATCTCCGCCGCTGCTAAGATCAAATTCACCATCCAAAGGCGTTAAAGTACCACTGCTTAGACCGCTTTCTTCACTCGTTTCTTCTACTCCCTTTTTTTCCACGATCGATTTTCGTTTTTGCTCTCGGTCTTGCTCTTGTTCTGGAGCTGTCGCTTTTGTTTCGCTAGGAATAGGGGTGGAGAGATTTTGTGATGGGGTTTGGACTTCATCATGGATTGGTAGAGATTCGGTGGATGGTTTGGTTGTGGTGGTTGAGTGGGAAGTGAGATGCTGTGTGGGTTTTGTGGTCTTCGCGGTGGGGCTATCGGATTGAGAGGGTGAGAAAGGTGTGGTGTCGTCGGTAGGGGAAGGAGGAATTATATCCTCGACGGGAACGACAACTAATGGTGAGGACAGAGGCGGAAGGGCGAAGTCAGTTTGAGGTTGTATCTGTGCTTGTAACATCTCCTCAAAGCCAGCCTTCTCACTTGCTTGCTCTCTATCCAACCCGCCCCCAGAAATTTCATTTTCATTATCGATATGACCAACACTCTCTCCCTGAAGTGAGGAGTGGCTATCATCTTCAGCGGTGTAATCATGCTCCACATCATCGACTTCCGGCTTCATGACAGATACCTCTCGCGAGACAGAGTTATCGTCACCTGAATTTTCTCTTGACTCAAGTGTCCGAGGAATGATAGGCTCCGTAGTATCTACGTCACTGACTTCACTGAGGTCCGCAAAGCTCCCCGGTTTATGCTCTGCCTTACTTCCATCCTCACGATCCCAGATTTGGGAGTGGCTATCATCTTCAGTGGTGTAATCATGCTCCACATCATCGACTTCCGGCTTCATGACAGACATCTCTCGTGAGACAGAGTTATCGTCACCTGGATTTTCTCTCGACTCGAGTTTCCGAGGAATGACAGGCTCCGTAGTATCTACGTCACTAACTTCACTGAGTTCCGCAAGGCTCCCCGGGTTATGTTCCACCCTACTTCCATCCTCAAGGTCCCGGGTTTGGACATCGTCTGGAGTGACAACCTCCACATGCTCAACGCGAGGCTCACTTGCCGCCGGGGTTATTTCGTCGATTATTTCTTCCTTCTCCTCTTCAACAGAATCGATGTTCGTAGGGGGATCTTCAGATTTTGTGAGAGATTTATTCCCTGGAATGGCCTGGTTGTTCGTGACTTCGTCGTGAATGATTTTTGACTCTGTTTGAACGCTCTCAGGTGCTTCGCTTGGATTTGAAAGAGTTTCATCGATTTGATGAGCTGTTGCTGCGTCCGATATGGTAGGTTCAGTTTGTTCTAGTAGTTCAGGTTTCTCTGACTCGTGCGAATCAAACTCATTCAACTCCATTGGCACGGCTTGCTCAATTTTCTTGGAAGTTTTGAGCTCCGGCTCTTCAGAAGTAGTTGGCATAGACTCTTGCTCAAAGGGTGCAACCTGCTCCGGCTCAACTGCTTCCAAAGTCTCGAATTTTTCAGGTATCGACTCCTTGATATCTGCCTCCATTGATTTACTCACTGGAAGCTCCTCTAAGTTGCTTTCTGTTTGCTGTTCTTCTTCCGTTGAATGAGGCTCTGCCATTTCGACATGTCTTGGCTGCCCATATTCATGTACCTCGGATTGCTCTGACTGCAAAACTTCGGCTTCATCGATATCGGATTTATCAATCTCAACCCACTCAGGATCTTCCGGCTGAAGCAAGTGTGGTTCCGTAGAAATAGTCTCAGCAGTCTTAGCGGCAGTTATTTCCTGCTCCTCAGACTGCAGCGGTTTTTCCTCCTTAAATTCAACGGAGGCAGGCTCGAAAGCACTCTGCTCCGGTTCCCCAACTTCTTTAGATTCCTCGATTTCTTGAGATGATGCTTCCGCAGATTTGAATACTGGTGGTTCTTCGAGCTCGGCGGGTGCTAAGTCATCCTCAAGATGTTCGGGTTCGGTCTCTTCCATTTCAGCAGCGGTGGTAATGATAGGTGCTGACCCCTTTATATCTGCAGCCTCAGAATTACCATGTTCTACCGCTTGGTCTTCGGTATCCATATTTTCACTAGAGGTCACCTCCTTGAAAAAAGTAGGCACATCCTCAGCTGATCTATAATCACAAGTGTTAGCCGCCTTTTCTGCGCTTGCATAGAAGTTGATGAAGGGATGTTTACCTTGCTTGCTCCGCGATCTCTGGTTCTTCTCTAGTGAGCATAGTCTCGGTTTCATCCACCGGCATTAAAAGCTCGTCCCTTGTCTCCTGCTCCTTTAACACTGGTTCTTCCTCAAATTCTTCCTCCTCGACGTCACGCTGGAAAGTCTCCTCCCCAGCAAAAGCTTTTTCATCAACTTGACTAGCTCTCTCTTCATCCCCATCGGACCGATCCCCGTCCAAGACCTTTTCATCATCATCTCTACCTCTGGTCGCAGCCACCACCCCCACACCCAATACCCCACCGGCAGTTAGACCAGCTAATGCACCCTTCAGCTCTGTATGTTTACTTCCATTGTTTTCCTCTGCATCCTTCAGATGTTCTTTGATGTTTTCAAGATGTGTGGTATGAGCCAATAGCGAATCGTGTGAAGCGCCTGTTTGATCTTTGATCTGCTCTAAGTGTGTAGTATGCGCTGAAAGTGTACTCTGTGCAGCGATTGTTGCGTCTTTGATTTCGGCAAGGGCAGTAGCATGTGAAGTATGCAACTCATTTGATGATGCGAGAATTTCTTTGATATTTCCAAAGTTGGTTGTGTGAGCGTCGTGGGAGCTCTCAATCGCCTTCTTTAATCCATCCAAGCTCTCACCATGAACAGCCTGCAGGTCTCTTGACGTAGTAGTCGCCTCCTTGATCTCGGCGAGGACATTAGCATGCTCGCCATGCGAGTTGTTTGATTTGGTAACCGCCCGAGCGAGTTCTTGGAAGTGAGTTGTATGAGATGTAAGAGCATCATTCGATGAGTTTGTCGCTCCCCGAATCTCCTCCAACACAACCGAGTGATTGGTATGTACGCCGTTAGACACCCCGATCGCATCTTGCATCTCGCCTAACACTTTTGCATGTCCTACACTGACTTCCAACCCCTTCTCGCCCACTTTCCGAATATGTCCCAACATCTCATTTTGTCCTTCTAGGACTTGCATTATGCCGTCGATTTTCTCGCCCAGCACGAGCATGCCTCTCGGATTTTCTGTCTTATCCGCACCATCTTCGGCCTGCACCTCAACTGAATCCGCTCTAATCTCCCTGTCATGTCTCTCATCATCCTCAAATCCGCTCCGTCCCCTTTGGCTCACAGCTCTGCTACCTAACTCTCCCCTCAACTCCACCAGTCCCTCTCCTAACCTCTCCTGTGCCTCATTACAAGTATGCAATGCCGTAAGGATCTCCTCACTAACATCTCCCTCTCTAATCTCATCCAACTTCAAACCATTACTAGCGGCCAGTTCATGGAGTGCTGTAAGTATCTCGTCACTGACATCTGCGTTTTTGATTTCTTTCAAAAGAACGCTATGCCTGTCAAGTAGGCCTCTGATCGCTGTAAGATGCGGCTCTACTACCTCTGCAACACTGTCGGATTTCGGTAATGTGCTTGTCTGCAGCTGAGCTAGAGCACTGCTATGGTCCTCTAACTGGGATTTTATCGATGTGAAATGTGATGTTAAGAGTTCAAGATCAGGACCATGAGATCTACCAAGTGTATGTGATTTCAGGTCATCAAGCACAATCATATGGGCGTCGAGCGTGCTCTTGATAGCAGTAATATGCGGCTCAAACGACTCAAATCCATTGCTATCACTTCGAGATCGGGTTTCGATCGACTGGGATTTGACTTCCTCTAATACCGAGGTGTGGGATTCCAGGGTGTTATTAATAGTGGCGAAGTGAGCGTTGAAGGTTGATGTGATGTCCGCTGGGGTGGAAATAACGTATGATTTTAGTTCGTCAAGAGCGGATGAGTGGGATTCGAGCAGTGTAGTAAGAGATGCGAAGTGATGGTTGAATGCTTCGGGATCAATTTTTGTAAACGCTGCTTCAGATGGGGCTGTGTTGGCTTTGATTACATCCAGCCTTGCTGCATGCATCTCGAGCATATCCTTAATTGCCCCAAACTGTTCATCTAAAAGGTCGGTATCAAGCACAGCAGGCTTTGATTCACTCGCAGCACTCTTCGACCTGATCTCGGCCAAAGCAGCACTATGTCCTTCCAGCAAATTTTTGATCGAACCAAAATGCTCTTCAAACGCCTCAGTGTTGACAGGTGCAGATACAGACTCCCCACTCCTAGCTTTGACCTCTTCCAAGCTAGCAGCATGATCTTCAAGCATTCCTTTGATCGCACCGAAGTGTTGGTCGAACAGTGTAGTATCAATCGCGGATGGCGATTCAGTCGCCGCGCTTCTCGCTTTGATATCTTCCAATGTCGCAGCGTGTGTCTCTAACATCTTCCTAATCGACTCGAAATGTGTATCGAAGACACTCTTATCCATAGACGGTGGAGAGACATTCGCATTCGTTGTCTTCATCTGATCCAAGCTGACAGTATGTGCATCAAGCCTGTCCTTGATGGAACCGAAATGGTTATCAAACATCGCAGTATCAACAGACGGCGGCGTCGAAGCCACATTCTTTGATTTGATCTCATCCAAGCTCACTGTGTGATTCTCAAGCACATTCTTAATCTCACTCAGATGATCATCAAGCACACTAATATCAAGAGCTGGAGGTGTCATATCCCCAACCCGCGTGTTCAAGCCATCCAAAACCACCCTGCACCCTTCCAAGCTTTCCACCAACACATCTACCTTCCCCTCCAGTCCACCCAGATCCACCACACCCGCGCCCGACTCAATCTCCGGTGGCGGCGTAGGCAAAGCTCTTATCCCCTCCAACGCAATCGCATGAGCGGCATGCGCCTCATTCGACTTCTTTACCTCTGCCAAGATCTCCGCGCTTGCATCCGCACTCTTCTGGCCCTCTAATGACGTCAGCACCTCGTCGACTTTTGTTCCTAGATTAGTAGTAGAAGTGACATTCGCTTGAATGTTTTCTTTCATAGACGCTAGATCCTTTGCAATGGATTCTAATGCTTTTGTCGTTTCTGCACCCCCAATTGCTGTTGTAGGTAGGGGCAGAGGTTCTGTTTGAATGTTCCGCTCCCTCAACTCTCCCAGGAGGCTAGCATTAGACTCATGTAACTCATTACCTTTCCTCACAGCGGCTAAGACTTCAGCGCTGTTATCCTCTGTCTTGGTTTCACCTGTGACAGTTGCATGGGTCTCGAGTGCCGATTGCAGGTTGGTGATTTGGTCTTTCAATGCGCTGAAATTATCATTAGTAGATGTTGCCCCGGATTCGAGATCTGCTCTCAGAGCATCCAGTTGCCAGGATATCTTTTCCAGGCGCTCAGCGTCAGCTCCCCTGCCTGACCGCTCTCCGGAGAGATGATCGTTGATGGCTTTGACGTTTGTTCCAAGATCAACACCAATGCGTGTAACTATGACACTAACATTTTCCTGCAATTGATCCAGTTGCGCTTGTATCAATGCTGTGTTTGTTGCTGATCCCTCTGGATTGGTTTTTATGGAATCTGAGGGTTCGTTGGATACCAATATGTCTTTAACCCCAGTGACGCCTTCCGTTGCTCTTCCAATCTTCTCGTTATTGTCATCCAATGATTCCGATATCTCCGATAACTTCCCAGCCGTACATGTATTAAGCACGGGGGACGGAGAATCTCCAGAAGCCGAGGCAGGAGTGCTGGGTGTCGCTGCATCTGTCGAGACCTCTCGCACATTATCGTGTACTGGATGCGAAGTGAGTGCACCACGCAGACTCAATCTCGACCGACCCGGGTCATCCTCTTCCTTGATCGTATCCAGTCTTAATAGAATATTCTCCACACTCGCATTCGTCTTCTTCCACAAACTCTCATGTTTCAACACTGCCTGCACAACCGGTTCAATTGTGTCCAGCGCTTCCCTAATCTGCGGTCTCAGCATATCCGCCAGATGTGACGCGATTGAGGCTTGGAATGCCTCGCCACCAATGGCTTGTTCAATGACATTTCGAATGTGTTCTAGGTCTGCCGTTGCGCCAAAAGTCGCCCGTTTCGGACTTGTGATCTTATCGTTGGATTTGCGTGTTTCGAAACTGGCTCGTATTCGATGGGATAGAGGAGGTCTGGTATTTGGGGGATTCGACATCGTTCTGCCTTTGCCCTCTGGCTCCGCGACAACGATGGCTGGGCTGGAGGGTTGCAGGCTAATTTGTATCGATGAGGTGGGCAATTACCCAGCCTGATGAAGGGAAGCAATTCGAACGACCGACGAGGTGGTCAAATAGATGCGCACAACCGATGCGGTGAATACTTCAAGGGAAGCGAATCATAAAGGGAAAAAAAAAAAAAATGAAAATCCGAGACAACTCGAGTCGGGAGAAACCAATAGAGAATATATGGTACCGTGTACCAATTCGATTTCACTTACCGTTACAGACCATGTCTTCCATTGCGCTTCGGTGGTATAGCATAGCATATTCCTAGTAAGCACAGCATAACACGGCACGCCATCGCATTCGACGGGTTATTTTCTCTGGCCTTTGTGCTCGTAAGGTATAACACAACATGGGATGGTATAGCAAGGGTACTTCGCAGGCTGTTGTCAATTCATGCGTTGTGGTGGTGTACGAAGTGGTGATTGACGGTGGTATGGAGGTGATTGTGATGAGGATGGAGAGTGGTTGAGAGACAAGCACGGTCCAGGATGGCCTGAAGAAGAAAGGGAACCCCTCCTCCACCTGATCTCCACTGGCGCCCACTGGTACTGGCGTCGACTGGTACTGGCATCCACTGGCATCCACTCATCCACTCATCCACTGGCATCCACTGGCATCACTGGCATCCACTGGCATCCACTTACCAACCATTGAATTTTGTTGTTTTCGAGTGGAGCCGCCGAGAAAATTATTGTTACCGTGTAGTGTGAATGTGAGGGTGAGGGCGAGGGTGAGTGCGAGGCGGTGGGTTGAGCATTGGCTGCTGCGAGGTTACTGTGCTGCATACTTCTGCCAACGAATGTCTGATATGGCCGCCGTCGGATTGACCAATACGTGCACATGCTGCTGAATCATCAAGGGTTCAGATCACCAGGAGAGTAAGACATCTATGGGGTACCGTAGCTTGGGGTCTGAAGCAGGGGCATGTAGGATATCTCGTGGGCAGCTTTGCGGTTGTGGATTGCCTTGGACTGCATTGGACTGCCTTGGACTGCCTTGGACTGCATTGGACTGCATTGGACTGCATTGGACTGCATTGCCTTGCAGCAATTCGAGGTCACGCAGGGTTGGAATTTACTCCAAACTGCAGTAGAGTGAGTACATCTGTACTTCGGACGACTAGACAAATGACGCTTTCTACCCAAAGGACAGACAACCTTGCATCTATAGACCACAAAGTTACCGATCCCTCCCCCTATCCCCATCCCCATCCCTATCCCTATCCCTATCCCTATCCATCCAATATCCAATATCCAATATCCAAACCCATTGTCATTGTCATTGTGTTATTGTCTTGTCATTGTCATGCTCATGGTCATGGTCCGTCAAATCGCTCGCAGCACGTGAATCCGACAACATCCGACACACGCGAGACGGCATCAAGGGGTAAAAGAGAAGCGCAGAATGCTGACCCGAGTACGAAAGTGCTGGCGGCGTCTTTGGATGATATTCCTTGTCTTGACAATCTGCATCATCAGGGTTAATACTTCCTGAAACTTATTATGATATTTCCGCATTTAATGCTTCACATTTCTCCCCCAATCATACACATCACATCACCGGCACATCACCGCCTTGGAGAACAGCAAGAATTGACAAATACCGTCCGTCTCCTACCCACCGGACGGTCTTGGGCAGGAATACAGCATCGTACTATCGCATCGGATCATCTCCCAATACAACCACCTTTCCGGCCAGTTTCTCCGCCAACATATGAAACCCCATAGTTTCTGTCCATCCTGCGCGTCAAACCTCAACAGATTTTCTCTAGTCCATCAGATGACCGATTTCTTCCAGACACCGCAGCGTATCCCACCTTACGAAGCAGATGGCAAGCAATCATCGAGGTCATGCGAGTACTTGCGCAGGTAATTCTCTCGGGTAACCACACATCTTGCGTTCCGTACTTGGTCCTCCTCTTCTGCATGCCTCGCATGCTTCCCCAAATCAGTACAGTGCGTACTTGGTACTTGAGCACAGATCCGTAGTCGGCCGAGTGTCAATTTTCCTCGGCTGCGAAAATCATCACCGAGTATTCGGCGTTTGTGATAAATGCTTAAAGCCGAGGGCCGCCGGTGATTTCGTTTGACTGCCGACCGTATCGAAGTACATACAGCTGTCTCTATGCTTTCATCGCGAGTGTCAAATCTCATGCTTCTCCAGACCCGTGAGATGGGATTCTGCTACGAAGCAGTTCTCAATTACTGCATTGTGTTCTACGTAAAATTGATGTGTGACTACATTAGGTTATGAAAACAATATGCTTGTGTAGCGCTACATTCTTGCTTCCAACTCCCTCACATCCGTCTCGTTCGCTACTGCTACGAAACTATTGTGAATCGTGTATGCCATCTGGTCCGCCCCATAACACTCCGGCTTGAATTCGCGCCAAGCCAGAGTGTCGGTCATACGATGTCTTGATTGAGAAACTGTTAACCTCAATATCGCTCGTCTTCAGTAGCTGGGTTCTGGGAAGCTCAAGCTCTTAGAGGTACTATCATATAGGCCTGGAATCCCGGCTTCGCGTCAGCGCATTACTCGACTAGGGAGTAAAAGACTCTGGGAGACGTCACGTGCTGTTGCATGAAGTCGGCGGAAAAGTGATGCTTCTTCCTCTGGTTTGCGGCTGACACATTGCACTGGCTGCTCATCACACTTAGGACTACCTCCACCGTGTTGTCAGATTCTGGGATAGTTTAGCTTAGTCTTCGTTCGTCGAGGTAACCAGTACTTGGGCCCATCTTTCGTAATGAATTAACTGATCAGATACGCTCAGTATCCAGAAGCGCCCAAACCTTAACCGCAGCGCTGTTCATATCCAGAATCATCTCTCTATTAGGGGTAGAGAGGGGAATACCAGAGTCACAGTGTGGCGTTCGCGTTCTGCCGTCGGGCAGTCAGGGCTAAGACATTTGTGAGATTTATGCCTCAGAACCTTACCCGTAGTATATCTATATAACGGTAAGTGCTTGTAGTGTAAGAATGGAACGGATAACGACAAGCATTCTGCCTTGGTACCATTCCCACGAGCTCTGAAAAGCGAATCGACTTTTATATCACTCCAGTATGGCACAGCCCTTTTGATTACTTTCATATGAGTTAGAGCAAGCCGTGTTATGCGTGTTTGCAGGAGAGAAACATATTCCATCTTACCAAGCATTGCGAGTGGGCAGAAGCACTTGAGATTCTCTTATCGAGGGTAAGTGGCAGGCTTGTACCTAGACACCTAGGTTGAGACTGGTAGTAGAAACGATCCAATGCGGAGAGTAGTCCCCTCCAATCTTGCTGCTTCGACAGATACGTTAAGAGACTCGACTGCAAAACGGACATCTGGTGCGAAATATTCCATGCAATAAAGCTGTACGTGTAGGAGGTTGGCGGCAAGACTGTATTGTGGTTGGAGAGCTTACATAATCAGCCATCATCTCGGAACCTTTCCCCGATTTTCAACAGCGCGACAAAATTACTTTATTCTCCCCTCTTGTTGCTCTCTTGTTGGCGCAATTTCATGGAAACCACCATTTCCAAGCATTCAATGCTGGGAATCCTCATGGTATGGTCATGTTCTCCCATACAATCATCTGCTAGCTAACTTCGTCCCAGTCATCCGACCCAAGAATCCACATCGAACTATGAACGCGAGCACCCCTCCTCTTCTTCTTCCGTACGAGATCGACTGCATCCCCCATCTTGATGCACACCAGCAAATTATGGAGTTTGCCAGTTGGAGGCAGACTACGAAGTCTGCGAAGTCTGCCTCGTATACCTCAAATCCGTTTCCAATCAACAAACAGTGTGGGTTATAAATTTGTTATGCTACCAGTCACTCCGCCGAATGCGTCTGCTTTGGTGAACGAGGGAAAATATAAGCATATCCCGAATTTCCACACGAATCTCCACGAAACACATGCGCAGTGGTATAAATGGAAGGCTTGGCGGGAAATATTTACCCCCTACTACGAAGAGCGATTTAAACACCGGCAGGAGGGTGAGCGGGTACATGTTCCGTTGTGGGATATTGCACCTGGGTGCATACTATGGATTCCACAAACAGATCGTGCAGTACTGCAATCGACTAAGCCTAATACCCCGCAAAATCATGCCCGGCCCTTCTTAGTCATAGCCGTGAACATAGAGGGACCTTCCAAGGGGACTATTATCGTCATACCGTCTCGATCGTTCCGAAATCAGTCCGTTGATGGACTCAGCGGCTTGGAAGCCCACCCCCATGCGACATTAGATCCTGATTGGTTCAATAAATACATTCGACTTCGCCCATCTCTTGACTCGTATCAATGGTCATTTCCCCCATCAAATCTCGACAAATTAGTCGAAACAGTTTACCTTGAACATCGTCCTTATACCGAAGATTGGACCTTCGAGCATTGTTTTCTCGAAATAGAATTGCTCTTTGCGGTATCCTATCGCGAACTACAAACCTACACAGTAATGCATTGGAATGCCTGGTCCCGCTCTGCTGACCTTGATGGGTGGCAAATGCGTCTTGATGAATCCAGTTTTCGCAAAGTTTGCGCACGGATTGGTTATACGCCTGGTCCTTGGTTAAATTCGGGTCCAGAGATTTGGAAGAATTTTGTAGACAAGACGCGTATTGATCGAAAGGGGTTCGATTTGACAGACCCGACACTGTATGATCCCCGCCTAATATCATATAGTTTTCACGAGGAAGAAAATTATCGGCGGAATCTGCATTTGTATTTTTCTCGTAGGGATGAGGATCCGACTGAGGCGCAACTCTCAGCGCAGGTAGAGACGCCGGGGTTCACCGAGTGGCTGGATTGGGTTTCGAAGGCTCTGAAGATGCGGAAGAAACCAGGTGCGGCAAAGAAGCTAAGCAAATATTTTACGATTGAATATCTAAAGTATTTGGCAGAATTTGAGAGAAGAGATGAGATGAAAAATGAGGTGGAGGGAGACAATGAGATTGCAGCTGTGACAGGGAAAGAACTTGATAAGAAAGATTCCATAAAGATAATAGAGAAGATGGAAAGTGAGACGAAGGGAAACGATGTGGTGGAGAGCGGGACAGGGAAAGAACTTGATAAGAAAGATTCCATAAAGAGAATAGAGAAGATGGAAAGTGAGACGAAGGGAAACGATGTGATGGAGAGCGGGACAGGGAAGACACTTGACAATGAATGTTCCAGAACCAGTTCTATGGCTAAGGCGAGTATCCAAAAAGAGAACCAGACAAATAATATGCTGTTGTATGAGAAGGTCTTTCCAGCGAATAAGTTTTGGAGCGGAAATTGGAGTGCGACCATGATTAAGGCCAAAGCCGTCGATAAATCTTCAATTCCAGAGATTGACCAAAACGAAAGAACCAATATCGTGGGTTCGAGCGTCGACGGGAATCTTATTACATTGTGCGACGACAGAGCAAAGGCAAAATTGAAGGAAGAAAGAGTCGAGATACAGAAAGAATGGAAAGTCACGAAGAGAGGAATGGAGCAGATGCAGCAACGGCGGGCTCAGAATACTACCGAGAGTAGTGCAAAAAGCCCCTCACAGGAACAATCTTCGAGGAAGAACAGTTATTTAAACAAATCAGTCTCTTCTAGTATGAGGGAAGATAAGTTTGAACAGGAAGAAGCTTCTAGATCCATCACATCTCCCGAGAAGACAGACGCGAAGATAACGAACAGCAAAGCAGTTCCATTTCAGGACTTGGCAGACACAGAGAAAGAGAGAAATGCTCGAAAACTGGGGGATAGAGGACTCTCAGAGCGTCACCAAGGTGTGCAGCAAGCAAATTTCCATGTACTTCACCCGAAAAACAGGTCCAGTCACTCACTATATTCTGGCCCGAACAAATCTTATATAGGCGCGCTCGGTGGTAGACCGACCTATAGCAACGACAGCATGCCCTCTCAGTCACAGCAATTTCACCATACTGCACGACCATCACTTGCTCAGAAACTGCCACAACCCAGTCCCGTTCGTACTAGTCGTCTCAGAAGAGCAGTTATCAGTTCCAAGACTCCTTATTTCTCTATGAATATGCCGAATAGCAGCAGTGATGGACACCAACCGTCGCCCAATACGCGGACTTCATTTTTTAGTCCTCGACCGAATACCTTGTTGAAATCTATCTTCTCAGCAGTGACTTCTAAGTCTAATCCGTTGATGCGAGAGGATAAGGAGGGAAAGGAAAGGAAGCAGGCTGATACTGTTACAACCACGTCTGGCCATGCGGAGAAAGTTGTTTTAGAGCAGGAAATAGCGGACGGGCAAGAAGAGGTGGTTAAGAAAAATGAAAAGCAACAGAAATCCCCAGAAAGCGAAAAGTTGGTCCAGGACCTGCTCGCTTCGGTGAGGCGGAGAGTAGCGACGGATGCAAAGCCACGCGTCTTGAACTGGACAAATTATGATAGCAAAACGCACCATCACAACGACATGATGAAAGTGCTTGTTGAGCTGGGTGAGCGTGTCGTCAAGGAAGAGGAGAATAAAGAAACAACAAATCCTCTGCCGGTCAGCGAGGAGACTGAGCCGTTGAAACAAAACCAGGTTGAGAGTGACACGTCGAGAACAAGTGTTGAAAATGAACCACAGAATCGAGCACGGAACGTCAGGAAATGGGAAGGGCTGGGCTTGGTGGCAGATGGACGGAACGTATTGACAGTGAGTAGGGGCGGAGTGAGCGAGAAGACAAAAGCCAAGAGGGCTTTGCGCAGGAGGATATATACTGCTAAGCAGGGCAGATTTTTTACTATAAAAAAAGAGAAGATGCTGAAGGAGTCTGGGTTTGAGGAGGAACCGGAGGGATGGTTGGGGTAGAGTATAGAGTGGGGGTGGGGGTGAGGGGATGAAGATATGAAATTTAGTGGAGGATCAAGCGAGGGGAATGTGTATGCAGTCGATGAATGAATGAACAATGCATCACAATACCACATCTCTCCTCTTTTTCAAGCCCGTTGCTCAATTTGTATGGTTATATGAGTACTATACACACGAGTAAGACGGATAGGGTCTGGTTTTCTCGTGCATCGGGCTGGATATGGGCAACAGATAGATAGATAGATGCCTAACAGTACAGTACAGTGGAGTTGAGTTGGGGCGCGAGAATTGGAAGAGCATGCATGCAGTTGAGGGAGGGGTGGGAAACTATCCGTCGGGAAGAAAGGAGGTGATACCCCTCGCTTGTTTGTGCTGCGCGGTTGATTTTTTGTTGAGGGGGGGATTATGTACTGTATGAGATGAGATGAATCTACCGGAGAGGAAAGGAGAGTTTGATCGATCGATGGGTTTGGATTTGGTTGATTGGCAGTATGGGGGGGTTTTTTTTTTGTGAGCGGGTGAGCTGAGAAGATGGGATTATTGTGGTGGTGGTTGCGGTTGTAAAGAGGTCGGATTATAGGGGAAAGGGGCTCTCGGTAAGGAGTTCGCGTGCAACTAACTTAGCGGGAGATGAAGTGGGACTAACTTACATAGGAATGTTCAGGATTGGTGGAGCGGAGTGTGGATAGTTGTTGGAAAGTTTGAAGGCTGCATCTAGAGGGCTGAGTTACGAATATTTTCGTTATACAGGAGTCGCGATCATTTGAAGTATCTAATTCGCTCGGACGATGCAATTGCAAGTGCCAACTGGCAATAGTGTGTGGCGTATGCATGGTTGAAGAGGTCTTACCGGTTGAATTGTCTCCTGGGATTTGGATTGGAGGGCGCCTGATGTGAAGTCGCAATGGTGCGTCTGCACCACAGCCTCAGTGGGGCTGATCATAACTCACTTGAAGACTTCACTCTCCCCACGATAATCATCTTTTCAATTTAATCAGCTTTTCATTTCTTTATTTTTCCCTTTCTATATATTCGTAATCTGTACCCAGAGACCTTTTTCTTACTCTTAAATCCTTACTCCATCGCAAGCTGTTTTCTTGGAACATCATGGCGGGAGTCGACGCGATCGCCAGTATTATGGGCATAGCCTCGTTTGGGATTACCCTTTTGGATGGTATCAAAAAAGCGAAAGAATTCTGGGATGCTGTGAAGGAAGCACCCGACGATATAAAATATGCGCTCACGGAGCTTGAGGCACTAAAGTCAGTCCTCGAAGATATTCGCAACAACTATACCAATTCGCCGCCCATTGCACCAAGGGCTGGATCGCAATGCTTGAAGCTTTGTCGCGATGGTGTGGAGGTGCTAAAGAAACTCTTGCAAGATCTCAATAATGCCGTCGAAAAACGCCGCACACTCGGTGGTGCTAAAGTTGTTCTCAAAAAGGAAATGATCAGGAAGCTGCGAGATCGGCTAGATAGTGCACAGCGTATGCTGCTGCTCTGTCGGCAGACTTTCGCGGAAGCTCAGCAAACCAACTATCATAAAATACAGATCGATACCTTTAATGCGGGCGCACTCGAGGTGCAGCAACTGCGACAAGAAGTCCGGGAACTGAAGGTTGTGGTTGTGCAGTCTATTCAAGCAGCATCACTCCAAACCCCAGCAGCGATATGCGCAGGAGCAGCAGAGGATGATCAAAAACGAGATACTCCTCAAACATCCATCGTCAGGAGAGGTGACAGGTCGAAAAGCAAGAACGATAACTTATACTTCCGATCGAGGATAAGAATGCCATCATGGTTCTCCCGCACCAGTCGTACTTGGGATCTTGCTATGCATGAGATACCTTCGGGGTGGACACATGTATTTCGGCAATACTATACAGTTGAATGGAATTCACCTATTTTGAATTGTATCATTCAGGGAGATGTGGAGGGAGCTCGAGAACTGTTTGCTAGTAAAAGGGCGACGCCCTTTGACAGAATTCCTAGTGGTTTTACATTATTAGAAGTATTGTGCCTTATTTTCTGTTCGAAGTTCCATTCTCTAATTATTATTAGGTGGCTGCATTTTTAATTAACGATTCAATGTGTAGCCTCCTACTTGAGGAAGGTGCGGATCCCAATGATTTTGGGCCTCGGTATGTGATTATGAAATATTGTGATCAGCTTTCCCACTGATTTAAAATCTAGCCCACCGATTTATTATGCTTACCCCACTACTCCTAATGGGAAACTGAAGAGAGAGACCATTCTACGACAACTGTTACCTCTGTTGGACGATTTTTGTGAGACCCTTGAGTGGCATTTTCGCGGAAATATTGATGACGTTCTTTTCTTGCTGCGTTTGAGCTGCGCATATTGGAAGCATCTCCCACCTGAAATGGTTCTGAATTTTTTCCTGAAAGCGGATATATTTTACGCTCAGGATTGCAGTGGCACGGTTGAAAATGTTGTAAACTTGATTCTGGGAGGAGAGAAACTGGATGAGCGACTGATATCAATGACGAGTGATACTGGTGCGAACTTACTTTATGAATCTGCTCGTGACCTAGCACATAGCATTTGCGGGAGTTTAGGAAAAGACTTTAGAATCATCCACTCTAAAATCGGTAAATCTGATTTTGAGGCTGGTGGGTCACGTTTTTGTCCTAAAATCTCGGCGCAAATGGAATTCGTCCTCCGGCTCATCCACAACAGAAAGTTTGACATTTACTCGGGAAAAGCACGGTCCATTTTGCAATATATTATTCAGCAAACTTTTGATTATTTTTGTCCGGGCGCTAGCTGCTGTATCGTTTCGACGCTTCCTCCAGTGGCCCGAGTGTGGCTCGCAATATTGTATGAGGCGGACATAGATCTGGTGCAGTACGGAGAAAAAGAGCTACAAATGCTCTCCACTGGTTACAGGAATGAAGAGTTCGCATCTTGGCCCACATGGAGGTTATTATCATTTACCTATGGTCCAACTCCAGAAGATTGGGAGTTCAGAGTTGTGCATTACACTTGGGATGAAGAATATTATCGATACCAAGCAGTTCAGCAGTTTTGGCATATGGCTGAGAACCCTGAGCGCAACATACCAGGAGCCTGGGGAGACGACTTTGACGACGCTGAGAACCCTGAGCGCAACATCCCAGGAGCCTGGGGAGACGACTTTGACGACGCCGAATACGATTGGGTATTCAAAAGGCTTGAGAGGCGAGATCGAAGACGTGGTTGTTGGAACTGTCGTAGTGGGGTAATGGGGCAAGAGCCTCACTTACTCACTGATTAACATAGGCGGTTACTTAGGCATGTAGTGCCTATGGCAATATGCCCAAGGAGCACCTATATAAGGAGTCTTTCCCACTGCAGATAGCTCAGCAGAACAGTTGAACCAAGCCAAAGCTACCCTTAATTTCCAAGTCCGTTTCGGAGCCTACAGGCACTATTCTACGTGTCAGCCTGCAGTACCCTCAACAGTGGCTCCTTTAATCGCAATCCGAATGAATACTGCCATCTCCACGACTTCAAGAAGAATAGTAGAAAAGCAGTTGCCAGATTCCGATAACCATCGTTACGAAACAAGCGTCTCGATGTTTTCAACATACGCACCCTCCACAAACGCGTAGCCTCAAGTTACGAGACATCTCAAACTCAGTTGCGAGTTTGGGAAGACAAGAACTGGATTTTGAATAGAGGACGGACGACGGACGACGGACGACGGACGCAGGATGGATGCAGATCAACCCAATCTAGACCGGCATGCACAGTACCACCAAGCATCTTCAAATCTCTTCAGGACATAGTCTAAACTGCATTTTGGAGGTAGCGATATGGAGCTATCACACACCAGATTGTTTTTCTTCTGACCACAAGAGCCCAGGCAAAGTAGGAATGCCAACCACCATGCCAGCATAATAAATGCAGAGGTCAACAAAACAATTCACTGGGCTACATTAAGTGGAAGCTGAACAGCCACTATCGAACCACACCCACCCAAACGGCAGCACTCAAAGAAAGCAGCTATCATGCATCCCGTCGCCGATAGCAAGGAATTGCAGATATAGACAGTCAGAATTCACGTCGTGGACTACTCTAGGCTTAGGCTTTTACTCAAAATATAGCCCCCCCGGTGCTGCATCATTCTCACGCTCTAGTGCGAACTCATACCATGAATCGGCACTGCCAAGGAACCAAACCTATTGTTACTGCTGCCTAGTTTCAAGTGTCCCGGCAATTCTTAAACACATAGATGTGTTGTTATTGGTCAATGCAATGGCCTGGATTGATGCATCCCCACTCATATCGACTATTAAATGACTGGCAAAGTAGATATTCAATACAAGAAAAAATTTACGTCCTTCTTCAGCTCTAGATCCAACTAGAAGCTCGGATGTTAGAAGTCATAAGTAGCAGAATCATCTGTAGTCGAAGCCGACACTGCGGGTGTCATACACTGTAACACAAAGACACGTGATGATGATCCGGCGATTATGATATTCATGGAATTTGTTCGGGATAACACAGATATTAGGAGTTGGAATATATAGCCGATGGGCTGACAGCAAAGCGAGTTATTGATCTAAACAGATCAAAATGAAGCGATTACAGACGCGAAAAACACAGTACAAGCGCAATCAACAAACAGGACCAGGTACCAACAAATCCCAACGCCTGCCAAAACATCGCTCCCTCACCAAGACCAACCGTGGGTATTTCCCGCCTCAACCCTCCAAACAAATCGACCTCAAACCAAGTACGTGTGAACCCGCAGCGGCACTTGCTCCCAGCGTTACATTATACCGAGCGCCCCACCGCACCCCGTCATCGCCAATCCCACCCCTACCACTATTGTCATAACTACCAAACATAAAACACGCTACAGTGCATACACGAGGTTGCATGCTCCGCCGCAACGCAGTGAGACTGGTGTATACTCACAGTCGGTGTAATGGATGATGTTTGGAGCTTGAAAGGGAATGAAAAATGGCGCAGCAACGCTGGAACTAGGGATGAGAAGTATATGGTTGGGTGCCTTTTTCTTCTTCTTCTTCTGCAGTGCAGAGCCTGCAGGCGAATGGGAAGGCAATTCGATGGTTTCACTCTACGGTATAATTTAGACAGCAGCACTATATTACTGTACCTGCATTGAAGTTCGGAAACCAGCGACTGCCGACAGACACGGCCCCCACCCCAGGCATAACATCCGTTCTTCCGGACTGGAATATGAAGGGCTGATGAGGTCTCTCTTGCGCCTCTGTCCTGCGACTATGAGGGTGTGCTGGAATCTGGATACTTGGCGAATTCCACCACTCGTATGCGCGATGGCAGGCGAAACTGAAGATCACTACTGCGTATAAGATAAGCGCATGTCACTATGGTACATTGCTATACACATCCGGAGCGACGCGCCTCGTCGCCCAAACGAACTGTTGGTCTGGCACCAATCAAACATTTATTTAGAGCAACACTTGCTGTTCAGCCCATACATTTCGCGCCGTACGAATACATGAAAACTTCATGCATTGGTGTGCCTTGCAAATATGTCTACTGATCATTCTCTACTGGGGGCGATGATGTATGACACTTCAAGGTACCTCGTGGGCAATATTTTCATTGCCGAGAGAGCCAACTGTTGTCCTGATATATATTATAATCATCGGCCGTTCTTATGATCTTGCAACATTCGAGTATCATGAGCGAAAAAACTACTGATCTCTCCGAAAAGTTCTCGTCGGATGTCAATGATTCGCTTTTCTCTGGAAATGTCGCGTTGGTCTTCACTAGTGTGTTCCTCGGAATACAGGTTATATCTGTCGGTCTAAGATATGTTTCGCGGTGGTTGAGCAAGGCGCCCCGGGGCCTAGATGATATCCTCGTTATAGCATCCTTATTGTTCAATATTGGTCTAGCTGTGCTCTCAATTGGTATGATTCAGATCACATTTCGGTTGAGTACAGGTACCCAGAGCTACCTGTACATCGCCGGCATCAGTCGCGATTTCATACTGCCGACGGCGGAGGCTAACAGCGGCTCTAGACGGTATCAAAAATGCAGGAGTTGGATGTCATTACTTATACCTCGAACGAAATATACCCGATAAGTTAGTACGTTGGCTCAAGAATCAGTATGCGATGGACATTGTCGACCTACTTGCGATCAGCTCCCCCCGGCTTGCAATCCTAGTCTTGTATCGTCGTCTATTCGTCGCGAGAACAAGCCGAATATTCATACATTGCCTCATGTCCGCCGTAGGGGCCTATGTTCTAATTCTTGAACCTATCGCCATCTTCCAATGCTGGCCAGTTTCATCGATATGGGATCTTGAGAACAAGTATCCTAAATGTATCAATGCCAATGCTTTCCAATCATGGGTTGCACTTCCGATTATTCTTACAGACATGGGAATGCTTGCTGTGCCAATCCCGGTGATCTGGAAGTTACATGTACCAATGCGACTGAAAGTAGGATTGACACTTGAATTTCTGATAGGAGGATTGTGAGTTCTCCAGGCGCAGAGCAGCTGTGAGAATCCTGTTAACATAGTGCTACTGCAGTGGTCTGATTACATCCATCCTGCGGTTCTCGATATTCATCAAGATAAATGACACCGAAGATCGCACATTTATCGCACCGCAGCTTCTAGTTTGGACATTGCTAGAGCCGGGTTGCTATCTTATCTGTGCCTGTCTGCTCATGTGTCGGCCTTTACTTGAACTTCTCGCCAATTCACGAATAGTACAGGGTTTCAAGGGCTGTGCAGGTATAGAACATGTAAGAGCATCGACGCCGGATACTCGAGGTCCAGCTAAGGATGGAAGCACCATTCAAATGCGGCACCAGAAACTGCAGTCGGGTATTCAAGACCAAGGGTTCCACCGCCTTGATGATTACGATGAAACGAACAGGACGCGACTGGCTATCAATGTTCAGAGGGAGTTTGGTCGAGAAGATGAGGAACAAAATAGTCATGCCTGAAGTAGAAGAATTTTATGTGATTAAGCTTGAGTTGGGTCCTCGGTAGTGATCACATACTAAAATAGAGGCGGAAGATATTCTCTTCGGTCAGACTTGGTCTTGTAAGAATACATATATCCAATCGTAGTAATGGAAATGTGTATGGCTTGTCTTCCTTCCGTTCCGGAGTACGATGATGCAGCCATGTCGCCATTTCTCCTATCCCGGCGGCGATTCTCGGCTAATTTGATCCGGCCTATGACAACTGTCGAACCCGTGCATCTTTCGAGCTCATAGTATAGACTTCTTCCGACGTAGGACTATGACACGTGTAATTATTCAACCAGATCCTGCTGGCCTAGCGATTCCCGTCAAATTGAATACCCCTCCGCTGACAACACTACTGCTACTGTCACCAGTGACCCAACCTGGTACATCAGCTCCGAGCCCTTCCCTCTCCGCTCTATCCTTAATAACTTCCCAGATGCTTGGAAATCCTGCATTGAGTGGCCCACCTCTTTGTTTGGCTCCTAGAATAGCAAATTTTCCTTGTGTGTGACTAATAAATCCTCGTAATAGTCCTTGCTGCACTAAGCTGGCTACAATACTCTCAATATCGGTGACATCCGGTAACTTGCTACCCCAAATGATACCCTGATGCGTCGAGACGTTGTCTAAGCCACGTGACGGTTTGACGAGGTCTGGTGCTGTTAAAAACATGGAATTTGTATGTGTCCGCCCTGACTGCATGGCTTTCGTCGTATCCAGAGGTCTCTCCCATCCCTCTAGGACCTTTTGGCAGTATTGCGCTGCAACGACTAAGTCACTAAGGTTAAGTGTAGGTGCCTTTTTAGAATTTGCATCAAAGGGCCACGAGTACGTCAAATTAAGGATTCGTCTCGCGAGAGATCTCCATACATAGACTTCGCAGCGATAGAGTAGAGGGAGGAGAATACCTCTCTTGAAGAACCATTGCTCATTGCCACCCTCGGGGCCTAGGGCATGCTTGAACGCAACCATATCGCCTAATTTGATAGCCTTTACGATAGGTACGAACTTTTCGAGCACACCTGAGGCTTCAGGACGGGACATGAAAGGCCGGGATGGAAATCTGCCTAAGATCAAATTTGAAGATATCAGATATATGAGGATGAGACGGCGTTGGTTGATGCACTGAGCATGACATTGATCGTACGCTGCCTGGAGGCTACGCTGCGCAAGATAGTAGTGTGTGTTCGAAAAGAAGTAGCGGCCAAGGTAGTATAGATACGTCACTCTTTGGCTAGCTGGGTAGAGCTCCAGAGGTGGGGAGTGTTGAGTAATGTTGGTGATCAATTGATTCGCTAGTCGTGTTTTCCGGCACTATTTCACCACTCAGCATAATCATTTGGGACACCAAAAACCAAGTCGCCATACTTGAAAGAAAAGCTTAAGAGCTAAATTTGCAAAAGAGTATATGCCAACTTTCTTCCCCTCTGGTTGCCCATCTGACCCAACACCATTCCTATTTGCAGTTCTTTCGGTTAAACAAACGGTAAAGGCACGTTGGATCGTCTCTGCTGTCCCTTCTACCAACGTCTTCCTGGTTTCGCCTGCGTCGACGTCTGCAACTCTTCGTAATCTTCTTGTAAGGTCAGGTCGTTTGTCGAGAGTCATTGCGAGCTTTGCTAGAGCTGTAGACAGTTGGATCGCAGTCGGAAGTATTATGATTCCATATGTAGGGTTTGATAAAGCTGCAAGACAAGTGCTACGACACATCCTGTCAGTTCAATTCCTCGCGACTTATGGTGATTGGCTCACCTAGCCAAGCTTGTCAGTTGGGAGTGAGTCTCCAACAAATCTTCAAAATTTACATCTCTCCAAAATTCCAAATAATCCTTCATGAAGGCCAGAAAACCTGGCCAAACATTCCCATCTTCATAGCTGGCATTGGGATCATCAGGAAGCAATTTCGCTATTTGACGTTCCAGCACACTGCTATCTCTGAAGGATGTCTTCAACTCTTGGCTCAGCTTGAAATATTGATCTGGAAGAGGTGGCTCCACCCGCAGCCACAGTTGTAGATTGACCGAGTCCTTTGATCTGAGAAATTTTAGGATGGATTCGAGGAATTCTTCGAGGATTGTCATGATTTGCTGTTGTCGAGCAGTAAGTACCGATTTCAGCGATATACGATGGCGATGCGATGCATTCGAATATTTGCAGGAATCACCATGTTGTATTTGTACAATTTATCTTCTCATCGTCGACTGATGCAAACAAGGCTTAGAGAACAAAAAAACACTAAGGAATTGTTTAGATACAGACGCGCGCCGGTTTGTCGTCGACAAGGCTCAATTGACGCTAGTTCTAGTGCAAGGCTATTTTCAACTAACCAATTAAGTTAAGGTTTGTGACAAGGTTATCACAACTTCCTTTATCATTCCTAACCAATGATGTCAAGCAATACGTTGAGCCGTTGCTACTCTACATCTCGCGGCAGTACAAGTCCTATACCAGCACGACCAGGCGACCATCAGCGCTGTCCCACGGATGGAGTGTTTAACGAGTATCTTGCGCATCGCAAACGGTCCTGGCAGGCAAAACATTGGTTTCTCTCCAGGTCCTTGATACCGGCTTACAAGACTATGGATGCTCGGCCACCTATTGGGCATTCTTGTCTTATGCCAAGTCTTTCTCAGGAACTCTGCAACGCTCGTGGACTGGGTATCTGGTAGGATCTTATTCATTCGTTAGAAGCATCCCAACCACCACGCTCAATTGCCAAAATGAAGGTCGCGAAATAGTTCCGGGAAATGGATTCGCTTTGATCTCTAGGAAACCGAGGAATGATCAACAACAGGAACCCAGGAAGAAGTGAGCTTGCCAGCTTCCACATCGACCTTCTCAACGGGTTCGACAGCAAAGGTTTTCCATATGAATTATCATCCAGCCTCACGACGCAAGGATATAATTCGAAGACTAAGACTAACCTCTCACGTCTTCGCATAGCTCGATGAAGCCTACCACCCGAAGAGGTGTGACACTGGATAGAAAATATTACCAAGCATACCGTGTGTACTGTTCCCTCAACCAGGAAACGACGCGAAGATCCAAATATACACATATCCTACCTGGATCACAAATTTTGCCCTAGCTCCCAATGCCATCTCAATATCATTGTAACTGATTGCCAGTGCGATCCTAAACCGAAAACATTAACCGCAGCTTTGCTTGGCTTCTGTATCGAGTTGGCTTCTTAATGTTCCAAGCTGCCATGATGGGTTGGCGGGATCGCGTGCATTGTATCCCGGCGCCCTCCAACAGTTTGAACGACGCGCCGCCGAAATAACAAGTGATCACCTAAAATTCTGCAACATCTACGAGTTCCCGTTTGAAAATAACCTTCTTGCTTCAATCATTTGTCTTTTCATTCTCGCTGAATTTTTTTGCACAAATTATCAGCCATGGTGACGCGAAAGCGATTGCGTCAGATAGCTGAAGGCACTTTGGTCATCGCTTGCTCTCTGATTTATTCTCCTGTGCACGCCTATGCTATGTTTTATAGAATATAAGCATGCGCGGCAAAAGGAGCTAGAGCATCTGGTATACGACGAGCCGTGGCAGCCTTCGCCAGTTCGTCCTCGCTTTCGTGACCTGAGATCCAACGACAAAGTTTTAACACTTCCTCTTGAATTGGCGCCGGATATGACTAGCCGGAAGACCCACAATATATCAAACAGATTGCTTGCTTTTGAAAATGCTACCCCGAGAACTGCGGGATATGATCCCGGAAGAGTGTGTGGGCGGAAAGGCTTTTCACCTTACTTTCAGGAAGTTGAATCACCAAAGGCCGGTTAACCTGGCAGGTGGACCAACGACGAGTGGCGCATCCGGTTAACAATTTCAATTCATTGAGACAGCAGAGCCTTACTATCATCTGTATTGCATCAGAAATGGTTGACTTTCGTCTTCGATATTATCGTTGATGGCATTACTATAGTCCTCGCGATACTTCCGAAGTGGTGGCACAAATGTGTGGGACAACTAGCTCAGACACTCTTAATATTGCCCTAACCCCTATTCTGCATCTCAATATCACATTGGCTGTTCTTGTTCGAGAATGCACTGAGCTGAAAATATCTATTTCTTAAGTCTACAACCGGAAAACAACTGTTGACGGCTCTCGATGGAAAGTTTAGGATGCGCATACCTTCCAGCTCGTCGACCGCGAGCCATTGGAGGTCACGATAGAATCCATGTCATCAATGGAGGAAGAGCTGTGGAGGATATTGTGCCCCAATTGTTGTTCTAGAAACGTGGTAGCGGGTCTAGAGAGTTCTTGAAGAGCCAAGTGGGAAGAAGTGTGGGCATGTAACAATATGAATTGTGTATCAGAAAAGAAATGGAAATCTCCTCTCGATCAGGATTCCTACAATCTCTCATAACATGTTCTTTTTCAACCATCGCAACCATATTCCGAGCAACTTTTTCCTTGCTATCCTGATTGAGCGAGCTTTCCAGATGCTACACTAGAATCGGGACTGAGCTTAGCCATGGGCTATGAATCATTACAGTGGACTGTATCCGAACGTTTGCATCCGACTTGGCCTACTGCAAGCCCGGGACCGACATGGTGGTTTGCTTGAAGTATGGCCCACTCAACAACTGCCGCTTGCTGGACGGCTTAATGGTATGTGTTGTTGGCGTTGATATTCATTTTCATTGACCTATATACCACAGAGTGTTCTCCAACTTGTGTATGATGTCAAGATGTGCGCCATCTGCCCCACTCCGGGGAAGATTAGTCAACATAAGCTACCCCGCATCCGCACGACCCCACATATCAACCGCATCGTTCCAGCCAGCCTAAAAGCATTGAGATCTTGAAAACGAGATTATTTACTGCAAAGCAGCAGGTTTTTTCGGAAATAAGAGGCCAGTGGGGAAGGACGATCTATTGAGCTATATAAAGTCTTTGCGCTCATAATACTGCTTGCGTTTGCAATTGAGACATTGCTATTAAACAATATGGTGCTTCATACATCTATTGCCAGGATTTGAACAGCTATCGTTCTCCCCTTGCAGCTCGTAGTCTCTTCACCAGCACATTGGGGGGCACCAAAAGGACACTGGCAACATAAACCAGCAGATTTACTTGTTTCTACTTCAAGTGGCTATCGTAAGCTCAAAAGCTTATCACATTGGTGTTTCTCAATGAATTTAACAATTCTCAGTTCACGGATTCATCAATGAGACCGCTCCCAATGTCCGCCAATTCCTCGGTGTTCCATTCGCCCAAGCTCCAACAGGAAATCTTAGATGGATGCCGCCTACTGCTCTCCCTAAAACTCAGTCTTCAGCTTCAGTAAATGCAACTAAGTTTGGTCTTTCATGTCCTCAGTACGAGAGTGCCATTCCGTCAATATACAATACTTTTGTACGTGAATTCTTCATCAATGGTCCGAACGGCGAAGATTGCCTCAGTCTGAGTATCTGGACTCCACTTCACATAAGTCCAAATGAACAGCTACCTGTCGTAATATGGGTCTACGGAGGTTCACTTCAGACAGGGGGTTCATCGGTGCCGTATCAAGACCCAGCAAAATGGATTGAGAGAACGCAGTCTCATATTGTCGTGAGTATTCAATACCGCCTGAACATTTTTGGATTCCCCAACGCTCCAGGACTAGAAGCGCAGAATCTGGGCTTCATGGATCAGCGGGCTGGTGTCCAGTGGCTTCGAGAAAACATCGCAGCATTTGGTGGGAATCCCGAACAGATGATTCTGTGGGGACAATCAGCTGGAGCATGGTCCACAGATGTGTACAATTACGCGTATCCAGACGACCCTATCGTACAGGGATTCATTTGCGATTCCGGCAACGCTCTGAGAGTCATCTCGGTAGACGACCCTTCACATACCAACTTCACATTCGTCGCTTCCCACTTCAACTGTTCTTCGGCCTCCAGCTCTGCCGACGAGCTACTATCTTGTATGCGTCAGGTCCCAGCCGTAGACATTGAGAGCTTCCTGAAATCTTACCAAGACTCTCAAGTCGCACCCACAATATCCTTCAACCCTGTCGTAGATAACACCATCTTTTTCAGCAACTACACTTCTCGCCTGCTCGACGGCAATCTATCGTCCAAGCCTGTCATCTACGGTTTTAACGACATCGATAGCATCTCTATCGACCCCTTCCCATCCGATCCGCTGAAAGAAGGCGCAAACAGAACCCTAGCCGACAGTCACTTCCTTTCAAGATATATCTGTACTACTTCGGCCATCTCCCGTCAGCGAACCGAGATCGGTCTCAAAACATATCGATTCCAGTACCGTGGCAACTTCTCAAACATAGCACCTTTACCATGGCTAGGTGCATATCATAGTGCTGAGCTGCCATTGGTTTTCGGCACAAGCGGAGATTTCAGGGGTGAGGATACGTGGTTGGAAAAAGAGACGAGCTTGGCGATGCAGAGGGCTTGGATGGCCTTTGCTAGGAACCCTGAGAATGGATTGGAGAAGACAGGATGGAGAGATAGTAGTGAGCAGGGGGTGGAGGTGTTTGGTGGGAGAAGTACGTATGATGAGACGGGGGAGAATGTAGCGGCTCAGTTTATCAGTTTGGCAGGGCTGGCAGAGAGTTGTCCTATTAAGTAAGAGGGTGACGCTGCGGTTCATGCGATTACTTAATGTTCGTTTTCATAAAAGTGGAGACACCGAGTATGAATATAACCCTCACTTCACCTAGTGAGCACCTTTGAAGTTTGAATGAACGCAAAACTCGCATGATAGGTGACAAGAATGCCGTACAGTGTGGGAATGTCGTGGAAGAGGGATGACACCTGTGCTCGAGTGCTGTACGAGAGGTACCTGCTTCCTCTCTTTGACTGGTCGGGGCACTTTCTAAAGAGGCCGCCATCACCCTTGTTAGTTACACAAGCTCGGGGCCTCCTTCTACCCTGCGAGGATAGATATCTGAATTGATCTCCCCGGAGCTTGGAGGCCACCCATCTGATTTTGGAACTTCCTCAGACCATGGGTGGAGTGGAGGCCTCTTCAAAATAGTTCACTAGTATAAAGAGAACCGGTTGAACAACCCAAAACGCTTGCTTCAACTTAACTTCGAACTTTTGATAGATCAAATTGGTGATTTAGCACAAGCTTGCGAATCATACTTGAAGATATGGCAACAGCGAATGGAAGACAATCTCAAGGCTTTGAAAAGTACGTAGCGTCTTCCCCGCTCATGAATTTCCTTACACTTATACAGTTACTAACACTAACATCCAACAGGGTCAACGAATACACTAGCCATGAGAAAGCGAGTGGTAATCTCAACTTATATGGAGGTTCTGCAGGCCTTTCTTACTCCAGAAGCGCGTCTACCAATCATGTTGCAGCAGATCACTCACAATGGCTTGCTCAACCAACTACCGACGGCGCTCCGAATGTCGGCACCGGTGTACTTCAGCACCTATCTCAGAGTAACGAATATACTTCTGACATCACGAATATGGTTGCAACGGGAGATTCTGGCGGCATTCTTCTCAATTACGCCGACTATGCTTCCTGCAGTACACCTGGCTGGTCAATGATAGTCCATACCGATGCCCAATCGACACCAGAAGTCTTCCCAGGGAACACCCGCACTGTGATCAAGAAGACTGGGTCTAAGGGTGAGGCTGAGAGGGGTTTGTTGATGAAGCATGATCTGCTCGGCCTGGGAGCACAATTTGAATAAGCGAATCATGTGTTTGACGGATAATTGTGACGCTGTAGATGATGCAATTCAAATCTTTCATCCTATAAATGAAAAAGAAATATCTGCAGATGCACGAATCCACGTGTCTCATATGCATAGAAGTATGAATATGGTGGCCTCTTATCCTGGGGTCGTGCTGTGTTGGCACGCGCCTCCGTTTAGTTGCGGCATAAGCGCAATTAGCTTGAACGCTACTATAAGGATTCTTATTAATTAACTAACAATGATGACCGACGGGCTCAAAAGGGCTTACTTTCACGAGTGCAGGACTCGATTGGTTCCATTTATTTTGACCTATTTTTGTCATTAGTTGTTGTTATAGTGAACGAGAGAGGCCACTTCAAGTGGATTCTTGGACATTTATCCAATTGGTGAGCATCACTAGATTTCGGCCACACAGCACAACCAACCACACTTCGAACTATACCAAAGCTCAGAGGCCACCAGAAATCCTAAGAATTATGATCGGCAAGTTGTCAATACGTATACAGTAATCTCTAGGAGGCCGCCACCTCCCAGCCTTGTCGTCACCGCGACATATAAACTAGGCTCTGTCCCATGCGGCTATCGAAAGCCGTTATCAACTCATCCAATACTTTGATCATTCTTCAAGCTCCCAAAAAATAACTCGACGTGTGCTGGCACTGAAAAACCACCCCGCAGGCTCATTCGCTAGAATTGCGTTCATTCCATCACCGTACAAGTTGCCTGTTCCACTCTTCTACTCTATTCTATTCACTCATCTCTGAGTTTCAAGCGGGGACTCCCTGTCTCCGCGTGTTGAAAAATCTCGGAGAAATCTCTTAACGACTGTATAGAACGCCTTTCACAACAAGGTCGACCACTATTTGTTAGTCTAAAGGATATTGAGCGCAGACCAATCAACCACTCAAATATCAACTCATTTGATATTCTACCTCATCAATATTCAGACTGTCGTTATTATACTGAGACGTATAACTATACGAGCAATTCTGAGTCGTTATCACTCTTTCATATTCAAGATCCAGGAACATCAACTTCTTTCAAGTGTTTTGTGGCAGAGAAACACGTTGTCGAGAAAAATTTTGCCGTCGAAGATAGCTATCCACATCATTCTTCGTCGGCATCTGGCACATTAGAGGCAGACCTTAATCAGCCAGATCACAGTACTTCATCCGTCACTTCTACTGTACCACCGCTTCATCGGGGTTCAGCTACAACTGCAACAGCAGCCCAAGTTCACCGAAACCGGCCGCCAAATCATCCGTTCAAGTGCCTGAACTGTTCGAAACAATATTCGCGTCGTTGTTTGTTGAAGTGAGTCTCTGATCCAAAATCACCAACACCGGTTATTAAGTGTGGCACAGCAAGCATACCAAGACTCACACACGCCCGCATAAGTGCAACGAGCCAAGTTGTGCATCAGGCTTTGCTTTGAAAAAAGATCTGCGGCGCCACTACAGGAGTGTCCACAAGGGGGCTGAAATTATCAGCTGTTTGTATCCAGGCTGCAAGAAGACCTTCACTCGAGAAGATAACCACAGAAGGCACATTAAGCAGCAACACAGGCTCGAGGCTGCTTAACTGAAGTACTTATTTCACGAACGAAAGTCGAAAATATACCATTCCATCTGTTTAGATTGAGGGGTACCCATGGGTGGGTTTCAGAACCCACCCAATGGGTACCAATTAGCTCTCTGCGTATTCAGCTGAGTTGCTAAGCACCCATTAGGCAGGTATAATCTGAACTTGAGACTCTGGGACCGAAGCTATTCATACGGTTGAGCACTCATCGACGAGGAGAAAAACAGGAGGACGGGGACACCATAGCTTATTTACCTTGTCAGGGTTCCTCGATTTTTGTTTGGTCAAGGTTAAGTTTGAGCTTCAACTCAAGGTAAGGATTGATTTGGACTTCAACAAGGAATATATTATTCATTCATTCCATCATTTCTTTCTTGTCTTTCTTCCTTGAATAGATGTTGAGTCCCTTGGTATGTATTTCTTCGGGTTGAAGGGTCTTCTCATTTCATGTTATGCGCCTAAAATGTGTTCGCTTCCTTGTTCTTCTCATGACGCGGGGTGTTTATCCTGTTGCTCCTGAAACTGTTATACCATATTGTGGGCGTACTGCAACTTTCCTTTTTAGACTAGCTTAAGTCACTAAGTTAGGTTCCATAGTATAAGAGACTGGTTCCCACTTAGTTAAGAAGAAATAGACTGCCTTTCACACTCTTTTATGGTCTATATAGTGCAGCACAGAGTGACTACCCATAGATCTCCTTCCACAAATGCTATTGGGATGCACGTACTCTCACTTCGATCTACCTATAAATATATACAATGCGAGCGAGAAGTTGGGGGCATGGTATCTACAAAATTTCCGACATCCACTCCCAGTATTACATGATCACATACTTGCGTTCATTTATCCAGCACCTGATGTTTGTTCATACAGTTGTAAAGTCTTAAAATTCACGTAACTGAGACATTGATCAATGGCTGCTGATCTGATGTACTACGATCATCTGAAAAATTTCATGACTTACTCGTATACAAGCAACCGTGCCTAATGCTCTGGTGACATCTCCAGCCCACCTATATCTGCGTCTACCATTAATTCTTGCTTAACGGATGCAGCCATGTTACATACATACGGCGTTATTACTGTCGCCTGCAGAGAGGCACAAATGGAATACATCCATACAATCATGCTGGAATTTCACATAGCGTGAGTGAACCCTGAAACCATGGCACCCTTCATCCATATGTACGCTTATGGCTTCTGTTCAAAGCTAGTTAAGACCCGAGAAAAAGCTAGTTGAGCCCTGAGAAAAAGAGGCTACCCCGTATCCTATTCTCTCTTCCTCTCTAACCCTCTCCTCCTCCTCACCAATCCAAACAGTCACATGTCTATCCAAGCTTTTCCTCCAACCCGTCATTCTACTCGGCCTCTCCCTACAACTTCCATAAGCCTTTTCCCCCGCACTCCTAACATGTCTGGATGTCTCAGCTCGGTGAATTTATGCAGCACGTTTCGGATGATTAGTTCCAAAGAGGTGTAGGAATAGGATTGGATGGGGAGATGGCGGATAATAAGAAACGGTGCAAGGATGAGGCCGAGAAAGATTTGTTGATAGAACATGATCTCTTGGGTTTGGGGGCACAAAGAGAGTCGTTTATTTCACGAAGCATGTGGTGCTGTAGATTATGCAGGCCAAGTCATTAGTTCTGTAAGAAATAAAGAAGAGATATTGGTGGATGTACGAACAAGTACTACAAGAGCGTCTTCCAGAATCACTCCTACGATAACGCCCCATGTAAGAATGCACTCAGTATAGGAGTGCAGGCCATACATTTAGTCTGCAGGTCCCACTTAGCCACGTAGGAGACACAGACCCGAATCAGCCTTACTGCTGTGCCCCTCTGAGAAATGAGACGTTGGTACCCCAGATTTACGATTGTACCAACAATGGTGGCCTCTCTTTTAAGCTTGCAACCGTCGGTCGCAAGATTTATTCTCATGTGAAAAGCACACTTAATCGTGGAGCTGTGTTGTGTTGTAGTTGTCATTCAATCGGAATTTTGAATTTTGGGAGGCCGATGGCTCAAATAGGCCTACTCCTCTTTAGACTGCACCCTGTGCATGGCTCGATTCACCCAGTTTCTCCCGGCCTGGGTTAGTCATCAGTTACAGTAGATGCGACCGACTACTTAATCTGGGGCGTCTTGATCTTATCAATTCGTCCAATTGGCGAGCATGGCTGCATGCAACCATGCAACCCAACTATATCCTGACCTTTACCAAAGCTCGGAGGCTCCGTTCATATGGCCATCGGCAATAGTCATCAACTCATTCACACTTTGATGTAAAGAGCTACCCGTCGCACTCTTTGATTCCACTCTTATCACACTCTTTGACTTCATTATTGTCGCTCATCTCTGAGTCTCACGCGGAACCTACTGCCTTCGATTTCTATTCTTCCTGGTGCTTCAATTCCACCACTATTACCTACGCTCGCTAGCACCTGAATTGTACTACAGTACTTTATAGAAAGAACAAATATATTTATGGTGAGACATTATCATATAATATATAAAGTGAGGAGTATCTCCTAACATATATATTGTTGAAGTCCTTCTCTTTATACGATACTATCCTTCTAATAGACTTATAATAAAGGTAAAATTAAAGGGCCTTCCAATAGGAACATATGGTATACGATACAAATATAGAGCTTCAATAGATCCATCGTAATTATAGCCAACCCTAAAGCTCCACGTCTACCTCTATATATCTTTCTAAGGGATATTGAGGGTAGATCAAACAACAACATATATTTCAACTCATTCAATATTTCATATTCTTACTTTTGCGGTTAGGCGATAGGTTTCAGCGGATAGTACCCTAAAAGTACTGATTATAGGCTTTGATGGATTTAACAATAGGTATAAAAATGACTGGCTGGATAACTTAATTGCATTGTACTGAACTGAACTGAACTGGCTATCTACAGTGGGAAGGACTAGCTATATTTATAGGCCCTTCAGGCTCCCCGGGCTTCGGGCTTCGGGCCTCCCAGGCTTCGGGCTTCGGGTCTCCCAGGCTTCGGGCTTCGGGTTTCCTAGGCTTCGGGCTTCGGGTCTGCCCTGTATACTTTACTTCAATAGCCCCCTTTCTGACTACTGTAGGTAGCCCTTTTGCGTCTTATTCTAGGCTTATTAGCCTTTGAATATATCTCTTAAATGCTACTAGTGGTAGGGGCTTAGTTAGTATATCTGCTAGTATATCTATAGTTGGGCAGTATATTATAGTAGTTTTTCTATAGGTTATAAGGTCTCTAATGTAGTAGTACCGGACCTCTATATACTTTGTTCTGCTATAGGCTATAAGGTCCTTGGCTAGGGTAATGTACCTCTAGTTATCACTAAGTATAAAGACTTCTAGGTGGTTTCCCAGGTATTGGGGCCTATCCACCTTCCTAATTAGGGCCCGTAGTTACTGGCCCTGCTTACTAGCTTCGGATAAAGCTATATACTCAGCTTTAGTGGTTAATAGGCTTATATAGTATTGCTTAACTGAGTTCTAGATGACTGGCCCTCTTAATAATAAGTATAGGTACCTTGATACTAACTGTCTGTTAGTTGTATCCCTAGTGTAGTTAGTATTGTAGTAGCTTTATAGTATATACTTCTAGCTATCTATATAACTATATTGTAGGCTATATCCCTAGGTACTACTTAAGTACCTAAGTACCTTTAAAGTTGTATTCTAGTACCTGACCTTAGGGTTATTATAGTGTTGGCTCAGCTGCCCTACTATATAAGTAATGTCTGGCTAGGTGCCTTTAGCGTATTATAATAGGCCCTCTATAGTGTTTTAGTACAATACTTAGTCGGCCTAAGGCTTATTGTCTTCCCCCTTAGTTAGGCTATTACGATCAGTTACAGGGAGGCTTATAGGCTTTGCGGCCTCTAGCTTGAACCTGCTAATTAGGTCCTTAATATAGGCTTCTTGAGCTAGCCTCAGGGTTCTAGCTTCCTGGTTCCGGGTCACTTGTAGGTTCAAAATTACCTTTATATTCTCTAAGTCCTTTATTTGCTATAGGCCTAAAATACTTTTAATGACCTTCTGTACCTCTTATAGTATAGGACCTAATATAAGTATATTATCGATATATAGGTCTATAAGTATTCCTGATTCAAAGTTCCTGAATATACTTAGATCGCTATAAAGAGGCTGGAAACCCAGCTTCTTAAACTTACTATAGGCTTCAATATACTATTCTCGGCCTAACTACTTTAACTTATATAAGGGTCTTTTTAATAATAGTACCTTTTCTTCAAAGTATCTTTCTAGGCCAAGAGGCATCTTAGTATATATAGTGGTATAAAGCTTAGCTCTTGGGTAGGTACTAACTATATCTACCTGCTTTATTTCCAGGTCCTTATATACTTTTATAGCTAGTAATACCTTTAGGCTCTCCTATTTAACTGTAAGACTGAATGTTTCCAAGAAGTTATCTCTTGGTACCTGGCTAAAGCTCTATGCAACTAGCCTAGCTTTGAGCTAGTCAATTAGGCCTATAGGGGTGTACTTGACTGCGAATACTTATTTAGTGTTTATAAGCTTCTTTCCTTTAGGCAGTATAGTGTACTCCTAGGTACTAAGGGCCTGTAGCTTAGCTAGCTTGTCCTTAATTGCTTCCTTTTAATAAGCCCTCTAAATAGGGTCATTAATTGCTTCAGTGTAGTTCTAGGGTAAATTGACCTTAGTAGTTGCTGAGAGAGTATAATTTACAGGCTTTCTAGGCTTGAAGCTATAACTACTTTGATTTTCCTGGCTTTGGGCCTTCTGGGCCCTCTGAGCCCCCTGAGTTTCAGTGCTCTTAGTTGTACTATTCCCCTTAAATTCAGGGGCCTCAGGGTCTTCTTGGTTACTAAGCTTATCTAATTCAGAGTTATCAGAGCTGTCTGAGCCCCTTGGCTCAGGGCCTTCTTGGTTAGGGCTTCCCTGGTCAGGACCTTCCTGGCCTTCGATTTCAGGGCTTCCAGGGGCATATAAGTAGCTAGTATCTACTATAATTATATCCCCTTCTGGTAGCTCAGGTTCAATTTGCACTTCCGGCTTAGGCGATGTATTAGGCTCAACTAGGCTTATATGCTTGTTCTTATTGAATATAGGTACTGTAGCCAACATCACCTTATTAGCTTCCAGATCATAAAGCCTGTACTGCTTAGCTGTTGATATATAGCCTATAAAGACTATTCTTTTAGTATTTGGGTCTAGCTTTTAGTGTCTCTCTTTTGGGATATAAGTATATACGATATAGCTAAATGCTTTTAAATACCTAATATACAGGCGCCTGCTACTATATATCTCCTCTGGGGTTATTCTGCCAGGCTCTATAAAGGTCCTATTTCTCAAATAACAGGCTATATTAGTGGCTTTAGCCCAGAACTTAGTAGGTAACTAGGTATCCTATAGTATCGACCTAGTTATAGTTATTAGGCTTCTATTTAGTCTTTTGGATACTCTATTCTACTCTAGTATATAAGGGGTAATAAACTCAAATTGAACTTCTATAGTTGCTAATACCTTCTCTAGGGCTTTGTATTCCAAGGTATTATTGCATCTAAGTTTCTTGAGCTTCAAGCTAGTTTCAACCTCTACTTTAGCCTTGAATACCTGGAATACTTCTCTAAGCTCTTTCCTTTCTTTAGTGAAGAAGACCTATAACTTCCAGGTGTAGTTGTTAGTAAATGTCAGTATATAGGCCTTCCCGGCCAGCCTAGGTATACTATAAGGCCTTTAAAAATCGTTGAATACCTTTTTTAATAGCTTAGTACTATATTCTGAAGGCTTCCTGTTTAGTATCCTTACTGACTTAGAAGTAATATATACTTCGTATAGCTCTTTTAACCTCTTAATAGGCTTTGTTAGGCTTATAGTGACTTTATATAAGTCCTGAATTGAGCTTGGGCTTAGGTGCCTTAATCGCCGGTGCTATAGTATAGCTTCCGGGCTATTAGCTTTCTTCATTATTGTTTTTAGCGTTTTAGCCCTGACTGTGGGCCTTTAAAAGATATATACTAGTTCTACCCTAGAGGCTATACCTACTGTAGTGCCCTGGAACTTGATAAGAAGCTCTCTCCTTAGCCCTATAATTGTCTCAATAGTCAGGCCTTTGTTTTGTAGCTGTAGTACTGAAATAAGAGAGCTAGCTAGTCCTGGAATATACAGTATATTCAGTAGCCTAACTAGCCTAACCTGGCCTTTTATAAGGGTCTTTAGCCTGACTGTTCTCTAGCTTATAGCCTGTATAACAGCCCTGGAGGTTGTAGTGACTTCTATAGGCTTATCCAGATTAGTGTAGTCTTTAAACTTTTACTTAGTATATATTATATACCTGGAGTACTTTGAGTCCACTATCTATACTAGCTCCTAGCCGCTGTATCCAAGCCCTAGCTACTCTGGCTACCCTAGCTGCTTTGTAGCTATAGTGGCTATCTAGCTGATCTTAGCTATATTTACCTGGGCCTGTTTAGGGGATAGGCCCTTCCTGTTACTGGGTGTAGCTAGTGGCCCTGTACTAGCCTTTTTGTCTTTTGCTTCCGGGCATTTAGCTTTAAAGTGCCTCTACTGATTATAGCTAAAGTAAGCTCCCTTAGACTTCTTATCTTTAAGGCCCTTCCTGCCTTTTCCCTTAGCTGTTTGGGCACTAAGTGCCCCTTCCTTAACCTTTTCCTTAGAGCCTAACCGGCGTTCTTATTCTGCCAGCTTAGCTACTATAGCCTCGAAATCCAAGAGTGTTTCCCTTATTTCTAACTAGAGAATCAATGGCTTAAATCGCTGGTCTAGCTCCCTAGCTAGTCTATAAAGATAAGCCTTTTTAACTGTTTCTGAGGGCTTCTCTTTAGGGTTAATAGCCTTTATCTCAGCTTATAAGGTACTAAGGTGATTAGCTACTTTAGTGACTCCTTTCCCTTTAGGCGCCTTATAGCTATTAAAGGCCCTGATTTTAGTACCTAGCTGCTGTAGCCCCAGGGGCCTGTACAGCGATTCCAGTGCCTCTTATTGGGTACTAGTACTATCGTATAGTAATATATAGTCTAGTGCTTCTCGGCTATATAGGTCTATAATCAGGGAGCTAGCTTTAATATCCCTTATTAATAAATTTGGGTCTTTAGGGGCTTCTTCCCCTATAGTTGCCACTATAGCTACCCTAGCTATAGTGCTCTTGAGTCTATCCTCAACTATATCCTACAGGCCTAACCCTCTAAGAAGGGTTCTAACCTGAATACTCCAAGGCCTATAATTAGTCCCTGTAAGCTTCGTAATTCTAGGCTTCTCTAGCCCGAAATCTTCTATTTTGTAGTTGAGGCAATAGCTGAAATTAGGCTTCTCTGAACAGTCGAATATAGTTAAATCCTAGGGCTTATAAGGCTCCCGGGCTTATAACCTTTTGCGGTTAGGTGATAGGTTTCAGCGGATAGTACTCTAAAAGTACTGATTATAGGCTTTGATAGATTTAACAATAGGTACAAAAATGACTGGCTGGATAACTTAATTGCATTGGCTGTACTGAACTGAACTGAACTAGCTATCTACAGTGGGAAGGACTAGCTATATTTATAGGCCCTTCAGGCTCCCCGGGCTTCGGGCTTCGGGCCTCCCAGGCTTCGGGCTTCGGGTCTCCCAGGCTTCGGGCTTCGGGTTTCCCAGGCTTCGGGCTTCGGGTCTGCCCTGTATACCCCACTTCAATACTTACCATCAAGTTCAACAGATCACTGAACTATCGACAAGCTTCGAAATTCTTGTCTCAGATTACCTGAATTCTGTCATTGATTTATCATCTTACTCGTCTTCTCTTGAAATCGCTTTATCGGCAAGTTTACCGCTAGACACAACTTCACCGTCAATCTCCAGTAAAATGGAGACCAATCAAAGTACTACGAGTGCCAGTAATCTACAAGATCCGGAGCTTTTTTCACCTATCTTGTCAGTATCCTCTGGCAATATTACCCCGACTTATACAACACCTGCAGTATCCTTTGGATCTCTTCAAGGTTCGGGTTTGGAGTTAGATAAGGATCTAGGAAAAGAGTACAACAAAAATTCCGGGTTACTGTTGCTATCTAACAGTCAAGATCCGCGGACGCCAACTTCTTCAGAGTTCTTTGTAGGACAGAGAGCTACTGCTACAAGAAGTTTCGCTCTCCAATACAGCTATCCACAGCATTCTACATCAACCTCTAGTGTATTAGACGCAAGTCTCAGTCAACCAAATCATAGTAGCCTATCCACCGCTTTAGCTGTACCGCCCATTCATCGGACTTCAACAGCAACAGCAGTCCAGGTTTCCCCACACAGGCTGCAAAATCAACTTTTCCAGTGCCCAGACTGTTCTAAACAACTCGGGCGTCGTTGTCTCCTAACGTGAGTCTCAAATCTCAAACCTCAAATCCCCGAAACCGGTTACTAACTATAGTATAGTAAACATACTAAAACTCACACACGCCCGCATAAATGTAACGAACCGGGTTGTGCAAATAGTTCAGGCTTTTCTTTGGAAAAAAATCTACGCCGCCACTATCGGACTGTCCACAAGAAAGCCAAGATTATCAGATATTTCCACCCAGGCTGCAAGGAGACCTTCACTCGAGCGGATAACCACAGGAGACACATTAAGTAGCAACACAAGCTCGATACTGCCTAACTGAACTACGCATTTCACTTAAGAAGAAGATATACTAATTCACCTATTTGAACATTGAAAAACAAACTATTGAAACAAGTTGAGATATCTACTGACCTGGGACTCTGGGGACTATTTGGAGTTCTTCGGTATTCGTGCGGCCGCTCGTTCCCGCATGAATGAAAAGACAAATAGAAGGACTGGAAAGTCCATTTTATCTCGCCAGGATGTACCATTTTGTTTGGTTGACATTATGTTTGAGCTGTAGCTCGAAGCACTGTTCACCTGACAGGCTGACAGCTGAGATCTTGTACAAAGCTATGCCGATCCCTTCTTCCTTTCCTTTCCTGAATGAGTAGAGGGTCCTTTGGGTTCCCTATTACTTCCTAGGAAGATAAGAATAATAGAGTCGCTGTACTGTGTTGGATCTCGTTTCATGTCTGTTTTGCAGATTTGCTCCTAATGCGGGTTTTTTATCCTGTTGCTCTAGGACCGTTCAGTACTTGAGCGAAAAGGTTTTCCCTGTATCTATGAAGAGCAATTTCTTTTTTGGAAATAACAGTATTGACACATAATCCGTGGATGGATCCAGCCACATATGCAATGTCAGCCAGAATATGGCGGCATCGCATCCGTGGATTTTCGATTGATAGGTGACCTCAAAACTTGAAATTTTCAAGCTTCAAATACCCTGGTGGTAGTACCACTTGAGAGTTGTCATTATCCGCTCCCGTACGGATTAATCCGCCGGATCCCCTTACACCCTGGTGGTACTACCATGGATATCCGTTTATTCAGCATATAAGTACACGAAAAGTCTCGTGCTAAGTCTTACTGATCTGTTTCCATCCAACTGCTTTGTCAGAATACATTTCAACTGCTCAGTGTTTCTGCTTCACATGCGGTGTTTGCTGTTCGGTTCGGAGTAAGTTCTAGGCTGCGTAGTGTAAAGACAATTCTGTCGAGTCCAGTGCTGCTCGTTGTTCCTGGAAGGATAGAATCACGAAACGCCTGGCCAGAGTAACCTGAAAGTGCTATCTTCGGCAGTTAGTAATTAGAGACAGCTTGAAAGGTTGAGGTAGGAGATTGGACATGGTTTTTCCCCACAGTCTTTCTCGAGTTTATGGCTGTTCTCTCAGCGAGAGGGCTTATATCAAAGAAGGCCCACCATTCATCTCCATTCTGAACATTAATAAAACTTCGGTGTCGGCAAGGATCGACTGCTGCACGGTGATAATTGCTGCTCGATACGAATGAATGAAGTTGGTATGACCATAGATTGGGAATACGTGCAAATGCTTTCCACACAAAGAATAAATATTTTGCTTTGATGGAAGGTTATCACCATGCATACGTGTTGCGTGGCCTAGAGCACTTTTTCTGTATGGCAAAATGCTTGCTCGAACATTTTTTTAGAATATCTTACTGCCGAGAGAGGCCATCACCCTCATCAAGAAGCCCACTTGGCGTGTTATTAGGTTGGAGACCTCTCTGGATACTCTGCCACGATTATATAAGGACATCCATACCACTGTCTATCAGCTGCAACTCTGACCTAGATTCACTCTCCAGTTTCCAAAAAATGGCCGAAGAGACATTCTCACCCCAAATCTCAAAAATGACACCCCAAATTGGAGACCACGACCATCACCCAGCAAAAGGTAAATATGCTCCCAAGCTTTTCCTCCACCACTCCATTCTACCAACCCTCCCTTGCGACTTTCATAAATGTTTCACTCCGCCATCTTAATATCCTTCACGATCTCCACCTCTAGACGTCTCGGCTCAGTGAATTTGTGTAACACGTTTCGGATGATTAGTTCCAAAGAGGTGTAGTAGTAGGATTGGATGGTGAGATGGTGGATATGTGTATAGATTAGCAATAATGATGAAGACAGCGGAGTTAGGAGTGATAGAACTGTAATATGGTTGTTAATTTTCAAGCTCAAATGCGGGGAAAGGGGGGTCGGAAGAAAAAAGTGGAGAAGTCGCTAGCAAAAGGGGAATAAGCTTACGGAACAACTTTCCTCATCAACTCAAACACGTTCTTACCCCCCTGTTCCTCATCATCTCCAATACCACCATCTTTTTGAGAAACATTAGTCAGTCATCCACGTGTTCTTCACACAATAAACTTCCCTTGCTTCTTACCAAGCATGCATCCCCCCTCCACTTTCAACACCTTCAACAACGGTGGCTCGGAATCACCCACCACCTCACGCTTTATCACCTCAATTTCTTTATATCTTTTATTATTCTCTCGCTTCCTTCTCCTTCCTACAATCTTCTTTCTCGTCATTTTCCTAACCTTATTTTCCTCTACTAAAACAAACATGAATATTATCCTCCTAATCTCTGCCGATAAATCTCGTAATCGAAAATGTATCTTATCTTCCTCTCTCATTTCTTCAATTTCCCCTGTAGCCTGTGCAAGAAACCCCGATCCTTTTTTCAACTCATCATCAACAACTCCAGTACACCCAAACCTCTCACTCGCCTTCGTAACACTCAGACATTTACACAACCCAATAGGATCATCTCTTCGGCCAAAACTAACCAGGTCGTCGGCTTTCCTGTACGTGGTTATACGTCTCTGTTCATACCGATCCTCTCTTATCTCTTTTACTTCTCCCTACGCATCTCCCTTCCCCTCCTAATCATTCATCCTCTTTCCCATGCTTCCCATGCCTACCTATCGCATCTTCCATTTCGTCGCCAGAGTCTAAAAACCTAGTATGCTTCGCCCAAACCAGTTGTCTCTTCTTCGCTAGCGTGAATTTCTCTACCTGTTTCTGCTTCTGTTCCTCGTTCTACGTTCTCTAATCTACTTCTTCTCCATCCTATCGATCTACTTCTACTCCACACCCCAGCTTTTTCCTTTTCCCCTTGACTGTGTGTTTGCGCTTCAACTTACGCTCAACTTCAATTAAAGTTCCATGGTTCTTTCCCTTCCAATTCCCAGGCATTTCCGAAATCTCTGTCTGTGTTCATATTTGTGGATTGGTATGAAGTTTCTCGAACTTAGGCAAGGGAGCTGCGATGAAAATGTCAGCGCTGGGGATATTTATATCTCAGTTTCGAGTTTACGGGAGATTTGTTCAACTTGTAAGTATTCTAAGAGGAGGTTCATCTTTAAATTCCGTAGCGATAAGGTGTTGCCGTGTCCAGCTCTGGATTAATTGAATCCTGGTTTAGGTTAGAGTCCATGACTTTCTTAGTGAAGTTTCAGGCCGCGAATACCTAATTTGCTCATACTGGGTAGGATATCGCAACTTTGAACGACTTCACTGGAGGTTTCTCTTACGGGCATTGATATTGGAGCTTTATGTGGGATACACTTTCTAGATCAGTGCAGAGTTTTAAATATTAATGTGCGCCAAAGAATCAACATTCTATTAGTCTATCAACTTAGAAGAAAAATCTATATGATTCCTTAGGAAATTCATCAAAGCCTTTAATACCCAGCTCTATCCCCAACAACTAATCTAGGCACCCCCTTCACATCCAACCATACCCTCACACTTCCTGCAATCCTATCATTTGGATCTCCCTCCCATCTCTTTCCCTGATCCTTCTTCTTCGCAATCACCTCCTCCGCAATGCTACCGCCACTCATACTCGCTCCAATAACCAAACTTTTCATATCCCTATAATTAAACAACGAATGCCCCTTCCAGCCTTTATTTCGCACTGCTTCCACCAAGAAAATCAATAGAAGGGAAAAATTAATACATGCAATCGTATACACATAACTTGGCTGTCCTATCTGGATAGCCGATACTTTGGCTTGCATTATGGTGTCTGAGATTCCATGGTTGGCCCTGTTGGCGACGATGAATTGAGCGCTCGAGAGAGCATTGAGAATATCATCGACCATAGATTCTAGAGCCACGGAAATCCCAAGAAGGTTTACTTCTGTGCGGTTTAAGGAGGAGTCTGTAAAATTCGTCGCTTGTGATTGTTTAGTATACTCGATATTTGTAATAAATGCTGTTTTCACGGTTAATAACTTGAAAACCCACGAGAAGCTGCAACTTACCATTTCCAACTGAGGAGAAGTGTCCCGAAGTAGAAGTCTGTATAATCATACCGATCTGTTGAACTACATTGCGAGCTAATATTCCATTGGCGATACCATTTCCTTGAGAGGTGGGGTCAATGTCTTCAACTTGATCATCAGAAGTAGTGACATTGATTATCTTTTGTGTGACATCAACCGAAACATCAAAGGCTTGTGGCCTGAAAACGACTTCCCAGGACGTCCGATTCAGCGCAGCATACTTTTTTGCTTTCCGACCAGTTGCGATACCCCACATATTTCGACCGTTGTACGGATCTCCTAACATGACGACAACCTCTTTATCATCAATCAAGCCCGGCACAATCCTACACTCCCCGAACCCGTTCGAAATCTTTCCACATCCTAGGTACAGATTTGGATAGTCCATTCCAGTTTTTCTTGCTTTTTACGAATAGTCAACAGCAAGATGAACAGAAAAGTCCATCGTATTATTATACCAACAATTGATATCCGACTTGTACCCAGGTTGCTTGAACGTGAAGGTCTGAAGATGGCCATCTGTAGGTAAAATTGTTAAGCCAATACTAGATCCGACGCCATATGAACGACCATTGAAGCCATAGCCAGAGTTATCCAACTTTCGGCGCAGTTGGTTTGTCGACCTCAAAGCTGTTGCTGCTGATGCTCCGTCCAGCACTGAACCGAGAATATTGCGTACAGGAGCATATGAGAAAGATCCTAATACGGTTCTTGTGATGTCCGGAGAACCGCTTCCGATTGTTTGATTCCAGAATTTCCCAGTAGGATCTGCACCGTATTTGGGAATTTCGAAGCTCCATATTGTGTCCTTGGTTGTAGTGACCGGCGTGATTGCACCAGCCCAAAACGCTGCTGGTAAGAGGGAGAGCACTAACTACCGGTGAGTAAATGGAACTGCTTTTCAGGCAAAAGGCGGAACTAACCTATGAATAAAAATAAAGGAAGCACATATCGCCAGGGAAGACTGACATCAAACTGAAGATTGCACATAGAATTCCACCACTTTAAGCAATCCAAGCTGATCGAACGATTCTGGTACCACTTCCTCGTAAAAGCGTTAAATAAAGTTGTGAGTACAAAAACATGTATCATTCCGAGAAGATGCGACAAAACTTGCACGAAGATTTGCACAGTCGCTCGATTTCCAGTGATCGTATTGTAGAAGCTCCCAGTAAAGGTATTACCCGTAATCGTAAGATAAAGGAGGTAAATTGAGAAACCCGTAGTGATAGCAAGTCCGGGAACAGCTGCGAACAACAACCATGCTGGAGGTATTATCCGTTTCGAATCATTCCTCCCATCTTCAACACTTAAGGGATTAACCATCCCCAATGAACTTTGCGGCACTGCGAGCAGAGGGGTATTCGGAGATGTTCTTGGTGAGGTCAAGGTGATTTGGCTCATACAGTTGAAATCAGGTCGGACACCAGTGGGTGTAACAACCTATCCGACTCAATTCGGATCTCTGATTTTTTGCGTGAAATCTGGACATTAAGAAATTATATACCTAATTGTTCAAACCAAATTTGGGACATTGAGAAATAACACACACTAGTGGGAGGCACACCAAGATGTGGAAGCCTACAATATTGCATTGTTCGAGAAGCAGAAGGACAGTAATACATGACACAACGTCTAATCATCCTGATCAATGCGGGTGTATTGGGTCCGCTAGTTGTATACAAAGCCTCGTCTTCCCTACGACGTACACACCACCATTTTGCACTCACTGCTATCTTGTGTACCCCGAAACCTACCAAAATTACTCAAAATCATATATTATACATTAGTTTGGGTGATTTGTTTTGGTGGTATGTAAGGGGGTGAGGCGGTGGTATAATGCGTTATTTGTATCATGTATATATAACTTTGGGTCGGATGCAAAACGAGTAGGTATGCTCGAAACTCGCCAATCGCAATATGGGTTTGAAAATTTCCAATTCAGTCACCTTACTGTTGCAGAGGATCCATATCCTAGAACACCGTACATTATATCGTACGGCATTCACCGACCTGGGAATGTTTCAAAGGTAGGAGCTGAATGGTTGGCGCGGCAGTATATTCGACCATTTATTTGCCTTTCCAAATCGGGTTTCCATCATCGTCGAAGTTAGCCCATTCAAAAAAGGTACAACCTTCCTTTCCAGGTACATTTCCAGCATGGCACATCCAGAAGTATCGACCCCAATTCTCCCTTTTCCTCTGCACGACCCTCAAAACCGTAGGAACATTGCATTTGCATTTAGGTGTGAATTTTGGATGCAGGCTAGCTTTGTAATCTCGATATGTGATGTTGATTCTTCGATTTCCAGAAATTGGGTGAGGATCTATCGCTTGCGCCGGTGCAATACTATGTTTCCAAGATTCCTGCATCTCAGCGTGCATCACGAGTAAAGAATTATGGGGCAAGTGGATGGCAATTTGTCCTTCTGCATCCGCTGAATCTTTGCTTTTCTCCTTCGACTCTGAGTCTTGCGGAATAATCTGGCGCACCCGAAATTCGCGAGCAACACCGAGAGAGATAGATCCGATGACTGCTCGAGGACCAAGGTAGGTGAGCTGATCACTATGATAGCCCACGCTCTCCGCACCGCCATTGTAGCAATTAACAAAAGCTGCGTTTGGTTCCCATGTCGCAGATGACTGATACTTTAACTTCTGGCCATTAGGATAATGTATCTTAATGCGGGTGGCGATTTCTCGGTTGACAGCTTCTTGTACTCTCGGGGAGACCTTTCTCATTTGTGGAGTAAGTTGTCGAACATCCTATGTGACTTAGTGCCTATAATATGTAGATATGCCAAAGACTTACGGTCAAAAGGTCGCCATTGTAGAGATATTCTGTTTTCTGAGCCTTCTGCTCCTCTAGCCCCTCCACATAGAAACAAAATGTATGAGGACTCGACACCACATTATCGAATAACTTAAAAGTCATCCGCTCAAAAGTCAGTGCCTCGTCCAACAGTTCCTTCAATAAATCATTTGCCTCATCTACAGGAAGAAAATTGTGGATGATAGAGCAAGGAGTATGAGCAGCGACATCCTCAGGCGCATACAAATGAAGAGTCTTGCCTTTCTTCGATATAAGCTTTGATCTTTTAGTAGGAGGTGCGATACTATTATCAGAAGAAACGAATCTAGAAAGAGAACTTTGATATCCTACCGCTCCAGAAGACTTCTTCGATGGAGGAGCAGACGAGGAAGTGGCGTCAGCTAATGACACCGACGCCTTTTCTACCTCGCCGTCATGGTCGAGCAGAGCATCGAGAAGAGCTTGCTGATTGATCTCTGGGTGTAGTGAGGAGAGCAAAGCCAGTTTGTAATCTGTAGATTCATCATCCGGAACACTGAGCATGCTGATTTGCTCGACCGTCTCTTCCTGTTTGAGAGACTGTGATGGCAACTTTCGCTTCTTCCTTAATACGAAAGCGTCCATAGCAAAAACAGAAACAAATCAACCAGCGAGAGATAAAAATTGATATGAAAATATGTCATTCCAAAGTACGGAGTTGTTGCTTATGCTGGAGAAGCGTTTGCCTTGGTGAGTAACACGGCGGAATCACTGTACGCCTTACGCCTAGCATCCGGTTAATTATCGGCGAAACACAGTTCTTCGGCTCTGCTTGCTTCATCCAATTTCTTCGTCGACTAATCTTACCACAGATCACACCTTCAATCGGGTCAACAATAATCCGATCCAGCTTCATAGCTCCTCGGTACGATCATAGTGGGGGATCATCAATATCCATGCGACAGACAGCATCTGGTCCGAGTTCAAATTCCAGTTCCAGTTCCAGTTCCTAAATTTCCATCCCGAAGCCCTCAACTCCAGTTCAATTTCCCCTTCACGCACTTCATTGCTGCTGTGCAAATTGTACCAACCCAAACCCAAGAGCAAGCAAATCGCAGGCAAGCATGCTCGAGTTCCGTACTCAAGGTTTCAACGGCTACGCCGTAAAATATTCTCCTTTCTACGATTCCCGCATCTGCGTCGCCGCTGCCGCAAATTATGGTTTAGTTGGAAATGGGCGTTTATACAGCTTGATGTTAACTCCTAATGGGATACAAGTTGAGAAGACGTGAGTTTTTATTTTCTTCCTCTCCAGCTACATTGCGCTGCTCCCCTTCCCTCCCAAACCAATCCCCAGCTAACGCGCTTCAAGCTTCGATACGCAAGACTCGATGTATGATCTCTCATGGTCCGAAGCCAATGAAAACCAAGTCATCACCGCATGCGGCGATGGCAGTATAAAGCTCTTCGATATTTCGCTCTCTCAATTTCCTGTGCGGAGCTGGCAGGAGCATGGTCGGGAAGTGTATTCTGTGCATTGGAATTTAGTTTCCAAAGATACATTTGTATCGAGCTCCTGGGATGGGACGATAAAACTGGTATGAGAATTTCTTCCCTCCTTCCATATCAATTAATCACATGCGCGAAGCTAACAAAATAAACCCACAGTGGTCACCCGAACGCCCCGATTCCATCCTCACCCTCCCCACCCACTCCTGCACCTACAGCAGCGCATTTTCCCCCCATTCCCCCTCCGTCATCTCCTCCGTATCATCGGACTCCCACCTCCGAATCTTCGACCTCCGCACCCCCGCCTCCGCATCCAACCACCTCACCGCTCTAATCCCCATTCACGGCCCTCCCCCCACCAGCAGTAGCATCTCTCCCATCGGCTCCAACCGCGTCGCCTACCCGCCCTCCGAATGCCTCACACACGACTGGAACAAATACCGCTCCTCCACCATCGCCACCGCCGGCGTCGACCAAATCATCCGTGTCTTCGACATCCGGAATCCGCGCGCCGGCCCCGTGGCTCTGCTCCAGGGCCACGATTACGCGGTGCGGAAACTGTCGTGGAGTCCGCATCTGAGTGATACGTTACTGAGTGCGAGTTATGATATGACGTGTAGGGTGTGGACGGATGGGACTATGTCGCAGGGACAGGGGCGCGAATTAGGGAGGATGAATCGACACACAGAGTTTGTGACAGGCGTGGATTGGTGTCTGTTTGGATCGGAGGGGTGGTGTGCGAGTACGGCCTGGGATGAGAGGTTACTAGTTTGGGATGTGAGGGCGGTTATGGGTGGGGCTTGATGTGATGGATCGACATTTTTGCTGTTGATCTTTCTTTCGTTTCTACCTAGCTATTTGAGAGAGGTAGAGGTGAGGTGAGGGGGGTTAAGAAGGGGAGGTAGGCTGGCTACTCGCTGTATCCCCCGACCCCACCAATAACGAACTGGCAGCCTTGCCTTTCCACGTGCATCTAATATAAAATCGGGGACGCAGAAAGAGAACCCCCCCACCCCGCCAACTCAACCCCAAGGGAGAAAGCGAGTGAGTACGTCGTGTCGTGTCGTGTTGTGTTATATTATACTATGTTATATCACGTTATACCTTACGATATGATACCACTAGCTAACAAGAGCATGGAATTGGGCGTATGGAGTCTTTTTTTTTTTTTTTTTTTCTTCTTTTCATGAAAGCAATGCAATGCATAGTATAGATACAAGCATAGGCATAGGTATAGGCGTAGGCATAATGTAGTATAGAATATTATGTACTCAGCATGTATGTATATATGTATGTGTGTATGTGTGTATGCACTTCACTTCACTTACAATAATAACAGTATACAAGTAGCCAGTACAGTACAGCACAGTACAACCAACATCTCTTACTCACTATATCACATCATATCTCATCCCCCTTTACCTTAATTTACTCAGGGAAGTTTAAATATATATGTATGTATACGCAAGATGGATACACGACAAGGAGATGAGATGAGATGGGATGGTATGCTAGGCATTTCTGTGGCTCTGGTCTGTTCTGTTTTGCTGTGTCCAGTTCAGTTCAGTTCAGTTGCGGTAGGAAGAGAAGGGAAGGGATAGGATAGCTAGATGGGGATGGGTTATTCTACTAGTAGTAGTATATAACCTTACGGCCGTAATGTACAGTAGATGAAGTGAAGTAAGTGAAGTGGGTATAGATGGTATCGCTGTGCGTGGTGTATGACATAGACATAGACATAGAGATAGACATTGGCATTCTCCAAAACACAAACATAAATACAAATACAAACGCATATAACTTATATAACTTACTGTAACTATTCATTTACTCATTTCATACAAGCAACACAGCTGTGAACATCTATCTCAAGAACATAGAATACAATATCAAATCATAAAGAGTAGAATTTCTCTCCTTCCCTCCTTCCTTCCTACCTAACCTATCTAAAACCTATACAAATTCAAATTCAGACGCAAATTCAAATACTGCTCGCTCTGCCCTACATATTTCTGTCCTATTGCTTCTCATCCACACAACCCTTTAGTTTCACCCAGCCCATCCATTCATCCATCGTATCCTTCCTCTTCCATCCCAAAACACCCCCTAATTTCCATGTATGCACATGCACATGAGTAGATGCACATATACTATACGCACAGACACATACAAACACGCACGCGCGCAAACTTTATTTCTTCCTCATGAATGCATCCTCCATACTCCCACCGCCATCGAGAAGGCAAGCAAATCAGGCGTCTTCTTGCTATTTTTGATCATACAGAAAAAACCATAATCGCCTCAAACGCCATTGTACTTTTGCCTGCCCCCCCCCCCCCCCCCTAAAACTGCGGAACCCCATCGACCTACTGTATAGGCGGATAAAACCAAAAAGACCAAAAGAATTCATCTGTTTCATTCAGCAGTATGACGCATATATGCCATGCCATGTCGTGCCGCCTCAAGTGGAACACGATATTCATTCCTCCTCCCAGGGAAAAGAACGGAAAGAGAAAAAAAAAAAGAGGTAGCAGTAATCATACAAAATGAGATCCCTCATCCCACCATAAGTATCAGCTAGGCCTTTTTTATACATGAAACGTGAAGAACGCAAGGTTCCGAATGGGAGAGCGAAGACAAAGAAAAAACGATCATACGCTCAGCCACTAGAACGAGGCAGTTGGACCTCCGCGGTTACCACCAAAACCACGCCCTCCTCCGTTACGACCGCCGAAACCTCGTCCTCCCCCGTTACCACCGCCGAAACCTCGTCCTCCCCCGTTACCACCGCCGAAACCCCTTCCTCCACCACTTCTCCCGCCACCATCTCTTGAGAAGCCTCTGCCTCCACTGCTGCCACCGCCAAAGCCACGGCTTTCACCTCCACCGTTACCTCCAAAACCTCGTCCACCTCCGCCTCGTCCACCAAAGCCTCTATCATTGCCTCCACCAAATCCTCTACCACCGCCACCACTGCTACCGAAGCTTTGATCATCATTATCAAAGTTTTCTTGATTACCATGACCGATGTTGAAACCTGGGCCACCCCTGATACCCATTCTTGCCGCACGACTAGGAGAAATCGCTGGGGGTTGCTCCCATCCCCAACCATACTTTGCCCAGTTCGCTAACACGTTGCCCATTGCTATCGAGTTGCCGCCTTTCATACTAGCAAGGACGGCCATATATGCCTCATACTTGACGTCACGATCAACGAGCTTAGTTGCCTTACCAACTTCATTCAGAATCGATGCGACTTCTCCAGGCAATTGAGCATCTCGAGACATGTCAACGTTAGCAACTTCGACGGAATTATCTGGCTTGATAGGAAGATCGGTGAGAAGTCGACGGGCTGGATTGAGCTCGGCCTGAGTAAGGATGATCCAACCTTCTCCATCCTTGCCACCTCTTCCGGTTCGACCAACTCGATGGATATATTGGTCCTTGGCTTGAGGCAGACCCATTTGGATAACATGTGTGACGTTGGGGAAATCCATACCTCTAGCAGTGACGTCGCTAGAGAACAAAATGGCAGATCTGGCACGACGGAAACGCTCCGCTGTTCTGGTTCGTTTTTCCTGTGTTAGTTTTCCATGTATGAGTGATTTATCGACCGAAGAGAGGGAGTCAAGGCTGCGGAAAATCTCGTATGCGAGTGAGACTTGTGCAGTAGAGTTAAAGTAGACAATAGCCTTGAAAGGAGCGCCCCCTTCATTTTGCTGTTTGATTGCTCGCATTGCAATCTCTGCAAGAGCAGGCATCTGATTTTCCATACCCCGAGTAACGAGTATCTTTTGAGGAATTTTCTGGTGAGTGGCCACATCACCAGGCTTGACCGTTTGAACAAATTGATAATCAGGTTTTAATGTGCTTCGGACAAGATGCATGACCTCACGCGGAACTGTGGCAGAGAAGAGGAGAGTTTGACGATCGACTTGTTCACGAGGGGGTAGCAATTGGACAATCGCCTCAATATCCCTGGAGAAGCCGTCATCTAAAAGTCGATCTGCCTCGTCGAGTACTAGTGTCGTTAATTTGGGAGCCGAGACACGACTGTATTGGTCTGTCAGAAGATCGTTCAATCTTCCTGGAGTCGCTACAAGAATATGACAACCCTCCCGTTGCATCTTCCTAAGCATCTCTCTTTTGCTAGATCCACCAACAGCTACTTGGACTATGAGATCGGTATTTCTTGTCAACTTGACTGCCTCAACAGCGATTTGTTCGGCAAGTTCACGGGTGGGCGAGATAATGATTGCACGAATATCTGAGGGGCGTGCTATAGAATATCGTTTTCGATTGGCGAGTTCAGGATTCCTCGCAAGAATATTTTGAATCGTGGGGAGTAAGAAACCAATTGTCTTTCCTGTACCTGTTCTGGCTTGTGCGATACTAAGAACAATCCATCAGCATAGTTCGCGTTATTAATGGTAGATACACTAACATATCAGTTCCCTGCAACGCCGTATTTATTGTAGCAGTCTGAACTTCTGTCATGGTTTCCAGTTTCATAGTCTTCGTGATCTCATCGATAATATTAGGATGGACCAGATCATGTTCAACAAGTTCATCGAATCGAGTGATTACAGGTCCGGCTGCTTTGGAACCTATTTGTGATGCAGCCGCAGTTTGAGCCCGTAATATCGAAGACACGTGAATCAGTCTCGATTCTGTATTGATTATTGAGGAAGTTCGAGAAAGAGGGGAAGCTGTTGCAGGTCTGATTAAGGAAATTCGAAGTGTTGATGGCACAGAGCGGAGGACTCTCGATATCGAGGCGGGGCCTCTTCTGCAAGCAGAGAACATAATGAACCGTATTCAACGAAAGAACAAGAATCGTAACAAACAAAGATCTTCAATTGAAGATTGCCTATTCAAGGCAACGTTGGTTTTGAAGTGGTGAGTTGCTTGACTTGTCGTTATCGTTGAAATTTTTTGAGGAAATAGACTTATAGATTTCTTACCAGAACTTTTTTTCTGGCACTAGTGGATATCAGCACGCTAGCGCCCGCATCATCTGACTAAACACTCTAAAAGCGGGTCCTCGACAATCAGTGCCCCTCATTTTTCTGCGATATCTACTGTACTCATAAGAGAATCTGGTAGCAACCTCGTGCAGCCGCATGAGCGTGAGGCGTTGGTTATCACACATCTAGAGAGACTGCAAGATTCTATGACAGATTTCTAAGAGAGTCACTTGGGAGCAAATGACGCATCTCATTATGCAAAAACGATAAATTGGTTGGTTCCGCCATCTATCCACATAACCATGATCCTATCTAAACCTCAAACGCCCCTAAGATGCATGGGTATCATAAAGTAATCAAAATACATCCCCAAATTGAGCCCTCCACGCCTCATATCACGTCCTTATCTATTCTCCTTAGCCTCAGCCCCGCGTCTTCCACCTACGATAGCTAGCCCCTCACCTAGACCATCCTGTATACCACCAGTGATACCCTCTACGAACCATGTAGCAATATGGGTGAGGATCTGGCCAACCCTCCCATCGCCAATACCATATACAGCTGCCGTAAGAGCTAAACTGTGTTTGCCTAGTGTGTCAACCGTGGTGATGCTTCGAGTAAGAAACTTTTCAGATAACTTGTGGCTCCTTTCATACTGATATGCCGAAGCAAGCATGTATTTGAGATATGGCAGCACAAGTTGGAATAGAATGAAGAGCTGGATGATGATTGAAGCAAGGGTCTTGTGCAAAAAGGATGGAGATTGGCCCGACTGCGAGTTCTGACGGGGCTGATCTGTGGCTGCTGCGGTCTTAGGAACTGGTATGACTTCCGGGGGTAGGGAAGCCTGCAGACTGATAATTTCTTCTGCAGTGAGATCCGCAGGTAGAGCCCGCAGAAGATATGTCAGAGAATGTATGTAAAGTTGTCTGGCCAGCGAGGAGTTTCCATATTGCGGATTTTGTATTACAGTCGATGATTCCTCAATGGCGAGCGAAAGCAGACTTAAACCTAGCCATGCGGAGATTAGTCTTTATCACACACGAAGGAGAGCAATTTACCCTGCTTTGCAAATTTCCATGCTATACCAGATTTCATTTCATGTAGCCCTAGCAGATCACGTCTTGTTCTTGTTTGAGAAATGTCTTCCTCCGAATACAATGTCTCACCGGCAAAATAGCTTCCTATCTCGTTGCTATCACTAGATGTTGCAGTCTTTCCAACTTCATAAATTATCGACGGTTGGTATCCTGCTTCTGGAGTGGTGGTTCCAGTGCTTGGGGTGTTTCTGGTTCCGTAAAAGCCTACCGAACTGCGGATGGACGGGATACGTGGTAGACGTGATTGTACCACGTTGGGAAGTAATGAATAAAGCATCGAGGATTCGTAGGTGTCTTGGATAAGCGGTGGAGTTGACTGTTGGTAACAATGCGAGGGATTCAAATCTTGGATTCGATATGACATTTTCTTCGACTCGAAGGGAATATTTCTTTTTTGTAAGTAAAAAAGATAGAAGATTATGTCGGAAATCAAAGTGCTGCTGGTCTATATAGATTCAGGCGATTTTTAAATGGACTGGGAGGTGTTCGCATAGGATGAATTTGGACAAAAAATATGAGGCTAGAGGACGGCCAGACCAAGGATTTCCGTTACCGTAGCAGAAAGTGGTAGAGTGTCATAAATGGGCAGGAAAGAAGATATTCATAATTTCGTGATATATTCATAAAATCGTTGCTCGAAGCCAATCAGAGGGAGAGGGAGAGTGAGAGCGAGAGCGAAAGCGAAAGCGTGAGTGGAAAGAAAAAGAGCTGCAAACGAATAATTGATATGCTATTTGTATTGGTAGGAAAAGACGATAAGAAGATGCTGAGTAAATAAAAGCTTTTGTGACCGCTTGCATGTGAAAGTGGCACCAGTCACCAGTGGTACGAGTGGTCTGGTCAGCCATCACGTGTATGAAACATAACCAATCATTTGGGTAAGGGGCGAGCGTGTCTTCATGGTGGGACCAACCGTTTTGTTTCCTGTTTCCTGGATTGAGTCGAGTTCATGGAAAAGTTCCCATCGTGCATGCCATATTAATTCTGGTTCAACTGGTTGGTATAGAGACCCTTAGGAATGTGAGATCTTACAAAGGACTTCTTCCAGAAATGTACATGCAGATAACTAGATGCATGCAAACAATTGAACTTACGCCGGTACAACGTATTGCCGGTTCCGACTTCTGGCATTGTTTTTCTTGATTTCCACATTTGCCCATTCTACCCCAGCAATGCATTTCAGGTTAACAGGAACGACGTTCGTCCACATGTTTTGCATGTCCTTCGACCAGGAATCGAACTCCTCCTTGGTGACCGTGGCCGGGTTTCTATCGATATTAACACTAATACCACAGGTAGAACAAAACCTGAATATATTGTGCTTTGGACCGAAAGAATAATTGCCAAGCTTCGAGATTCCATCAAATGAGACTTGGTCTTTCTTAGGATAGCAGAGGATCGTGCCAAGCTGCGTGCACATTAGTGGTCTGACGCATGTTGTAAAAGGCCAGGGCTGCTTACTCGAGTGCAAATACTGCAGTTACATTCTTCAATTGGTATATGTCCGTCGGCAAATGAACCTGAGCTCTTTAATGCGACCTTCACAGCGCCGCAATGGCATCCGCCTTCGTATATTTTTGGGTTTTCCAGCTCAGCAGTTGGCAATGTACCTGTAAACGCTGGCGCAACGTAATGAGGTTCACGCGCAACGTTGTCAAAAATGGTACTAATTCAGTCAGTGAAAGATAATGTGGTCCAGTGATAGAAGGACTCACGGCTTGACTTCCAAACTCCACTGGTCTACGTCTTGAAGAGTAGCTACCTATGGTACGCGTCAGCTTATGGCAATACTGCCGCAGCGAGGGCCATTTTCAAATTACATTGATCCCAATGTCCCTACCAGGAGGCATATCTCCTCGATAGCCTTGCACACCTGTACCACATGTTGGACAAAACTAACGGTATCAGCAAGTCTACACGTACCACGGGAGTAAGGATGTACCTTATGAACAATCGTGCCAGATGCAAACGTATAATCCTTCAGGGCACCTTCGCCTTTCACGATTTTAAAGCAACCGGGACCAGGGAATAGCCATTGGTATCCCTTCATAAAACAAATACTGCATTTGCATCTAGTGACTGCCGTGATTTCCGGGACGTCAATTGTGAATTTGAAGGCACCACAATGGCAATTGCCATAATATGTCTTGAGTTCTGGTTGGGCTCCCGACATGTTGTATGAGATTGACTGGATGTTTAAAAGAACAGCTCGTGGAGATCCGTGAAGATGATGATATTAGCTAAAGATGCTCGAAAGATGATTCCTTATAATACTGCCGTGTCCAGGGAAGGGGCATTTGTTGAGTAAATTCATGTTCCTACAGACCCGCAACTGAAGCCATCGCTACTCCTTCTCCACCAATGCTCCGGAATAGCAATATCAAAGACCACCATCATGCCACAAAGACAGATTCGTGAGGTAGAAGCTGGTCATTTCGGGCTTTCGGAAGCTTGAAACGCCCGCCTTCCCCATTTCTCGACTCACGACCGAAGGTTGAGATCAATTCTCCATCTCCAGAAGCTGCTGACGGTGAGGTGTGGGCTGTCCACAAGAAAATGTTGAAAATCTCAATAGAAACAACACAGTTGGGCTGAGCCATGACTGACATCAAAGTCCAAGGCTGGAATTATTGATCACTGATCAAGCCGACCCGGTTCGAAAAAGGAAATTGCTCTCGACCAATTACAGTAGATGAGCCATGGGAATTTCTCCGCTAAGGACCCAAGGACCCAAGAATCCGAGGATTGAAACTTCAAAATGCTTTCTTGTCACCACCACAACATTTCCGTCTCGCGATTGGGATCTTCGAACTCGATGGTATGATGTGAATTGTAATGGATGCGGATGAATGCACATGAAAATAGGAGACTACTGGCGTGAGGACTACCTTGGGGTTGATCCAAACCGGTTGTAAGCGTCGACTTCTCCAAGATTGCGGGGTCCGAGTCTCATCAGGTTACATGGCTCATTGGATTGGGATTGACCTTCTAATTGCTGAGTCAGCCGCTCTTCGGTGGCCAGTCTATGGGAGACTATCTCCCCGATCTATACGGAAGTACCCGTAGGTGAGATGAACTTGGTTTACACATATCAATCTATCTAAATAGTCCGGAGCCGTATTCGTAGACCGTCGCTACACAACCGCTATCGAAAAGCTAAACCAAAGACAGACAGCTTTCTTCATCCACCACGTTGGCCTGAATATGACTAGCCAACATCATCACCGTGGCCTGCATCTTTATGATGTGTATGCACCATGCAGATAGGTATGTGTTGACTTGGGATACTTGGAGATGTGTTGATTTAGGATTCTTCTCATACCCCGCACAACTCCGGACAGCGTCGTATAGATGCGGTCACCATATAATCCACCCCGCCACATTATGCGAACCCTACACTCACCAGACTCTACCTGCGGTCTTACGTGAGGCAGCAGACGCTGCAGGCTACATAAATATTCAACTCTCTTCCAACCTCATGCTCTCGAGAGGCTTCTCGTCTCTCCAGAATTAAACCCACATCAATATTGATCGGCCTAATAACACCAAGTAGTGCACATTAGCTCCGGCAAACAACTTTCTTAATATAAGTTAGTTCATACGCCAACGTATCTACGAGAGCCGTGTGATTTTCCTTCAATATTATATTACTGCACATACGAAGATGAGAGTCCTTATTGTAGGTGCGGGAATTGCTGGACTTTCAGCTGCGATAGGTTTGAGGAGAGCCGGTCATGAAACGATTGTATGTATGTCTCTTTGATCGTCGCCATCTCAAGCTGCTAGCTCGACCGAGCTTGAAATGAGGTTATCAATATTATATCACACGCCGAATTCTAATGCCTCAAAGCTCCTCGATAAATCCTCGCTGTCTCACGAAGTTGGCGCTGCCATCAGTAAGCAAACCCCTTTTCAATCCAATTCTAGTGTCTCCGCCCTCCAGATCATTACAAACTACAGTCTAGTAATCTCTCATCACCAACCCTCCTAATCAATCATCCACAGACGTATGTCCCAACGCATCCCGGGTCCTCAAATCCTGGGGTTTCAACACCCAACGAGCGCGTTTCGTAATCGCAAAATCTGGCTTTTTCGCCAGCGCACACGACCTGAAAATCTTCGACGAGCAATTCTACGATCATATTGAGCGCGAATATGGTGCCAACTTCTTTTTTAGTCATAGAGTTGATTTGCACGAGGAGCTGATGAGGCTTGCGACGGGAGAGGAGGGTGAGGGAATTCCGGCTAGGGTGAGGAATAGAGCGGAAGTGGAGAAGTATGTAAGTGTACTTTTTGAATTTTGGGTATTTTGGGTTGCGAACCTGCCGAATAAGAAGAAGAGTGGAACATTGTGACAGTTTGGTGGTGGTGTAGAATTATTGAACGTAGGAGATAGGATACTAAAACTCCACCAAAGAACTCGAAATTACAAAAGAAATCCCAGAGAAGCAATACTAATATCAACACAAATAGAACGCAGAAGCCGGAACAGTAACCCTCAAAGATGGTAGCACTCTCTCCGCCGACCTCATAATTGGCGCAGACGGCGTCCATTCCACTGCCGTAAAAGAAGTTGTAGGGTTCGATAACCCTGCCATCTCAACCGGCGTCACTGTTCTTCGAACCCTTATACCTATCAAAGATATTCTCGCGGACGAGGAATGTGCAAGTTTGATGGAGAATATGGATGGGAGGTTTGAGAATTTTATTATTGGGAAGACGAGGGTTGTTTGGTATCCTTGTAGGGGGTAAGTCTTTTTTCTTTTTCGCAGCTTCTTGCGGGGTTGCAGGGGTTGGCAGTTTGGGATGGATGGGATGATGTGGTTTGAGCAGATGTGATGTGAGTTTGATGCTAACGCGGATGGAAACAGGAATGAAATCCTCAACGTGGCCCTCATGTGTCCAGATATTGAGAATCTCAACTCCACAGAAGGCAAGTTCTCTCACAATTCCTATCTATCTCTCTCCCACTCTTCACATACTAACCGCTTCCAACAGGTTGGAACATCCCGGTCGACAAATCTGTCTTCCTGAATGAAACTCGTGGCTTTCATCATTCTCTTCGGGCTCTGTTTAAGTATGTTACTTACCATTTTCTTATCTTTTTTTTCTCGGGAGTCAAACCATCTTTTCCTCTTTCCCCTTTTCAGTCTCGTGATTAAGACGGTTAATGAAAAACAGTAAAGCGCCAGACTTTAAGCTGTGGAAGCTACTTTTCCGCGCTCCGTTACCTACATGGCATAAGGGTCGATTGGTTGTTATTGGCGATGCCGCGCATCCTATGTTACCTTGTACGTATTTTCTCTCGCTCCTTAAAAACCAGGTGAAGAGTTGCTACCTCTTCATATCTGGAGTAATTCCTGATTTGCTTCCCCGCTACATTCTACTTAGCTTCCAATCTGTTTTAAGTATTCTGTTGTTTTTCTCTTTTACCCTTTTTGGATTCGGCTACAGAGTGGGCTATTCTCTACTCCCTTCTCCTACTTCCCTTACTTCTCTTCTTCTTCACCTACCTCGTTATCCTTCTTGCATCTCTTGCATCACTCCATCCTTATTTCTCTCACTTCCCTACACCCTAGATTCTAACAAACCTTAAGACCAGGGCCAAGCCGGCGCCCAAGCAATCGAAGACGGTTGCGCACTCGGTCTCCTCTTCTCTCACCTCCCCTCTTCCCAATCCTCTTCCCAATCCTCATCCTCTGCACCAACTAAACCCCCCTTCTCTTCTCTTCCCACCGCAAGCACCCCCCAATTCATCCACTCCACCCCCTCAATCGACCCCTCAACCCTAGAACAACGTCTTCAATCCTTCGAAAACGTACGCCGCAACCGCGCCAGCGCTATGCAGATGTTTTCCAACGCCGGACAGGATCAAGCGGAGAAAGTTATAGAGAGCGCGAGACCTTATGTGGCGGAGGGGGTTAAGGTGCCTTGTGAGTTTTTTTTTTTTTTTGTTTTTTTTTTCCTGCTTCTTTCTTGCTTCACTTCTTTGATTCCCTGTCTTTCTTCTAAAGTTGTGGAGAGAAAGAGAGACGATGATTCAAACTCATCCAAATTTCAACTCCCATGCATTTAAAACGCAAAGAAAATAAATCAAAAAGGGTTTCTAAGTGTGAAAGACGATGAAGATGGTGATGAGGAAGATCACGCTAACATAAATGCCAAAAAAACCCAGCAAACCCGAAAGAATACACAGAACATAATTTCCGACATGATGTAAGTAAGGCATGTGAGCTGGAGTTGGAGAGGATTGGTGTTAGGGATATTTCTGCTGCGGTGTAGGACAGTGTAGTACGACCGTAGGTTTATTTGGTGGGGGCCATTATATTGAGGGATGGGTAGGATAGGATAGGGAAGAAGGAAGGATAGAGGGAGGAGGAAGGAAGGAGGGGTGATATGACAATAGGCTCATTGATCAATAAGAAACAGCTGTTTGTCGTATAAATGTGAGAATACTATATGAGTCTTTGAATTACCACTTCCGTTGAACAGTAGATGGGGATATGGAGTGAAAGAACATGATAGTGATAGATGAGTGATACCTTGCACACACACACGCACACACATATATATATATGCTATTTGCTTTTGGGGAGTTACGGTAGCTGGTGCAGGGCAGGAATTGTTGTGTTGTACAACCATGAGCGTAAATTTGGATCACACCCACTTTTTATACTTCCCCCCCTTTTAAAATCCTTCTTTCTTTGATAACTTTTTAATCAATAAACTTATATTAATAAATAATAGCTTATCTTAAAGCCCTTGTTTATATCTACTTAAATGTAAAATATTATAAGATAAACTCAAAAATTCAAATTAAAATCAAAGAATAATCTTTATAATTTTTGTGACGATCCGGACATTATAGGCCCACTGTATCAGTGATCCTCACACATTATACTGACCTGGTCACCTGATTCTCAGGATATCACCCCTAGTAGTGAGGCAGACCTTTGAGTATACCTAGCGTACACGTGCCTTAAGCACGTGACCCACGTGACCACTACGTGTATATAAGCCCTTAAGGCCCTTCGACCCTTTTAGCTCCCTAGTTGTTGATTGTAAGAATGGTATGATCTTATTCTCACAGCGTATCGTCACAAGTATCTTAATTAATTCATTATAAATATTAGAATTAACTAAATATTATATTTATTTAATTTAGTATTATTATTTAAGTTCTAAAGATTATATTAGTTATTATTACTAGATAATAAGTTTAATACTATTGTTTATTATAAGTTAAAATTTAATAATTAATAAGTTTAAAAAGATAATACTCCGGGTTGTGATTAAGGACAACAATCTCGGGCTCGGAGCGAAGATCGGGAGTGGTGTGGGACACGGCGAATGCACTAGCTTGGATGTTTTCCAGAATTTGCTAGGGCGATTGAACGGGAAGGAGGAGAAGGAGTTGGAAAGGGAGCAGAAGAGTAGGGAGAATTTGAAACGGGCGATTTATACGGAGAGGAAGTGGGGGAGCGTGAGGTTTGTGAGGGGAGATTCAGGAGTTGATTGACGGGGAGAAGGAGAGGGTTAGGGGGCTGGAGGGGAAAGGGAAGAAGGATGGTGGGAAGGATAGTGGGAGTGAGAGTGGAAGTGACAGCGAAAGTAGCAGTGTGGAGGAAGAAGAAGAGAAAGTAACCGAAGAGAGGAAAAAGTCCAAGGAGAGAAAGCGCTCGCAGCAAGATGATTCCGACCACCGAGAGATAGAGACCCTAGCAGAAGCCGAAATCGAGAAGAAAAAGAGCAAGAAAGATAAGAGAGAAAAGAAGAGTAAAAAGCGCAAGGCCGAGGAAATGGGAGAAGAAGCGACGCGAGAAGGAGGCCGTAGATGACGACGAATCTTCCAAGTCGAAATCTAAAAAGGAAAAGGAAAAGAAGAAAGATAAATCCTCCTCGTTTTCAAAATCCACATCAAAAGATACCACACCCAGCGCCAGCGCCAGCTCCACCGTCCCAACAGCGGCCGTTCCACACCCATGGGCATCCACTCCATCCGCTCGCGTCATATAGCTCAGAAACGCATGGCGAGTATGGATTTGGCTAGTTTGAATCAGGTATGTTGTTTTCTTTCTGATTTTCGTTTTTCTTCTCGTTTGGGATAGATGGATGGATGGACGTATTTGGATAAGTTTGAGATGTGGAAATTGACCTAGACCTGGCTAACATATCTATTACCTCTCTAGATTTTCATGATTAAATCGCAGACATAGATCGTCCAAATATATTATTATTATATTATATTGCTAGCAGATATAGATAAGTTATAGAAAAAAATGGTATAGAAATCGAAAGTTGATAATTAAAGAATAGTGACTATCAAGGTACTAAATATAATGATGAATTGAGCTAAGTATAAAGCTCTATATGTTAAGGGAATCTATCCACTTATATTGATCTTTATTCTCTTTTCCTAAGTCGCTGCATCGTCTTGTGAGTCGGGCACCCTTGTGTATATAGCTACTAACCCCTATTTAGATATTGCTTTCAAAACCCGAACTTAAAGCACGATTCTTCATCAGATAGAGGCGCGCTGCTTGTGGAAGCTTACGCCTCTCATGCTTAAATATGCTATTTTCTTTGTTTCTTGCTATGGATTGGTGCCGCCATGCAACTCGATATCCTCATTTCCATTGATCAGCTTCTTCGATCCATTCTCGCCTCGCTGTTTCCAATAAGTGTAAAACGCGAACGCAAGACCTGTTGACGGGATCGTTAGGACAATCCACAGCCAAAATTTGGATGCATCATCAAGCCATTTGTTCTGGTTGAAGAATGGCATTGCCAATATCGCCTGGGTATGTCAGAATCAAGGACATTCGAAGTGCAAATCTGGTGATGAGGTTACGTGCTTACCGCAAAGGAGGTGCCTGGCAAGAAGAACATTGTCAAGATGGCTATTGTCTTCATGGACAGACTGTCTTTTTTCATTTCTTCCGTCAGCTCCTGACTTCTGACTGCCATTGCTTGAGAGGCCCTCGTGTCTTCTTGCGTCGCCTTGAGGATCTCTTGCATCGCAGCACTATTTGCTACCATTGCGCGGTCATTTCCAAGTTGGATACGGTTAAACAACTGTTAATATGTTAGTTTCTCATATGGATATTAAATTGCATGGGGTCTTACGAGAGCGAGAATGTTTTGCAATTTCTTTTCAAGTTCCGATGCGAAATGCTTTATTGGTTGTAGCTGTGACGCGATCTGCCAGATACTATTCTCAATTCCTGGGCCTTGGGACCCCTGAAGACCCATTAATTCATAATAGCCACCTATATCAGAAACTGTCTCTTCCAAACTTTTGAGCTCGCTCAAATACCTATGAAGATGCGCAGCCATGGCGTGAAGAGCCTTGTTTAGTTCTTCATGAAATGTGGGATCGGTGCCCCATTTCGTATCGTCTTGCAACGCTCGCTCCTAAATGGATTCAGCTTTATCACGTTTATGTATTGCAGCATTGGAACATGACACATACATAGGATATCAATTGCATATCGACGCTCTCCAAGGCGTTAGTCCACCACCTTAAAACGGTGGAAAAGTAAACCAAGTGGATGAAACAAGAATCTTCTTGAAATCCAGAAATACTGGCATCATTCAATATATCTCTGATCCGTTTCTGGGGCTCCTCTACAGTTTTGGGCCAGCGTCCATCGAGCATATTAATTGCAACAACGGAAGTTGAATTAGTCTTGGGTCTGTACGAGAAGTACAGAAAAATCCTCGCTCCTCTGATGTCTATGTCATGGTTTGCAAGATGAAGATAATGGAAAGGGTCCATTTGATTACTCCCACCAGTGCTGGAACCGTGTTGCAACTTGGAATCCGTGCATTTGTACTTGATTCTCACAGGAATGGAGTACCAAAAGTCGAGCTGGTGTGAATTCTCTGCATATGTCCATTTTCGCCGTCCTTTCCCAGTAGGAAGATGATACCTGGAGAGTGCGTATATGAAAGCGGGGGCGATGTTGATGTGCGATACTAGAGAACCCAAAGCGTCTGACGAAACTCGCAATTTGGCAGCATCCGCTGGGATGGTTTCATTTGGCTTAACTAGAAATCGGTTGATGAAGCTCTCCATGTTAATCTTGGCCCCTAAAATTCCAATTTGACTTACAACAAACTGAATCCATTATCGATCTTTGATTCAAGACACTCTTTAAGACCTGCAGCATCAAAAGTTGTATATTTGACATCTTTTTAACTCTTAAATTAGCATCAAAGTAAAGCTCTCAAAGGAAACCGAGCGGAACATCGTTACCATTGTCAGCGGAAGCACTTAACAAGCGAATTCGAGTATTGGATGAAAGATGCAACTCTGCGAACTGCCGGAAAGCGATCTTAACTTCGCGGAGGTCCTCACTACACGTGGTCAGCCTGTGGAGTGTTTCACCGTTCCAGTTTCATTACAGGTGGGAAGCGTATGATCGGCGGTCTTCTAGCCATGCAGTGGAAATCGATTCGTCTGCCATATTTCCTTCGACTTCCGAACTTGAGAAGATACGCGAAAATGTCGAAATATGAGAGCGAAAGGGAGGTGTTGGGGCTGAGTGATGGGACATAAGGACGCTAGAGTACTCCGCATGTCTGGATAATTGTGGCTGGCTGAAAACTGTGCATCACAGCCTTGCTGATAAAATACTCAACTAACTTAGGATAAAACTGGCAGGCCAAGGCGTTCTACCTGGCCTGGCGTTATAAATTCCTACACCACGAGTGAACTGTTTCTTGAAGATCGAAGTTACAATCATCATGCCGCCCAAAAAGATACGTTATACAACTTCGCTGGCTACTTCCTGGGTTAGCTTGCCCCTCTCGCGACCTGAATCTTCCAACGGCTCGGAGCCTGCAAAGAACGACACTCCTGAAAAACCGCAAGATCACGATACGACAAAATCTTCTAGTAGTAGCCGGTCGAAGTACACCAATACTATTCCATCGAGCTGGATTGTTCCATTATCTTTCAAAGAGCAATCCAAACAAGCAGATGCGACAAAAGGACAAAACAAACCTAATATGTTGGTCAAGGAAACTGATTGGGCTGTAGTTGAGCGCCTTCCACAGGCTCCTCCAGCCCCAACTGATGAGCTTTTTCCTCATCACCGTGCAGGCTATGCAGAGAGACACGGGACGACATTGCAGAATCAGCCCCGAGAGCAAAAGCAAATCACACGAAGCAAACCAATTACCCAAAGTACAACTCTTAAAGCAGCGTCCAATCAGCCTTCCACCACATCGCCCGGTTCTCAAACAATCCTGTCCACAACCAGTGCGAGTGGCAGCTGTGACCTTCGCGCTGCTGTTCCGCCAGTCTCCCCCTCTTACTCGGTGGTGTGATAAGGTTTGGATCTACTCGTTGCTAGCCAATACCAACCAATCTTCATGTATGTGCATCCAAAGACAGAATTGCTTGGTGTCTGGATAAATAAACCCCTGCCCTGTCGCTATCAGCATGAGGCTCAGCAAGTCAAATTATGGAAAATTTACTCTACAGGGCATGGGTTTATTTATCAGATACAAGTAGGCAGACTACTGGGCTGAAGCCTCGACAAGGCTGCACCATATTCCATAACTACCCAACTTCAAGAAAGCAAGTGAAGGAAAATTTTCTACTCCTCTTTCAATTGCTCCCTCCGAGACGTACAACCAACGCCATCCGCAGATTATTCACACCTATCTCACCTATAATCAATCTCCGAATGGTTCTATTTTCGCAATCATGGCCAATCCAGGAACGCCGCGGCTAGATACTTCGATTGCGAAAGACCTCGATGTTCCTGGCGCCCCAAAAAGTGCAAAGAAGAGAAACAGAGGCAAGCAATTTCTCCAATAAATAAGACTGAGAATATTAATGAGTTTAGGTCGCATTATTCCAGGAAATTTGAGATCAAAGATCTTTGGGGGGTGGCCTTCACCTAAGGATAAATCCTCGGGAAATTTGCTAAGCGTTCCTCCAACTCCTCATTCCCCATCGTCGTCTCTGGACACTTCGAATGCATCTAGTGCTATGAGGGCCTTGCGTTTAGGTTCTCCCACACGTTCTACCAGCCATGAAACAGCTCTTGCAAACACACAAGCGCCCGAATATCCAACAAGAGACTTGATCGCGGAGCAACCTCTGAGACGGCCAGTTGAGACGGCTTCGACTTTTGCAACTCCTGTGGAAGAACCTTTGCGGCGACCACGCGAGGACCAATCTTTTCAGAGGTTTCAAGATGCCACAATAGCTATCGCCATGGACGTCTCGGGCAGTACGCGAGATCAGGTTTTGAACCAAGAATTCGACGCGGCTCAGCAAATAAACCATATGCTTGCCGATCAACCTAAAAGAGGTGATTTCATCATTCCGTGGGATGACCGCTGCCATAACCCCGTGGCGCCTAAATCTCTCTCCAAGCTCAAGGACTCAGTTGCGGGTGGGACTTGCCCCTCTGTTCTGATGTCTGAACCATCTGTATCTGTGCTCCGCAAATGCTCTTGCTGGATTCTGTTTACAGATGGGGAAATTGATTCCACCGAAATACGTGCATTTTCGAATGGCATACGACGTGCTGAGCTCCATGGTACTGCCTGTATCATTGTCATCTTCGGCTTCAAAACCCGCCGACCTATCGGGTGCAACGTCTCTGTTGGGCTCTCGATGTTCAGCGCCGCACCTCATTGCCTTTTCTTATTTCAAGATATCGATACGGAGATGGTGTACATTCTCCAATCCAAAGGAGTCTTCAATGAACTCCTACCAGAAGGTCGGAAGGAGATCATTCTTGACAGATCAACATCATGGGAGCAGCTACCCCAAACGAAATACGAGAATCTACTCGATATTCAAATTCCTACCCCTCAAATACTAGGTGCTGATGACATCCTGCTACAAAGCAATCGTACTGTTGATCTTCAGGACATCTACGATGGCAAAGTAGACGCCGAGACTGCGACAGAGATTCTGAACAACGACGACAATTTGAAAACGCTGCTTCTCGAAAGCCAATTGCGTGGCCAGAACGACAGCGTTAGCAAGTGGATTCAGAATCAGAAAATGAAGACCCAGAATATACTGTTCATTCCTCGGCCAGACATTAACACACAGGCTGCGTACTACATCAAGCTTCTCTTGCAAAGCTTCCACTCCGGTCCGTCCGAGAGAGAAAACCGCTCGAAAATCGAGGCATGGCAGAGGAATCTTCGTGCAGCTCATAAGGTGAACCGGGCCAGCCTTGTATCTGACGCAGGGATCAAAGGGGAACAAGCCAGTCGGCGTTCCCGGGTTGTCACGGATGCAATGTCCCGAATCCAGATGAATGAATTCCAGATAAACTCTCCTCGAACGCCATGTTCGGTTGAAATGCTGTCACCTGTGAGCCCCTCCTTGGTAGACTCCGACGCTGTTATACGTCATGCACCGCCAACCCCAATACTCCGATCTGGTCGCCTTGCAGAATATCGCAGCCACCCGCCATGTTCGGGTGATACTTTGGAGCATAACCTCGGCCTGTCCACAACAGCAAGTGAATTTGTGTTTGATGTTGACAATCCCATCGAGATGGACGTTTTGTTTATTCCCGGATATCGCTATGATCGCGGATCCGCCTCTGCAGCTGGGTTCGAAGGCACCTGCCCGCTCTGCAATTCTCCCTCTAGCATCCTCTCGATGCTTTTGAAAGAGCACCCGCCAGACATCCAGACTGCCGGATTTCCAGCCCCGAATGATCGAGCCGGATTGTCGTTTCCTATGGCCATGGGCACCTTCCCCGAGACCGACATACTATCGCCGTTTGTCTGCTGCGATGCATGCGCCTACCATCTCGTGCAACTGCAACAATCCCCGTACGACGAAAAGATTCTAGCGGCCATCCCTCTCATCCCGGCGGCGATTTCCGGCAGCTTTCGAGACACGACTTTTGAGGCAGTGGATAATGCCCTGAAGAAGCGATTTGAACGGCCGGCAATCGAACAGGTACTTCTCTCCATCATCTTCAACACGCTTGAAAGCTCCGAAGGAGAACATTCGTCGATCGAAAAAGAAGCCCTTCGATGGGTATCCTCCATGATTTCACTGCAGACATCCGTGCCCACCACACTGAGCTCTTCATTCAGCGGGCATCTCTCGCCTCGTGGCTGCATCCCGCTTCCCATAGCGCTCTCCCAGAGCCTCGCATCGCTTTTGAAACCAAGCCCCCCGCTGATACAGTACCCGCTCAATGGATTTATCGTCATGGTGCAAGCGATGGTCGACATGAGTCTCGAGCCGCAACCCAATGCGCGGCAGCACGCGGTATTCCTGCGCATTCTCTTCCAGCTCGTCGAAGCGCATTGCGAAATGTACAAGTCGGATTCACAGCAGGCTACGGAGACACTACAGAGTCTTTTATGGAGACCTCAAACGACGCTTGAAGAACAGGCTGCCATGTCGTCGTCCGCATCGACGAGAGCAGCTACGATGGCAGAGCCTACACCCCGACAATCCTCGTCTGTCGCGATATGTTCACTGCCCATCATCCTCTTGCGAGACACGTATTTGATTTCGGAATATGATTGGGATGCTCTTCAGAGATTGGGTCGCCTGTTCGATCATGTGAAAGACCAATGCTCTTGTGCTATTGCATATTTCCTCCATGAATTGGAGAATCAAATGCCTACATCTCTGACACCTATTGAGCTTTTTGATAAGATGAGGGGAACCTTGAGTAAGATTTTTGAAGAGCCCGAGAAAATAACTGAGGACACTGTTAGAGAAGGTATTGAGGCCCACTAGGCCAATTGTGAAGCAGAATCCACTTATAAGCCATAATTGTCACTCTCCCAGGAGTGGTGTCACTTTTGGTTTCACACCAATATATTATTATTATTATTATTATTATAATAATAATAATATAAATAAATATTTATATATAAACTACTTCTAATAAATATAACTTTATATTTATTATTATATAACTTTATAACTAATTTTAAATTAATCCTATATTTAGAAATACTTTTAAAAAGAGAGTATATAACAAGCCTTTAACAAGATAAGCTTGGAGAATACCTCAAGCTATCAAATAAGGCCCTATTGAGTGTTAGTAATAAGGGGCCTTATTTGACCGCCTGAGCCCCGGAGATACTCGTATATTCTCAGCCGTATTACAAGATAATAGGCAAGAGAATCTACAACCTCACTTTATGAAAAATCTCATTGAAGCCGATAACAAAATAGTACGAGCAGACATCGCGCAATACCAAGCGGGGAGCAACGCTAGGGAGCAACAGAAGCATGACCAGCTAAGACAATTGGTTCAGAAAGACTTCCTGCGAAGACAGTATTACAGACAGTAAAGCTTACTGTGAGGTATGTAAAGCGAGACACGGGAAGAGAATTCAGGAAGTATCAGGTGAATATCACAATGAGGTTTAAAATTAGAAAGTACTACAAAAACATAGTATTAAAATCTCAATGTATAAGTTAACTTACACACATAAACACAAACTCACAAAGTTATCCTATCCACAGTCAACTAACTACCCGAGAACCAAAATACCTACAAATTCCGTCTACCAACTTATATATCCTAGAACAAGTTATTGGTTTATTTACCCTCCACATCACTTAGTCCCTTCATTTCATGCTCCCCTATACTGTCTTCCTCTGCTCATATATATACCTTCTTTCCTCACCCCTCACCCCTATCCCCAACTTCTTTCGCTTCGATCCTAAGAAAACCATGAAAAATAGGAGATCATTTAGTTTCATAAGAACAGGATTCATATATAGCTCTTGTACTATATATAATATTATGAACTCGAATCGAATTATGAATTTATTTCTTCTATCCTATCCTATCCTATCCCATTCATCTCATACATAACACAGTAAGTATACCATAAAATAGCACAGCAGTGAGTGAGCGAGTAATCCGCCTGATCCATCCATCTCTTTATCTACACATTCCCTCATCTCATCATCTATCTCACAATCCTCAATCAAGCAAGCTTCTACCTCGTGAGATTTCGACCCGGTATTATTTATGCCGTCAGCCATCTTATAGCTGTATTGACATGCAAACAGATCGATATATTTCCCCCCTCCTATTTCTCTCTCCTTTCCTTTCCTTTTCCATCTTCCTCTATTCTTTCATGATGTTTCTCTTCTCTTCTCCTGTCTTGTCCTCTCGCTCCCCGTCCCCCTCTCTTGTAGGTGGTTGATTGATTGCCTTCGCTCGCGTATACCCCTTTCCCTCCGAACAAGGAACGAGAAATCCAACAAGCAAAGCAGAGCCAGAGCCGGTTTCCAATCTATCCTATCCTATCCTATCTCTTACGAAATCAAAGAAGAACAAGAAGAAGAAGAAAACCACAAATCGGATTTCTATCATTTTATCTTCTCCACTATATTCAATCAAGCTCTAGGCTCTTCATTTTGATTTTGATCAGACGTTATTCTATCTCATTGTCTCATTCATACCGAGATAGATATATCTATCTCTTCTTCTATCTCCGTGATATTTTCGTCCTTTCTTCATGATAGTTATCTTCTCTTGTCTTCTCAGTGCTTGCTCTCCCTCCCCCCTCTCCTCTCCCGGAAAACCACACATCACCCCCTCAATTAGTAACCCCCTGAGCCCCCAAAAAAGAACCCCTCAAAAAGATCCACCCCACCCCCCGCTCCACCACCCACCCCATTCACATCCGCAAACCCATTCAACCCCCCGGAAAACCCCATTCCAATTCCACTTCCATCACCCACAAACCCACCACCACCAGCACCTCCCATGCCCTCTCCTCCCTCTCCCATACCCCATCCCTCCCACCCTTCCGGCCCTTCAAACCCTTGTAGAAAGTCCATCCCCGGCGCATTCTGAAAGTCAAAGTTGAAATTATTCGGGTCGAATTCATATCCACTCCCACCACCACCACCAGCACCAGCACCTCCTCCTCGACCCGAGCCTCCCATCGAAGTATAAGGCGAACTTCCCTGCCCCTGCCCATGAGCAAAAAGATTCGGATCCAAATTACCCATCCCATTATCCAAATTCGATAACGGTGGCGAGGTGGCCAGATCCGGTGAATGCACCGCCTGATTCGGATTCGCACCCGCACTCCTCGCTGCCGCACCACTCATGGGACTATTCTTACTTTGCGACTCATGATTCGACGCTCCTGCCGACGCATTACTATTCCTCGAACTCGGCCTCTTAAACGGCTGACCCTGCGAACCCGCCCCCGTCCCTGTACTCGCAAAAAGATCATTCAGCCCCATATCGAACTGGGGTTTCGGTCTCTGCGGCGGACGACGAAACTGCGACGACGATCCATTATATTTATTAAAGTAATCATTCTCCGCAGGCGGTGGCGGACGCCGGGAATTGAGACCCTGCGGCTGCACCGACGAGCCGAAGCCCGTCGTTGACATGCACATCTGCACGGTGGCTTTGGACATGCGGTCAAAGGCGTCGCGACAGGCTTCGGCAGGGGGACATTTTTCAATAAGGTCGCCGAGGACGGAGGTGGCGGCGAGGATGGTGAAATCGACTTCGTCCAATGTCTGAGGAGGGGAGAATGGGATTAGCTACATGGTATCTTTGCAACATTTGCGAAGGATAGAAAGGAAGAAAGGGAAGAAAATAATTACTCACCAGTCGACTCCGCACAATAGGAGAATGCCAAATAGCATACAGAAACGAAATCCCCGACATAAACAAATGATGCGTAGCCAAAAACGTATAATTGACCAAGCGCACCCGATGCAACTGCCTATACAACCTCAGCACTCTCTGCCCCGCCTCCGCAACCTTCAAGAAAACCCTCTCCTCATCTTCCCTCAATTCCACATTATGTATACTTGGACTCTCAACCTCTTCACTCGTGCTAAACTCGCCCTCAAACAGCGGCGGCACACTCAAACTTTGCCTATACAGCATAATAACGCATTGCCAATAATTCAACTCCAGGAACTCGGTTGAGAAAGCGACCCCTGTTTCTCGTTTCGTGGGCGCCGAGGACTTCCATTCCCATAGCCGTTTATCAATATCGATCCGCCATGAGCGGAAGCTGTCGAATTTAGACATAAAGGGGGAAGGGAGTTGGGTATGCATATACGGATTCCGCTGATTGGCACCACCCATGCGCGCATGCAGGGCTTGTTGATGTTGAAGGACCTGGAGGATTTCTGATTGGAGTAAGCGGAGACGGATGTAGTGATAGGCGACATGTTTATAACTCGGGCCTACAACACCGGGATCTTGGAGACCGGCTGGTGTAATGTATTGGTCTTCGAGTAAGGAGGGGAATTCTGTTGTGACGACTTGATCTGTGATGCCGAATGGGCGACCAACACATGTCGACACAAGGCGATCGAAGGAATACGTGCACCACCACAACCTCCTCCTATAGTCACGAATATACTCCCGCCGACCACGTTCTCGGATGGTGCGTTCCCGCTGCAACCGAGCAGTATCCTCATCCGTCTCCTTTTTATCCCTTGAAAGATCCAATATCGGCACCTCGATATCCTTCCCGTCCTCATAATGCAAGCCTAGATCCACCGCCAAGCGCACCGCAACACCAATAATATACCACAAACCCGGCGCAACTGGCCTCAGCAGCGCAAAGCCCGCCAGGAGCAAAACTGCCTGTAATTCTTCCAGGCCCCCACCAAACCCATCCGCCCTATCAGCCGAGCTAGCAGAGCTCAGACACGATTCCAGATGCACGATGGCAGAAGCGTGATACTCCTCCGGTTGACTTTGTCTCCCCGCATTAGTGCGCTTAGACGAAGACGAAGATGACGACGATGCCACATCACCATCGGAACGTTTATCCACCTTTTCTCGGTCCCCTGTATCGCCAAGGAAGATACCAGCACCTATCGCAAACACGATATTCAGCATATAAAGTTCGCGCGGCGTGCGGACTCGGCGCTCGCCCGTCTCGTACGCCGCTTCAAACATCTTCATAAACTCTCCGCGATGGAGGATCGGGATCTGAGGGTTCGCGTGCTCAAAGTATAAGTCCACCAGCCTCTTGCCTACGTCGTAATCGGGGAATGGCGCCTGCTTGATCGTGGGTTTGGTATGTAGTCCGAAAAACGAATCGCGCATCGAGGTCCCCCCTTGTACCGCCGTTTTTGTGCTTCCTGGTGGCCGTGAGGGTCTCACTCCGCTCTTGTCACTACTATTCGTGCCCGAGACGGAAGATTTCACTGCCGCAAATACCACTCGCGCAAACGATATGCCAGATGTCGAACCCAAGTATCTTGAATCCGACGCTCCCTGGACCGAAACGCTGCCAATGTTGGAGACCAATTTGTTCAGTTTCTCAGACTCATCCTGCCTCTTATTCCAACTAGCATCATCTTGCGCCTGTTTGCGAACCATAGCAGAATCCCCATTAGATGCCGTTCGGCCATCGTCGCTAGGTGTCTGTACCGCCGCGGGATCAACCCCAGGTTTCGAAGAATGTTCCAAGACTTCAGCCGGCGCAAACGAAATATGATTCTGCTGTAGTAGACCCTCGAGATATTCTACCCTCGTCTCCAGGTAAAACACATAACTGCCAAGCCAAATAATCAGCTCTCTTTTCCAACGATGAAACATGAACAATAATCGCACTTTCCCCCTCGTCTCTCACTCACCTTCTAGGAATCTCCCTCTTCGTAATCGGATCATAACCCACACATTTCACCCCCGCCTTCTCACAACTCGCACAGCTGGGCAGCCGCTGATCGCATCTATTTTTGCGCAGCCTGCAGCGATTGCACGCGCTGACGTTGCGGAAATTGCTGCTCTGTCCCGCCTTTGCAGTTGCGGTGCCCGCTTCCGTCTTGATGACCACCGGATCGACTGATGCCGTTGCAGGCTCTTCGGGGAGACTCTTCGGACTCGCGGTTTTGGTGGTGGGAGAGGATTCTGGTGGGCTGTGTCGCGCTCGTTTGTTCGGGTAGCCGCTGCTAGATGCGGGCGGCGAGTGCGTGTTCATCGTCGCTGGGGTTGGGGATTATGATTTGTGGAGGAGGGTGCGCATTCATCTGTAGATAGGTAGGTAGATTGGTCGAGCGATGGGTGATCCTGCGCCAGATAATAAATATATTCCTCTGGTTCCAGTGCTAGAAATACAAGCCGCGCATTCGATTCACTCTCTCAATTCCAATGCTAAGTTTGCCTATCCTCTAGCATCCTTTCCACCTTGCCCTGTCTTTTCTCGTATTGCCTTATTCCGCCCGTTTCGTGGTGACTTTGTGCGTCCGGCTGAAATTTTTCAATCCTCGAATTTGAGTCTGCTATCAGTCGATCAATTGTAAAGATAAAAGCTTCGTAATCGTCTTGGCAAGGATTAGACAGACGGACAGAGAGATGGATAGACAAATAGATGGATAGATCAGAGTCCAGAGTCTTGTCCGTAAGAATGTATGCGAAAGGTCAATCAAATTAAAGATATGTTCCGAAAAGCAAAATCATTCAGCATCAGCACAGCAAAATTCAAATCACTACGATAGAATGTGTATACATGCTAATGAAGTATCGAACAAGAGCCGTGCCTATCCCGCGTGGGGTGTTGTGCTTTGCATTGCTTGCTTTACATCCATTCCCCCCTGCCCTTCTTTCCCCAGCCAGGATAACAAATCAATGCTGGAACTCAAGTCTTACGCAACTCACTTCCCTTCAATACAATTCCCCCATACGTCGCACCTACATGCATAGCTACTCGGGACAGAGCAAGGAAAATCAATCAGGGAGGTGTTGAAAAATAAAGAGTCCCACGCTCAACTACCAGACCAGAGATAGGCGATAAAATCGAGCTGAAGGAGTGATAAGAGCTTCAACGAATGAACAGCCGCCATTTGCAGATCACCAAAGTGCCTGTGCCTAGGTATCTTTCTAGCGTGCGGGCGGATCGTTCGGTTGACTCGATCACATCGAGTAAAAGAGTTTGAGATCTCGCCGGTAATCATGAAGAAGGGTTTTATCATTTGGGTAGGGATTGAGAAGCGTGGGTGAGAGATGGGAATAGGGGTTGGTTTGTATTGCGCTTCTTGCATGATAGAGAAAGGAGAAAGGAGAGAACGACGGAGGCAAGGTGGAGTTTTACTGCAGCACATGGAGTAAGTTATAGGGTATTGCAATAGATAATCACAATGCGACAAAACAAACAAAAAACATTCATGAATCATAATTATATGGTCAAAATTCCTATTTCCGAATAGAATCATCGAGGTAAGCTACATAACGCCCATATGATATGCAGCCAAATATCCAATCCAATCCAGGCCAGTTCCAATCCCAAAGGTTAAAAAGCCTGCACTGCAGTATTTCCCCCCTTCTAATCCAACACTCCATCCAGCCCAAGCAGCAAAGCAAAGGGCACTGCGAAAACCATCCCAGCATTGAACCCCAAGTACCTAATAACCCTTCCATACCAAGTACCATACCGGTACCGTCCCATCCATATACCCCCTTTTTATCGAAACTCCAATATGTTTTGGCCCCCAACCATTCATTGATATAGGAACTGCCTACCAGCCAGCCGGCCAGTTCACCGACCAACCAACCAACCAGAAAAAAAGAACAAGCATGTACCCGCGGTTTACCGTTTTCGCAAACGACCCTTTTTTCTGTGTAGCTCCTGTTGCGCCGGAAAGAAGAAAAAGAGCAGCATCGCCGTGCTGTATACTCTGAAAAGGTATAAGGGATATCTATCGTCGAAAGTAAAAGAAAAAATAGAAAGCGTTTGAATTGGAAAGAAAAAATAACATGATTTTATACAAAAGTCCTCCTGGGGCCGTAGTGAATAATTGAATAGAACAAGCTGCTCTGAGGAGAGATAAGATCGTTGAAAGTCGTGAAAAAAAAGCAAGCTGCAAGAAATCTCACGTTCATTTACATCATCATCTCATCAACAACACTTTGCCTTCGCTCGGCACCCGCGGCGATTCCGGAATCCGGTGCGCAGTGGTCGAGCATTTGGTCGTCGAAGGCTTGTTCTTGCTCTTCGTCGCTCTTCTCGTCAACGTCCATTCGGCCTCCCTTATCGGTCATGTTGAGACTGATGATAGCACCAATCATAGCGATAGCGGCACTGCACCACCATGCAAGACCGGAGTATCCTAGGCTGGCGCCAGTCGACAGGAGGAATCCAGAAATAGTGGGTCCGAAAGCTCGGGAGATACTGGCGGTGGATGCTGCGACTCCGTTGATTGTTCCCAACATGAGGAGAGATGGGGCTGAGTTAGTCAATAGGATGGCATTGCTTGGGTAGGTCATGGTCGAGAAGGTGCATTTCCAGATAACAACTGCGTAAAGTCCGATCATCTTGAGGTTCTCGGGAAGCAATACCAAGTATGGGGTGACAATGTAGAGAATTGGATACGAAATGGCCATGGTTCTGAACAGTCCAAGAGCTCCAAGTCGGCGGACAACAATTGGGAAAAGGAAAATCGTAGCAATCATGGAATACAATCCTTGAACGGAGAGGACCACGCCGACATCCGACGAGCTCATTCCATATGTACCGACGAATTTGAAGGGAAGCTCTGGTGGAGGGAATGGTGGGGCATCCTTTTCTTGTTGGAAGGAGAGCATGGTTGGTAGCATAGAATCAAAAGTCATTGTGTGGCTGAAATCACGAGTCAGTTGGTTGTTGTACAAGGGGAAAAAAGGTGTGGTAGAAACTTACTAAGCCAAGATTCCATAACCGATAATGTTGATGACGACCTGTTTCGTAAAAGCTTTCGTTGCAGCAGGTTTGGCCCTCGTTGGCATAACAAACGTGTCGTTCAAATCCAACGGTTCTTGCAGATCCTGGGCGGCCGCAGTCGATGGTAAGGCTGGTGACCCTTGCGTTGTACGATATCCTGGGGGTTGATCCTCCGACTCATCATTCAACAACGAAAGGATTTCGTCAGCCTCTGCCAACTTCTCGCATCGTGAAGCTTTTGACTCCGCACAGCGCGCGAATTTGCTGATAATCCATTTGCCGGCTTCCAATCCGGGATCGCGACGGTATTTCTTTTCCGAGTGGGTTTCCTCCAGGAATAGTATTCCGACCACGACACCGCATGTTACAACAACTGTACAAACAAGGTTGGGCAAAAGGTAGGGGAAGCGCTCCCAAATGGATCCGGGTTGGAACGTCTCTGGCCAATTGACTACGGGCCTTGCCAGAGCGCCACCAAGGGACGGCCCTAGGATTGATCTACAGATACGATATTAGTATGAAAGTTGAGAGCTGACAAGAGCTGACAATTAAGTCTCAACTCACCCCAGGCACCAGACAAATGGCATAATCGTGTATGCGCGAGCTGGATGACATGTCAGAAAGCGGCTCCCAACCCAAAATGATACATCAACTTACGCTGATGTTCCTTTACTGTGATCATTTCGGCAACGGTCGTTTGCAAAACGCCAATATTCCTAGAAGAAGCAATGCGTCAGAAAAAGTATTACCAAAACAAGGAAAGGGACCCCGAGAGAAATAACACCATACCCGTTCAAGAGACCACCCAGAGCGCGTGCCAACAACGCAGTTGGTAGATTGGGCGAAAATCCAAAGATGAGCATGCTCAAGGCCGTGCCCGCAAGCCCTGTAAGAAGAACCGGTTTCCGTCCGATTTTATCGCTCAATCGACCCCACGCCACACCTGACGAGAACTCTGCGAATGCGAACGCCGATGTGACCATACCGCAGTACATGAATATTTGCGCATCGTTGTCGGTGATGTGGAAATCCTTGACCATGAAATATATATACGGGAAGATGGACATAAACGCAATTGGCTCGCAGATTCGACATAATGCTGTTGGTTTCCGGCGGGTTAGTATTGTGCTGCACGGAGAGGTGTCGTTCGAAGCGTCGAGGGAGAGGGAGGTAAGCCACAAAAGAGAGGTTACACAAACATACCCAGGATTGTCATCTGCTTCATGGGGAACGGAGGGGTCCGCCTCCGCGGTCCCGTCTGTCCTGCCGCGGGATTCATTTCCGCTACAACACGCTCTTTAGAGCTTCGACGTATGTATGTAACGAACTGATGTTGGTAGTTGTAATCGACCCGAGCAGTAGTTGCTTCGACGTGACTTGGCTTGGCTCGACTTGCTTTTGACTTTGTAGGACAACAATGTAAAATGATACACCTCGAGTACGGTGGGGGGAGAGGTAGACAGGTTATATGTTTCGCTCCCAGATATGACCTTGGTCGTTGTTGTTGTTTATGTGGTGTAATCAAACTTTATATGAACCAGATGGGTAGCTGCAGCAGTAAGAAAGTGGATATAGAGAAAAGCAAATAGTGCAGTAGCCTGGGTCTTTCTCTACGGTAAAAGGAAAGCAAGGTGTCATGAGATTCCAGAAGATCCAAAAAAGTGATAAGTAGCAAAAAGTAGTATACGGAGTAGTAGTGGTATGGGTATGTGAGGTGAGAAAATATGTATGCAGTATGTATGTAGCTGTAGCTGTAGCTGTAGCTGACCGCTGGGTGGGACCTGTCTGTCTGTCTGTCTGTCTGTCTTGTCTGTCTGGCTGTCTGGCTGTCTGGCTGTCTGGTTGTCTGGCTGTCTGGCTGTCTGTCCTTTTCTATAGTCGAAGCATAATCAAGAGCAAGCACCGTCGACTTTAATACAGTTCAGGTTATATGGATTTGTTTATCAGGCGGTGACGAGGGTGAGCTTGCTCTATTATTACCAGTCGTGGCTCATCCGCTCCCATGCTAAGGCCATGTTGAGCGAGCGTTGTCTATGGGGCGCACACACGGGTTTGGGCCTCTGTGCTAGAAGCCGTGTATCAGACGGTACTACCGTATCCACACTATGTATGCCCCGGCATTTGTCTCCGTGACCCGTTGGGCTAAAGATGATGCTTTATGGGACTGGATCCCCAGGGGGCGGCAACAATTTTAAAGAGGGGACGATTATTTCGAAAAATTGTTTGCAGGGCAACTAACTTACATGGAGGGCTCCCTGCTGTTGCCCCTGCTCTGCCCTGTCACTCGAGTTTGGAAAAGTTGGGTCCCAGTTTCTAGTAGCGCGTGGATCAAGGAACAGATAGTTAGTGAGCGAGCAAAGGGCCAAAAGGCTCGCAGGGGCCCTTTCTTTTTTTCCTGCTTGCGGCGGCGGCGGTGTGTGATGGAGTTACGGTTATGCTTGGACACACAGTATGATGATGATGACACTACCACCATGGATTTTGACTACTCCGTACAGATTGTGTTGTTCATGCTTTTCTGGGAATGGCTTGGGCCCGAAGTAGCTTGGATATTACATTGTTCATCCATAATCATTCTCCATTGATGTTGCTTGGGTTGCGTGTACGGCTCATCCATAATTTATGTTTCCCATCGATTCCCCCTTTAAGCCATGGTAGGTTCCCGACGGCGTGGAAGGAAAAGGCGACGCAACTCACAAATCCATCATAAATAGAGTTTTATTGGAGAATTAGATCCCCGGAGGCATTTCCTGGTGGGAGCTTAATGGACATCTAGATGTCTAGATAGAGGGGGTGATCTGTCGACTGGGACCCGGACTCCGCCTGGGACTGGCACTACGACTGGGAACAAGACAGCCATGGAGGCGTATGTAATGCACCCTTAACATATGTAATGATTTTCAGATCATGATCATGATCCTACCGTATCATCGAATCTACAAGGAGACTTTGCCTCGTTTTCCTCGTGTTCGGTCAAGCATCCCGAACCACGCGCCAAGGTTCGATATCCGAAAGAAGGAGTTTATGCGTCTTCTTAAGCTCACACCGGCTCAGCAATCGTTGCTGAAGCTGTAGAAGGCCATTGTTGGAAAGATAACCTTACGCTTCCCAAAGCCTTTTGCAAAGTACGTGGTCTGAGTGGATGGGCCGCATAATGAAGTAAGATAGGATTGGATGATTTCTTTTCTCATCCAAACCTGGAGTTGCAGTAGGAGGCGCTGCGCGGGAGAGCGAAGCCAGCCCTAACGTTTTTGTTCGTCGACCACTGATACGAATATGTTGTTTTTTCGTTCCCAGCACGCGGCTGCTTTTCCCAATCCAACTCTGACCCGATGAAACGAGGTTTATAATCGTTCCTTCTCATGTATGTGTATCCGTTCCCGTACATGAGGCTTTGCGACATGCGGGCACCTTCGTTATTCGCCGATTTCCCCAGTGTTTTCGTACGTAGGTTGCATTATCCTTTTTCCATGTCTCTTTCTAATCGGGAAATTCAATATCATGAGTGAATGAATGATGATAATCACATCGGTAGCGTTGCCACCCTACCTCACTTGGGACTTTCATACATTTCGTCTCACTCGACACCATTCCCTAAAGGCACTCCAGAACAAAGCGTCAGCATGTACGGTCAAGGCGTAGATTCACTACCACGGCGGACGGCACCTATCTAAGTGTTCTTTGTAGATCATATACCAAGTATAGCATACACAGCTCACATAGCTCACATAGCTCACATAGCACACGCATTACGTGACTGTCGATATATATTGAGCTTACATGTCCCATACCTTCCTGCCCCATCAGCTGCAGCGTGTAGTGTGGAAAGTTGGTACAGTGACATCTTTCAGAACAGTCAACTAGCTTGAATGTTACACCGAATACCACCACCACCAGGATGAAGCAAGGACACCCTGACCAGCTCAATAGAACATCGGAAGACTTTTACTGGAGATCATGTCCCGAGGACCAGAGATATGGAAAACGAGGCCCCGGTCAAATCCAATTCATTGTTGACCTCGTTTCCTTCCCCTCTCCACTCCGTCTCGCTACCTGAAAACTTCCTGCAAAAGCTAACAATTAATGATTCGAGGTTTGACCTAGAGACATTTAGCAAAACTAGTCAGGGGTTAAATGGGAGGGCTGAACCACTAGGATTTGCATGTCCACTGTCCACCATCAGAAAATAAACGAAAAGGCAAAAAAGCGCAAAAGCTGGCTTAGCTCTTGCGCTGTTCCGGGAAATGGTGATACGGCTGAAAAGGCGAGGCATGCCCCAAACAAGGAAAGATTGTTGGCAAGTTCCTTGATAGTCAGGACAGGGCAGGGCAAAGAGAAAGGGCAGGACAGGGAAGGCTATGGCAGGCCATGGCAGGCCATGGCAGGCCAAGCCGAGGAGGGTTGGCGGCGGATAAGGAGAGCGAATGACACAGTAAGAAATGGGAAAAAGGTACGTACCTGGGTATGAGTATGGGTACGTACTCGGAACTTTCAGCATGACTGAAAGCTGATTGTTTATGTACTCCGTACAGTAGGAAAGTGGATATCGACATTCGGTATCAGACAGAGAGTGACGGTACGATTTCCCTTCGCCCTTCGGCTGGCTGGCTGGCTGGCTGGCTGGCTGTCTTTTCTGTACATACAGGGACACTTTTGAGGCTACATGTCTATCTTCATAAAAAAAAGGTACACATGATGACCGCCATACAAGATGTGGCAAAGCCGGATAGGTTGAAGTTTCTCTCAATCTTGGCTAAGCCGACGCTTTCGTATGTAATACTTTGAAATTTTAATCTAATTTTGATATTTCGTATTCCCGATATATGCGGCCTGACAATATGGCATGATATGATATAATGTAGATATGTACATCGTATGTATTGTAAGTACCTGCGAAAAGCGCACGATTACAATTCTACACACAGAATGCCGTAGTAGTAAAGTAATCGTAGTCAGAGGTACGTAGGAGTAAGCGTAAGCAGGAACGGAGTTAAGGAGCTGGCGGTTGGCAACATCCAATGAATGGCTCGATGGCACGATTGTAGGTCAGAATAGACCCATAGATAGTACCTCGAGTATAGAGCACTGCAACAAGCATCCGGAACCAGACGCAAATCAGTAGATCGTACTACACGGTACAGTAGTTGGTGCAGTTGGTTGGTGCAGTAGTTACAAGTAGTACGGACAACACCTTCGTACATTAAAAAAGAAGTTGGAGCTTTTTCCCTCATGTCTCCTTCCTCCATCCACCCTGCACGTCTGCACGTCTGCACGTCTGCACTTCGTGGTGTGATCACTTGCCTCATTTCGAATTAAGTTCTCCGTTGTGAAACGAAATACGTCAATATTCATAACCCACAGCACTCTCCACGGAGCTGTGCAGCAGCAGAGCACTGCCCGCCCAGGGAAAAAAAATGTAATTTGGTAACTTTACTATCTCAGATTCTCCATAGAAGTGATCGAGTATCGGGTCTCTCTCAGCAAGTAACCGTTGGAGCCGGAGAATCGGGACACAAGGGACATGGATTAGAGAAGAAATGAAAAGCTTCGAAAAGTTCCATTGCGAGCTGACAAGGCCTCGCAAGCGCCATATTCCAAGATCCGTAAATGAAGTGACTTCTTAGTGCCACTCAAGTTCGTTTCAGTAGTCGTGTACAGTATCGTATTAAAAAATATATAAAATAAAGAATGGAGCTGCGTTGAACTAGGTTGAGCTGGGTTGGAACCGAAGCGAGAAGTCGAGCAAGGGGAAACAAGGCAAAGCCAGGATTTAAAATTTATTTATTTTTTTTTTTTTTTTTTTTTTTTTTTTTTTTTTTTTTTTCTCTCTCTCTCTCTCTATCTTCTATGAGACAAATGGGGGAGCAGAAAGAGGGGCAATTGGGGATACTCTGATGGGTCAAACAATGATTTTTAGTATACTTTTGCACAGTCCAAGATGGACTAGATACCTTGAATAGACACCGACTAGGTGAAAAATTACGAGGAGCCGAGGGATCATGGGTAGATGATGGAATCATCATCTATTCTGTACAGCAGTTGTCTAGAAGGAAAAAGGAAAACAGGTTCCCTTCCTGCCACGTTTTTTGGATTTGGTTTGTGGCACCCCATCTTCGATCAATGACGATCATTATAGGGGCTTTTTTCTTGCCATTTAGCTGCTCTGAATACTCGGGCAGAAGAGCCGCTCTAAGTTTAGACAATAGCTGATTGGCGACTTGGTTGGCTGAAAGGGGCTCAAGCAAATTCCAGTAAAACATGATAAACCACCAGAACTAAAAGAACTAAAAGAACTAAAAGAACTAAAAGAACTAAGAGAGCTAAAGAGAGCTAATCGTCTTAGTAGGCAAAGCTTGGGACTAGACAGTCTCGCGGAAGTCTATCCTGACGCCCGTTGGGACACGACTTGTGACTAACTGATATGCTTTGCTTTTTGGCTGGTTGCGGACCTCTCTGATTTGACGAGTCTGGTCACTGGTGAGATGTTTCTGGTGGATTCTGATATGAACTTTGCAAAGGGTGTCTCGGACCTCAATCTTTGTGTAACCATAGGTTCGACCTGGTCCATCTGTCCTTTTTCTTCCTCTTGCTCTTTTCTGCTGCACTGCACTGCACTGGCACTGGCACTGCATGGTGCCGGACCGTAACTCGCTCATGAAATACTGGTTAAGGCAAAGATCACATGTCCCTTACATTCATTCATACATTCTAGAAGGAAGTTTCTACAAGGAATGCCCTCGGCTTCTTCCTAGCCCTGTACGCGTGCTATTCGTCTCCATGGAAAATGTAATGTTACAAAGTACAATGCTGTTCCATGAGAGCCGAAAACCTATGTGGGAATGTTGCTTCCGTTATTATTACCTTGTACCGCACCGGTACTGGTACTGGTACTGGTACTCGTACTTGTGGCTGGTGGGCATTTTACTCACCAAAAACTTTCCTTTCTTGTTTTCTTGGTTGCTCTAAGACATACGAAGGTAAATCATGTAACATTTCCCATTTATTCGACACCAGACCGACGTCAACCCCATAGTTCTACCTCGTCGTTGTTCAATGACCTGATTCCACTTTCATACACCGCCAATTCCATTTCGTTGAGATTTCGTGTTTGCTGGTTGAAATCTAGTTTTTTTCTTCGTGTGCGACGGGGAGGCTCAATCAAGGGGCTTATGTGTGATCATGCACGGCTTTTCCGGTCTTCAATCCGGTGTGGCATCACTGTCATTCGATGCCCAACTTCAAAACCTGTTTACCGCGCAGTAAACTCACTTCTTGATGTTTTCCATCGCCGAGTTCCTTGAATTATCTCTCCATACCATGTGGTTTGTCGAGCAAATTTTCAGGCCTCTCCACAACTCCAGAAGGGGAGCGTTCCGGGTCCGCAGAACCCTCGAGAAGACGAGAATGTGGTAGTTCCAATTTTGGATTCGTCGTCGCGTGGTACTTGGGCTTTGAGCGAAGGCAATGTGAAAAAGGCTCGCCACCCGAGATCGTCGTGAATATTGCTCTTCTTCCACGATTGAGCGTCCCGACGAGATTAAAGAAACAGGTAGCATGGGTTTGGAATGCCTTCCGGTGCAGGTGCTGTATGCAACTCGGCGGTTACGCACATCCATTCACGCACAATCGAGGAATGCCGGAGCCTGCTCTCAGTCACTTTTTAGACGGTCAAGGTTTTTACTCGACGATGTACGATGCTGACGAAAGGCTGTGCTCAACGCTGCATTCAGCGATGAAGCGTTTTGGGCCACTAATAACTCGCTCACGCGCTTGCGTTATGTACCCCTTTATATCACCTACATCACTGCGAGTAGGTGCTTCATATACTCTTATCGTACAAATGACAAGCAATCCTGTATATGTACACACTTTGTACACTTCGCCTTATTCTCACCGAATATCGCATCGGATCTGAAATCTGCAATCTTGCTTAGCTGCACTGCAAGATGGAACCGCCGCTTCGTTTGATGCATAGACTAAGAAGAGAAGAGATAATTCATTCGATGATCCTACTCTAACGCTCCATGCAGCTAGCCATGCAGCGTAACATATGAGCCTGCATATGCATACATATGCATCGAAGGTCACCCTCCCGCGTTCTTTCTGAGCCCCGTTTCACAACCACGAGTTCCTACCAGATTGGCTAAAATCAATGTTCCTAAAGTGGCATGCAGAGCAAGAGCTGTATAACGTTGGGCATCGTCTTTTTTTTCTTTTTATGAGATTCACGCTTATGAAGCCAGTACGCATCCATCGCAACAATTTCCCGTTCACCTACTGCACTTCTATCCTTCAATATGCGCCAACACAATCGTGCATGGTGGGATGTTGGACTGTGGTTGGATTTTTTGCATTACCCCCTGAGTTTGTGTTTAGTTGGAACGGGTCGTTTAAAAACCAGGTACCTTGAACGCGGGAAGTCTTTCTTTCGCCTACTACCTTTCCGAAGTCCGGGCAAAAGGAACCCAGAAATGCAAGCAACCATTGCAGCGGAAACTGACAGCCTTACAGATATCCATGGAGGGCACGGCACGTCATAGTTGCTTGTTGGTTCGATCCCGAAGTTCAGCCATTCGACAACGGCCAATTATGCATCGATCGCAAGTATTGCTCCCTCCTCACCGCGTTTCTTAACGCAGTCACGTCTAAAAATGCCTTATTTTGACAACGTGCCAGGTTGCCCCATTGTCCCCCCCCCCCCCACCTTGGATACCTTCAAGTTGTGGGTTGTACGTTATGCTGTGTCTCGTGGGCAATTTGGACCGTGATCAGGAAGATGATTCCATATTCCTTTTGTCGACAGATAGCTACTTGTGCAACAACGCAAAATATATGTACCCAACCAAGCATTCCAAGCGTGGGAACGTTATTACTTGGAGGCGGTTCACCAATCTCGTATCACACGACTCATCATACATGGTAGTTATGCACTATCAAGCTGCATATCTTCATGATCCTTTCATTATAATCTTCACTGTAGGATTTGACGAATACAGCATGATTTGACGAATGCAGCCCACCCTACTCGGCCGAATGATTTCCACATGAAATATAACTGCAAGGCTGAGCACACTATCACATCAATATAGCGGGAGAAGTTTGGCGGCGTTTGCCCTGCATGGTTGGGGCAGATCACCAAAGGAGGGTTGCCCGAGGTTGAATCCCGACTGACCCAGCTTGGTACGCTGGGCACCTGCAAGATTGAGAGAATCGGGCACATCCTCAAACAAGATTCCTGGAATAAGCGGCAGGATATGGCGTGGGATATGGGTGTGTACCTGGGTCTTAGGGATTCTGGACAACCAGCCTCTAACGGGCCAACAGTTAAATTAAATGGCTCTTTCGGGACACGTTTCCGATGCTTGCCCCTCCTCCGCAAAGGAATCGTTGACATGCAAAAGCATGACTCGCTTTGTTTCATGGGTAAGCAATATGAATGCGAGTCCAGGGCTAAGGAATGAGCGACCGGCCCCTCCGACTGGGACGGAGCCTCCACATCTCACGTGACTGAATCTCTGACAGATTTGCTGACTGTTGATTATTAAGTTGTTGCCTCAAATTGCAGGCAGGAAGGAAGGGCGGATTATCTTGGTCCGAGAACTCTTCCCAGCAATTTTGACCGACTCTCACGCGTCTGACATAGTGGCGGGGCAATCACTTCCAAAGAAAATCCTAGAAACCACCAAACCTATCCAAAGGGAGAAAAGAGTCATTTCCCGATCAAGACTCTAACATCATCAATAGTTTTTCGATACAACCATACCAGGTTGATCTTCAATATCCACTTAAAAAATATCAATAATTTTCCGGGCCATCCTCATCCATCGGCTCATTCCTTTCAATATCTCACAATATCGGTTTCTTTGAACGGTAATCAGCCGGTAAGCCGAGATCGTAAAGATGGCCAAAAAACAGGGTGCTGGGGAGAACTCCAAAAAGGCCGCTGGAAACGCCAAAAAAGCTGCAGTCGCTGCGGAGAAGCAGGCTGCTGCAGATAAGGTGAAGGCAGCGCAAGAAGCCGATAAATGGGGAGAGGGAGCCAAGAGTAACGCGAAGGCGTGAGTTTCCAATCTTCATTCAGCTGCTGCTACCCCGCATATCAGCCGACCTTTTTACTTACGTAGGATTGAACAATAGAGAAGCCGCTGCAGCTAAAAAGGCCGAAGCAGATCGAAAGAAAGCAGAAAAAGAGGCACTGATGAGAGAGGAGGAAGCTGCCCTTCCGTCAGGTCCAAAGAAATCCAAGCAAGCTGTGAAAAAATCCGAGAAGCCATCCCGAGGTCTCGACCTATCGCAACTCGATGACTCCCCCTCCACTCCGACCGCACTTAACGCGTCTGGCATTGATAATGCTCTCGATGCGTTAGACCTAACTTCAGGTGTTCAAGAGAAGCTGGATCGACATCCAGAGAGGAGGTTTAAGGCTGCTTATGCCGCCTTCGAGGAGAAGAGATTGGCCGAAATGGATGAAGATGGAAGTGGGAAGGGACTGAGGCGAAATCAAAAGATCGAACAAATCAGAAAAGAATTCGAGAAGCATCCTGATAACCCATTCAACCAAGCGAATGCTGCATACAATGCTTCGAGAGACCAAATGGCCGAATTGAAGCAAAAGGAAATTGCTCGAAAGGAGGCAGCTCTGGCTTCTCCAACAACGCCTACAAGCAGCTAGAATTTTGGCTACGCTGCATTTATGTTCTATTTTTGAAAGGCTACGGCTTATAACCGGATTTTTGTTCGTATGTAACAAGGGAATGAAAGGATAACAACGGTAGACGAGTGAAAGTGACTATGATAGACACAAGATTGATATCCAAAATGAGAGTACAGCAATTGACGTTGAGATAAACATGCCTTACTGAAAATAAACTGCATTCAGCAACCCGTGAAACATTTGTATTACAATTCTCATGTTTCACATGCCATTTAATCAAGATGTTTCTCCCTCTGAAACGTCACTATCGCGGCAAAAAATACACCGCTCTCACTACGAATCTCTAGAACTAGATCCCAAAACCAAACATGCACGTTACATGAACATAACAACAATGGCACCGCAACGATTATCTACTTTGTCCACTGTGCGAAAACAGCATTTACTAGTAGAATTGTCTGTCCCTACGATTTACCCCATCTTCGAATCGATCAGCTAATGCAGAGGTACAGCTCTAGTTTGAAATATGCTTGTCCTCATGGCGTATACATGAGCCTCACTCCCGGCGACCCCACCCTTTGGTCGGGAGTCTTGTTCGTACGGAAAGGTAAGTTTCTCAATTTTCAGTCTGTCAATTGCTCTACTTTTCTCCTGCGCGATTGGCAAATGCTAATGAAATGTTCGCCCAACAGGTGCCTATGCGCCCTCCATCTTGCGCTTCCAGATCTCCTTCCCGCCCCAGTATCCCGCTCTCCCTCCTCTAATTACCTTCTCGACCGATATATTCCATCCGCTTATTACACCTCTTACAACATACATGTATAGCACAGATGCGCAAGGCGACGATGGGACGGTTTCCGCAACTGACGAGGAGCGGCTACCGCCTGGGGGATTTTCGCTGCGTGATGGCTTCCCACAATGGTTTGGGCGGAAGAGCAAAAGTTTGCGCAGCAGAGAAGAACAGCAGAAGACACCTACGAAAGCTGGGATGGGAAGTCCATCAAGCGGACTTTCCTCGCCAGGGAATACGGCAGATGGTGTACGAGTAGGTATCTACGAGATATTGCGCTATGTGCGACGGACATTTGATGATGAAATGGTTCTGGATAGAGTCCCGCTGGAGGCGGCAGGCAATCCGGGCGCGTGGCATGCGTGGAGAGCGTATAGAGTTAAGATGGGGAAGCTGACGAGAGAGGCGCAACAGGGGGAGAGGCCAATGTCGCCGGTTGTGGCGAGGAAACCAGGAGAGTGGAATTGGGATGGGGTGTGGGAGGTGAGGGTTAAGAAGGGGGTGGAGGCTAGTGTTGCTGAGGCGGTATTGTATGGGCAAGGGGCAAACGATGATTTGATTCAATTTTTGAATGTGGATGGGGATAGGTTGGAGGAGATGAAAAGGCTGATTGGGGAGAGTATGGAGGGGGCGGATTCAGGAAGGAGAGCAGTGGGCGCATAAGCTTCAAGGTGATTATGAGCACGGTGACAGCAATGACGATCATGAGTTTGGGAAGTTAAAATGTTTTGGTACTGGGGATTATGAAGTTTTTTTTAGCATTGATACCCATTGTCCGAAAATACAACATGGACGCATTTTCTCGTATGGGATTTCAGCACGGCACGGCAACGACTCCGGAGGATCGGTGACGGGGGAGGGATGCATGGAGATGGATTTCTTGCATGCTGTAATGATCGCCAGTACATGATCGCCGGGGAATGCACCGCTCCCGATCACGTACAGACCCCTGGCGACATTTATATCCATGTGGGCGATCTATGATGCATGGTGAGTCTATTTGAACTTCCTCGTTGACTTGTGGCTACCATAGAGACAAACCGACAGCACGATGACTAGACCTGTTCTTTCCATCCCTTGCAAAGACTCTAATTATCACTTTACATTTCATTCGTCAGAAGACTCTCTTACCCGTTAAGACGTCCACTGAGGTAGCACCACTCACCTAGAGGTCTATTCGAGGCATCGATGAGCTAAGGTCCCCTCGAGATCCCCTCAAAACTCCTGGAATTATTACATCCTCATGAGTCTACAGCGAAAAGTATAGTCTAGTCTTGCTAAAGCAAAGCAAAGGCTTAACAGAGATCTTCTCTTCTCTCCATTCCTTACAACTGCAATACTCCATCTTTGCCAACTCACTCAAAATACAATGGCTCAGACGTCACTGTTTCCTGTTGGGCAGGCAATGAATGGTCATTGCACTTGCCTTTACAAGCAAAAGCAACTGTTGTTCTCGCTTCTTCGTCCCTTTAGATTTCAATCATGACATGGACAAAACATCACCTCTCATGCTTCAAATTTCAACTAATAATCATCCATCATTGCTTTATTACCGCTCAATGAACTCCGTCTCATTCTAGCAATTATTTCATTTTTGGCTATGAATAATACAGGTTCTCCAGTAGGGGCACTTATTGTAGTACCTATTGCTATCTTATTATTCGTAGTATTGATCGCTCTCAAAGCAACCAGTATTTGGCACTTCGTTGTAATTGCCGCTCGCCGTATTCGATTTCACTACATTCCACACTTCCTTTTTCTCTTGGCCAACCGTGGACGAGGTTATCGCGGCAAGAGACATCAGGATTCCTATTTCTCTAACACTCAACTTTACGGTGATTCTTGGTGCGATCTAGAGTCGACAGAGGTTGGGAGCTACAATAGCAGACATTGTACTGGAGATAGCTTTATCAACCAATCATCCTCTCATCACCACCACCACCAGCGAAACTCGAGATTCTACCAGGGAGACAGCACGTCGGAAGCAGACTCAGAATGTTCGGTATGGCATCCAAGAAGACAAAGTCGTCTAACATGGAGCTTCACGAATCCGAGGTCGAAATCACAAAGCCCCAGCCCTTACGAATCATCAAGCGTAGCCAGACCATTGCCGGTGGCAAGGCGGGTGGGCGATCTGGAGCAGCAGGCCGCGATTGGAATGAAAATGGCAGGAGATGGTCGGGATACTCGTTGGAAAGTAAGGGAAGCCCGCCGTTGGCAAAGGACGGACCCTTAACTGTACATAAGATAAGGAGGGGAAGAGGGAGTATTCTAGACGGAAGCTTAGACGCAGCAATTGTGGATGTTCAGAAGAGGGGCTTGAGTGAAACTACGGTGGCAGTTAATGATGGTAAATATGGGTCCTGTGATAGCAATATCATCAGTATTAATACTTTGTGCTAATTATCACCCTAGATAAGAAACATAGCCGTGATGACCTCGATGCTACCCCAAAAGCGAATCGTCTAGTGTCACGAAGCCTGAGTGTTGGGAGGTTCTTAAGAACCGAACTACATCATGGAGGTTCCCAGAATGTTATCAAGGAACATCAACGGCTCAGTCCTCGCCAGTCAGCACAATCCTTGAATCCCCGAGTGACACCAACACTAGAACAAAACCTCGATGGCTCTCCCAAAATTCCCACGAGACGGCCATCAAAATCGAAGAATTTCATAATGAAGGCATTTGGTAGCAGAAAAAATGATGAGTCGAAGACCGCCCTGACCCGAGAAGCCTCGATAGGGTCGCAACGAATACTTCTTCGCAAACTCTCGCATCGAAAATCCACTGCCTCAACCCTCGATTCCTCCATCTCATCGACAGTGTCAAGCCTCGGAAAGGCCGAATTTTCACACTCCTTTGAAAGATATAGGCAGGATATTATCGATATTGGCTTCGATTCGAGGGTATCTTCGTATAATGACGATATCGAAATCTCATGTCCGGCAACTCCTACGCCTTCAAAATGCAGAGATGAGATGTTCGTTTTGTGTCCGCAAATATCTGTCACTCCGGAAAGTACGAGCGTTTACGCTGGTATGTGCACATTATGGGTTGCTATCGAGATTACTGGCGTGCTTCGAAGAGCTGATGGATCTGGGGCTTCAGGTGAGATGGGCCGGGCTTTTAGTGCTCAGAACTTAACTCCCCAGTACAATGGTGAGAAATCTCTTTCCATGCTTGTTGGGTCGTATGCTTATACGTCCAGACCTTAGAAGCTATGGAAGTCTACACAATATTGCAGTTGAGCTCCAACCTGGACTCGACTGCTTTATCGTCGACCAGCCAGATGATCTCTTCCAAGCCAAAACTATCCGTGTCAGCGAAACTCTTCTCATGCTAGTCAAGATCGGACTCAACAAGATCAAACTTCCCGTGGCACATGCGAAGGAAACGTCGACAGATGAGCTGATCGATGACTTGAAAGGTATCCTAGGAGATACCACCACGAAATATCTTACCGTCAAACTCAATTATCGACATTCAGCATTCTTGAACCTTAGAACACCATTAGTTAAAGGCGATAACAAACTTCTTCCCCAACATACTTTGCTTGAAACCAAAGCCACGGCCACAGTCAAACGTCACAATCCCTCATCCGCATGGTCGCCCCGAAATTCCGCGGCTTTAAACCCACCAGTCGGTCTCAATCCTCTAACCAAAATCATCGAAAAACATTATTCTGCCGAACGAGCCAGGGAAGCCCTCCACAAACTCGCCGATGACCGTATACAAATACCCTACCCCCGACGTACTTACGGTTATTCATCCGATAAAGAGAACTGGAAATCGGAAACAAATATAACGCCTAATGTCGCTATCACCCCACCGGGTCTCACTCATTCGATTTCTATGACAGCAATCTCGCATTCCAATGCGCATGGTAGTCTGCATTCGAGGAGACTGGGTTCGCCGTATGATCATCCGCTGGACATAGAGGCGAAGGAAATGGATCCCGCGAGAAAGATCTGGTCGCAGATGAGGAGGAGTTCACGGCTAGGGAGAAGTGGGCATCCGAGAACAAGTATCAGTGATGGGCACTACTTCAGCACAGATGAAGATGGCGACTTTGAATCGCCGGGTGCGGGTGGAAATTGTAGTGTGAGAGATGCGAATCGTGCTGGACCAAACTTGTCGCCGTACCATCAACCGAAGGAGTTGAAGATGAGAGAGGGTGTGGCGGTGGATGATAGGAGGATGGCGGTTCGGGATGTAGCCTTGAGGAATAAGAGGAGTGTGGGACAAGAGTCATTGAGGAGTATGGTACCGAGTACTTTTAGTGGGAATGGTGAAGGGAGGGAAGGAAGAGGTATGGATGTGGGTATGGATGGAGAAGAAGGTGGAAGAGGAGGAAGAGCGGCGGGAATGATAGGCGCGGTGGCGGGAAGGAATTGGGGGCAGTGGTTACCTTGGAGTTAAGAGGAGAACTGGTATGATTTTTTTAAGGCTAAAAAGCTTGACCGTAAGGGGTGGAAGGGAAAAGATAGAAAGAGGTGGAGGGAAGTTTGGGATGGGAGTACAGAAACCGAATTTTATGTTGTAGGAAAGTAATTCTTAGGCACTGGAAAAAAAGGATAGATCGACTCTTTGATAGGTCGGTCGGTCGGGTAGGAACAGAGTAGGTAAATAGGGACATGGGTTATTGTATGAATTCTATATGCTGTTTTGTTAACGCTAATGTCATTGTTGTTGGTGTTGGTATTGGCGTTGGTGTTGAATGCTGACTGACTGAATCATAAGATTTTCGCTAATGGAGTAATGACTGAGTGAGTGGCTGGTAGTTAGGTCAGTGATTTAACCAGTGTTTGTCACTGCTGCGTAGAACTTGAGATTGCCAGATAGCACTGGGTTTGGAGTATGGGATATGGGAAGTATGAAGGAGGAGTGGGATGTTGGATAGAGAATAGAGGGTAGAGGGTAGAGGGTAGAGGATGTGCATCTGCGGTCGAGAAGCGTGAATGTTGAAGGCTGGCTAGCTGCGCGGATGACTTGCCTGTTGTGTATGTGTATGTGTGGTTTGGGGCTACGCGGAGAATGAGTGGATGGAATAGGGAGGCGAGGATCACCTACCTGAATGGTTTGGTTTGGTTTGGTTTGTTTTGGTTTGGTTTGGTTTGAATGAAGTCGGTGTTGGCGTTGGCGTTGATGTGGTGAGGAATTGTGTGGGTGCGTAAAGAGAGAGAGAGGAAGGAGTGTTGATTTGGATTGCTGGGTGGGTGGGTTGTGTGGGTTGTGCGAAGTAGAGTACGTTCGTTACAGTATGAATCAGGAACGAACTCGGGGAGAGGAGGTGAGGTGAGGTGATTGATTTAAGGTGCGAGAGAGAAAGGGTGTGAGGTCAGGTGAGGTGAGGTGAGGTGGGGTGGAGTGGAATGGGGTGTATTGATGTTCGGTGGTGAATAAAGAGCGTATGTATGTTATTCACACGCAAAGGACGAATTGGATTTCTGCTTTTCTGTCCGGGTGATTGTCGGTTCAGTATTTTCACTCGACTACGACTACAGGAAAGATATTACGGGATAATGAACTACAGAATGGGGACTACAGGACATAGGATACTCACTGTAGCATAGCAATTAGTACAGGAGAGAAAGGCTATAGCTATATAGTCCAACTCTCCCTCCCACCTAGTTAGAGAATTGACCCGATTCAACTGCATTTACTTAGACCCCATTGTGACTAAGTATAGTGCCATGAATCAGTTTCACCCACAGCTGTACTAAGCCAACCGACAGTGATTGATTACTGGAGAGCTTGGCAGGTGCTATGTAGGTGAGAGGTGAGAAAGAACTGAGAAATAAAACGCCGATATTCACTCGAACCTTGGCATGATCAGCTGCAAGATGCGACTATCTGGGTCCTTGTTTCCCTTTGATACTACAAGGACTTCAGCCAGTAGAGTAACACGTATTTGGGGTGCAGAACGTAGCAGGTCTTCGTGTTTGTCTGGGTTGGTATTGGACGTTGTTGTATAAGAATCAGAGTGACGAAGAAGAAGGTGAAGAACTCAGAAAGGGAGTATATATTCTTACTGTTTCACCCTTCGCTTCTTTCATTTGTTCTTCTTGTCCATATCTGACTCATCTGCAACTTGGACATCTCGAGAGACTTGCCAGTTTATGATCCTCAAAAGTGATTTCGTTAGAATCCCTGATATTCGCGAGTGAGCGAGCAAGAAATTTTGGTGCTGGAAGTAGCATGACAGCAAGTGAAAAGGGGAAGATATTGAATAAAGGTCATCAAAGAATTAAGGAAAAGGAAAGATGTCTCTCACCCCATCACCACCGCCATACAGAGATTCAGACGACTATGAATCTCGTGTGTCTCCCCCTCCATACCAGGCTAGTAGGAGAGTCTTTCATTCTAACGGTTGGTTAAATCGATGGTCCTTCTTGGTATCAGGAAGAGACTTCAGCGCTGGGGTGCCAGTGAATGGAAGACTCGCATCCGAGGCGAACGTCTACCTCGCAGCACTGGGTCAGGCTTTTGATGCTAGTGCAGAATGGTGGGCAGTTTTGCAGAGGGAGGTTGAAAGGGGGATGGCTGATGGAGGGAGAGATTGGATTTTGGTGGTGGAGCTGAAGAGGGGTTATTCGATGCATGGAAGGAGACCGTTGAGACAGGCGTGGAATATGAGAGGAGGTAGCAGGGGGGAAGGGGAGATGGTCAAGAGAGCCATAGAATGCTTGAGAGGTGTTTTGGAGGACTTGGGAGAGGAGGGAAGAGATAGAGTAGACTTTTTGCAGGGAATTAGAACCGGGAGAGCAGGGTGGAATACCGGCGAAATGTTGAGAAGACCGACGGTGGAAGAAGATGAGCTGCCAGGGTATGAAGAGGTAGTGAGAAGAAGTGGCAGTAGGAGTATTGTGACTATTGTCAGTGGTGGAGGAGAAATGTACGCTTCTGGGCAACTGGACGGCCCTGGACAAGGATGGGTGAGAAGGGTATGGCATTCTTGGATGCACATCGATGATGATGTTCCCGTACACTTGCGTGGTACTGTATACGGTAGATTTATGAGGGATATGTAAGGTGCTGTATGGAAAGGGAAGTTGGGCAAGGGAGAACGAAATGTGATTGGAATAGTCGTTGGTTTTTGGAATTTATATTAATGCCCGTTGATATTTTAGATAGACATTGAGGCACGACACATACGCAATATACTTGAATTATATTAAATCCGAAGAACCAAGGAAGTCTACAAATCATGTGTCAATCGCTTGCATACAACTTGCGTATAGCTTCGAACTTCTTATAAATTTGAGCAAAAGCAAGATCTTCCATGTCTTTTCGGCCTTTTCGCATCGGGAGCAATGCTACTCGACTTCTGATAGCGCGCTCATGACAAATATGCTGGATTTTGTTTCTTCCACATCAATAATCTTGTTCAGATCGTAGTCGCAAGTCTAGCTTGCCATTATTATCAAGGAGCATGCACTATTCTGTACCCCTCCACAAGGCATATTCTACAACAGAACCGCCTTCCAGGTGTTTGCTCTGTTCTCCATAACCAGTAAGTTGCAAAAGCGTTTCATATCATCGCTCCTAGATATATCATAGGGAAGCAATGTGCTTTTTCATCTTTAACGTTGACTGGTGGTTTCGAAAGATAAGTATCACCCACGATTCCTCGGGATGTAGATAATACGTTTGCATAGGGAACCAAAACACTAGGTTTCTTCACTCCCCCACATAGCCACTCCGTTCCACAACTAAATAAACCAGAAGAAAGTCCTTTCACCGTCCCCTCTCTTACCACCTCGATCTATTCAAGATTCAATCTGAAGTGAAATGTGACGACGTCCCCATTTTCTCACGCTTCTCGTAAATTTCTGATACTGTCAGGTGGCCTTTCATTCAAGTAGTTGTAGCATCTTCAAAATCGACACATGTCCCAGCAACACAGCTGAAAGGCTATATGCGTATCGCAGGGCTCTCATCCGACATGCAATCAAGTATCTCAATTGCTGTTTTGACAAGGAAAGATTTTGGTGCAGTCTGAATTGTCTTGAGAGTAATGCAGTCACAAACTATACGACGCATCAATTCATCCACAAGTGTCCAAGAGATAAATATCCCCATAGTGAAACAACGAACTCGCAAGCTTAACCAAAAGTTCATTTCAGGGACTGACAACTGCTTCGACGTTCTTGCGGCCCAAGAGTCTTATAGGTATCTGCATTCCTAGATCATTGAAGACCCTAATCGACAGCCTCAACAGTTGTATCACTAGCCGGTATCGACAACCCTTTCCAGATTGCTGGAGTTGGATTTCCTAAGGCTGAAGATTGCGCAAGTCGAGCAACATGCGCTGGGTCAATTCTGCCAATGCTGCAAACTCGGACATAATGTTCTACAGTGTATATCTTTCCTAGGTTGATTCGTGACATTGGAGAAATTCCACCAATTTCGTTGGTTTCTACAATCATGGGAAATGGCTGCACAATCATTTTTTCATTCGCCAGCACTTTGACCGACTGTGTACGATCGTATATTGCCGCATGCTCTTCCGATATTACCCCGCGTTTGAGTGTACCCTGTCCACTATAAGTATGTATAGCCGAGCAAAGGCTATAACCTTTAGCTTCTCGAATAACAACGAATCGTCGGACCTCCGTATAGGCATCACCGTCGAGATATGTTTTACTGAAATGCGATCCATAGCGCAGTCTTGAGGATGCACCAGGTCTTGCCGGCTCAGTCCATAGCATCTTGAAGACTCGACCAATTTTGAAAAATCTGGACGGCTGTTCAATCACACGGTAATCTATGAATTGTTAAGACAAATTGGAGGGAGTAACGGAACTAAGGATAGCGTACCAGGAGATAGGGCATCCGTAGCTGGCGGTACAGTTCCTGTACGTGGAGAATAGGCATTTGAATTTTGAGAGCCATTCGTATAAGTGGCTATAGTGGTGGAGTAGTCAGACGAGCCCCTAGTGGGTGAAGAGGCATGTGCGGTTACTGATGTCGCCGCACTACTGTATAGGTCTCGCAATCTACCATTGTAGTCTGAGGGTTGAGACAAATCATCTGGCGTGCAAACTCTCCTAAGAGTATTACCTGACAATACAGGTTCTGTACTTGGAAAACAGGCATTTGAATTTTGAGAGCCATTCGTATAAGTGGCTATATGGGTGGAGTAGTCAGACGAGCCCCCAGCGGGCGAAGAGGCATGTGTGGCGACTGATGTCGCCGCATTACTGTACAGGTGTCGCAATCCACCATTGCGGTCTGCACCTTCTGCTGTCTTCGCGTAATACTTTCCCGTCCCTAGTCCTATGCGGTCAACAGATTGCTTTGCTATTCTTAGTTAGTCACGTCGAGTAAGGGGATATTCAAATCTCACCTTGCGCTTCGTATTCAGGGATCGGCCGCTCAGACGGGTATTCATACTGGTATTCAACATTGCCATTTGGAAAGATTCGAGATGAGATCCAGAATCCTCTGGCGTCCCAATCCCAGTTAGACCATGGAGCGTGCTTTGCCATCTGTGGGGTTAGATATGGGAGAAACCTGTCGTGCTATAGGGCCGTTAACGTTAACGTCGTCATTCGAGTGAGGCTCACAATTCTGCCACGCAATGCCGCTCTGATCAGGTGATTATGAATCTTGTCCAGGACCTCGTCGAATCAAAATGTAAAATATCGAATAGGATTCATGTAAGTAAGGCGCGCTATACCTTTGATACTTTAGCCGGCGCTGTCTTGCAGATTGATGTTGAGAGGCACAATTATCAATTAGGAAAAGCTCTTCTATGCAGCTTTTCATCTTCGATGGTGCGCATAAATCATCCCCGGCATTCGAATGAACACCCAGCACGTGGCCAATGGCTGAGGGCCGCACCAGAATATACCTCCCACCATCATTCGCTATAGCAAAGTTTATCCGGGCCGCGGCCCTCACGCCTGGGATATAAGAGTTTGTCATATCTCATCTCCTTCGTCGGGAAGTAAAAATACTTCATTCTGTCCATAAACTGTGGTAATGCCTTCCACCACCCCCAGTTGCGGCTCGTGCTGGCTCAACCACCAGAAGGTATGCACGTTTCTCTCCATCTGTAACATAAGACAAGACTAACACTCATTAAAGTGTTCTCATAGAAGCATAAGTTTAGGCCGATGCAGTTACTGTTTGGATCATATCACAGCAGGATTGAACAATGTGCGTACCTCGATCAAAGCTGCAGATCCATTTCCAGAGACAGGTTCGTCTGGTGAAGTCTCCTACTACCTGGGTTGAAGCTAATTCACATCGTCTAGAACTTCGACAGGCACTTCTTCCAATCGTCACTGGTCTTGTTCTCGATACAGACGCAGCCGATTCACTTACTCTGATTCTGGACATGTTGGTGATGAATGACCACGAATCAAGGATTACTTCTACATATTCGGGGAACTTTGATATCACAAATCAATCGTTGGTGAAATCTTTCAACGAGGCATTTCATCGCATATTTGCACCGGAAATCGTGGCGAAGGATAACGCATGCCCTCATGTTGACAATGCCTGTCTAACCGGGGCATATTTACATGTCTTTTGTTTTGCAGAATTTGACGAGAGAGGTGGCATCGTCCCAGAGAGCTTGAATGGGGAAGAGAGTCAACATTCCTCTATCGAAATCCGTTTGAGATTCTTGATGCTATGCAGAATCGGTGAGCTCGTCGAAACTGTCCTCAGAGTTATTCGGCACGTTGATAGCGCAGAGTCTGGACTAGCGTATGCCGCAGCGGTCTTGCTGTGTTATGAAACCAATTTCTTTGGAACTTCCTTCAAATATGGCACCGTATTCAACCATGTAGGATAGTGTGATCTCACATTAAACAGCACACTAGCTAATGTACATAGATTCCCAAGGACATCCGTAACATATTGGGAAGATGGCTCACGTCAGTCGCAAACGAATTGGGCGATTATGTGCGTGAAGGCTGTGCGAGACATCTCCGATGGAGTAGCGCCATCCTTGGCTCGCTGAAAAAGTTCAAGAAACAACACCATATCAAAACTACACTGAAGATTGCATTAAGCTTGCAAGATCACAGGGGCTCCCTGCCTGAGCGAGATGAATGGCCCAAATGGGACGCGGAACCGGCTCTCGCGAGTGAAGGATATCCTCTACAGCCAGATTTCCTCATCCTTCATCATGAGGTTAATTCGGAGTTCCAGCGCAATGCACTCTTTTTGCAGTCTTCAATTGCACCAAGCCCTATATCACTTTTCGCATCTTCTGACCAGGCAACGCATGCAGCAAGCGATTATCCGGTCGCTCCGAATCTTTCCGCAGAGATCACGTCTGAATCCCCACCAGACTCCCACGAAAGCATGGACATCGATGACTATATCAACCCTCAGCCATCAACATTCTCGCAGTCTATTGCTGGATCCAATCAAGCCTTCACTGTGGTAGATTCCATGCATCTACCCTTTGATCCTGAATTTGGCATGGAGAGCTCGCTTCACGATAACTACTACCACGACAGAGATCTACTAAATATCTCTGATGGCTTCGATTTAGACCCTTTTATATTTCATTCCTCTGATTTTCCTGATTTTCCATCATCCTCTACAGACGATGCTCTAAACTGAGCTCCCTAACCGGCATTTCTTTATTCGTTTCTTTGTTTTCCTTCAATCTTTCTTTCTCTTTCTCCAATTTCCATCTCCCTTCAATTTTGTTTCTCTCTTCAATTTGGATTTTTCTTTCTCTTTCTCCTTCTAGGTCTCCTTCCTTTCCTAAGTAAACATTTTTCAGAGCCATCAAACTTAAGGAGTTTTCTCCAACTATTACTTATCACCCAGGCAGCTGACCATGGGCCACGAAATAAAGGGCATATGGGACACCTCTTTCATGCCAGAATTTCGGGCGAGGAGTTATCATCTCCTAGGAGAAAAAGAGGCAAATCATTTTCCTAAGTCTGGAGTTTCTTTATGATCTGTTCCTTTCCTTTCTTGTGTGGTGCTCGAATAAAATAGTATTCAACATACTATATAGTTTCTAGATCAATATACGCTACCTAACGAAGTCTTGCGAGAAAGAATGTGATATCAAACCAAATCCTCGTCTAGAGTCATACCTTGCTAGCAATATGTGGGACCGATATATGTGCATGGGAAGAGGTGTGACGAAGGGAAGATGTGTGCTACATATACATGGATATCATTCTCGACAAAGGAAAGCGAATCACTTTGGTTTCAGACGTAGTGTAGTTATTTCCACAGTAGTAGACTCAGCAAAAGTCCAGTTCTTGGCTTGCTTGACTTAATTGACATAGACCTAGCCGTGCAATGGGAGTAACATGAGCCTCCAAAATTCATTCTACCCTATTATGCTAAATCAAACAATAAACGATTCCCCCCTTTCTTGTGTAACTTCCGAATAGAAATACTTGTACAGCTAACTAACGTATGTATAAAAAAGGTCAATATCAACGTCAACGTGTTAAAATAAATTTCGTTGGGTCGAGACCCGACAAAGCAAATTGGTGTCCCCACCCAGACGAATCCACAATACCCATTTTAGTGCATGGACCAGTAACTTTAAGGAAACCGCGATTCAGGAAAAACTTTCTCTCAACTTCGTTTTATTTGTCCTTTTCTTGTATTTTGCAGAGCCGATGCTGGCCCACAGATAAAATCAATCAGCAAAGCATTACCGGGTTCGTTGTTCGTTGACGTGGTTTGGATAGCCTCGTCTTAGATGTTTTTGGGGCGCTTAAACCACATCTTCGGTCATTATTTTTCCGTTCTTTTGGATTATGATGGGTGTCAAGTCCTTTTTCTCGGAGGTCAGGATGAGCAAAGCAGCAAAGATCATTCAGGTGGTAAATGCCAGGCAAAATACTGTGTTTTGATGAGAATATGATTTGTGCCTTATCTGACGGCGAGGGTGCTGGATGCAAAGGGGATTGAATGATCGCAGATGCAAAGTGTTGGGATGTTTATGCTTGAAGGCAGATTCAAACCTCTCTGCCGTGCCATGAAGGATCAGTGTCCTCAAGGCAGGATTGATAGCATCAAGCGCTGCAATCACCCTCACCTATAGTTCGGAATATCGATCGCCACTCTTGTCTGAGTCTTGCACTTCCGATTCATCGCCTGCAGACGTAGGTGGATTAAAGCTAAAGACTTGCCGCAGCCGTGGAACTGAAGTTGGGTCGATTCTGCCTACATTCAATACTCTCACATTGTGCTCCACAGTATAGATTTTGCCGAAATTGATGCGTGACGAAATGTCTATCTGGACGTTCTTGTCATTCTCAAGTATCAATGGAAAAGGTTCTATGGTCAATTTCTCTCCAGGCAACAGCTCCACTCCTTTATTTTTGAGGTATATGGCTGCATGTTCTTTGGGGTTGACGCCTTCTTTGAGAGTCCCTCGTCCACGATACGTATGGATCGGAGAACAGAGACAATGGCCTTTACCAGGTTTTATCACAACAAATCGACGTATTTCGGAATATGCATGCGAGCCTAGAATTACTTCACTGAACCGTGATCTTTCCACTGTCATGTTGGGATCGGGCTGTCGGCCAGCAGGCTCAGTCCATAACATCATGAAAACACGTCCCAAGGTGAAAAACCTAGCAGGTTTGTCGATCTTCCTATATCCTATACAGGTTAGCCACATACTATTCTACTATCCTAACATCGAGCTTACCAGAATGTAGTCCTTCCGGAATTTGCTGCGCGACTTCTGGAATTCTAGAAGCCTGAATCTGAGGCTGAGATAAGCTCGTTATTGCAAGCTGATTCGTGATACCCCTGAGCTCATGCGCGTCCATAACTTGGGGCCCAACCGTGCTAAGCGATGCACTTGGTGAGTTGACACGAAATGTGCGTCCATCGATCCACGCACCCGCGTTACTGGTCATCAAAGGATCCATAAATGGAGTTAGCGTTCCATAGCTTCCATAGACGTCCTGACCCGGTTGTGTATTAATACTGACTACCGGAGAGCTAGACATCGGCGAATCGTAGTTCGCATATGTGTATGGACTCATCGGTCTTTGGAAAGAACCATAAGAAGGATAGGGCATTGTTGCCGCTCTGCCGTACGGTCCTTGCGTATAGTCGAAACTTTGCGCTTGTTGCGGATTTATATAAATGGGTGAAGCAGCCGTTGATTGCTCGGATACGATCCGGTCATCTATGGCATGTTAACTCTTTTCAGTAAGATGCATCCATCTGCCAAAGGAAATGCCCTACGTTGGAATGTGAGGGACGATGTGCGCCTCTCTGCGCGCCTCTCTGTGCGACTGCCAGGATTCCGGTTTATGAACATAGGATCTGTCCTCGCCCTCTCCGGTGGCAGACATATACCATCATGGCTATCAGCCAGTCCTGTCAATGGTGAAGATGCCCATTCAGGATCTTCATTCCAGCTGCCGTTGTTATCTAGATCATATGTCCTATCCATAGTGCATACTCTCAAGAAGAGGTGATATGCGAAGTCTGGGGTCTAGCCGGCGTCGCGAACTCTCGACGATATTCCTGACTCGCTTTTTAGGTAGAGACTACAAGGTAGCTCTTTGTGCCTAAGTTTCGCGCATCATGATGTCAATGGTTTTGGGTTGGCATCAATTTTACTCGAGCTGAAAATATGTTTCGCAATCATTCTGCCCGCGAACCCCGCCTTGGTTGGATCAGGTGATGTGGCTGCTACTGCTTCCTGGCGACTTTACCCCAGGCCGGCTTTACCCCAGGCCTTGTCAAGGATTGAAGTAAGAAGGAGGCGAAGGAGCCTGATGATAAACAAATTCAACATCGTTTATCTTCGTGGGTCTGTTTTTGGACTTCAATTCTATCATCAGGATGAATTTACATTGTCAGAAGTTGTGGGGAGCTCGAGTCTGCGAGCAAAAAAGCGACCAACTCACACAGTCTAGGACCAGGGTCTTTGGTCCGCCATGAATTCTCGCCTCCAAGCTTTAGTGTGGATTCAAGAGCTTGAGCTCTCATACTCTTCTCCTCCCACGAACTTTTCCAAGTTACCATTACAAACTCTATCAACACCTTCACAGTCTAATGTCCTAGCATCTCGAGATCAATAGCCATGGAGGATGACCAGGCCTGTGCTGCTTGCTGGCACAGAAAAAAGAGGGTATGCTCCTATACAATCATACTGACTTACAACTTCATGCAAAGTATTAACGCTTCATCAAGTGCGTGAGGATAGCAGGTGCGGCCCGCTGCGTATTCTGCACCCAACATACAAGGAGCCATCAGGCTTCCACCATTTCTCCCCCCCGATTTCCCGAAGAAGGTTTGTTGGAGCAAAACGCTACCAAACCTTTGCCTAGTGCTAATGTGGCTCAGAAATTCGCCAGAGTCTATTCCCAGACGAACTGAGTCCCAATCTCGATACGGAAGATTCTGAATCAGTTGTGTTGTGCGTCACGACCGCAGACAATCACCTACCAATCTCCTCGTCGACATACAGCGGACTGGGTAATACCCAAAATGCTTCGTTAATGGATCCACTCAACAGAGGGATCCTCGCGGAGTTCGCTGCCCCTCTACGTGTACAAGATGTTGCATTGGAGATTATGGAGAAGGCTCGCTCTGCTGGAGCATGGCTACACATGTTCATCCGAGCGCGAATCACCGAACAAGTGCAGGTCTCCCTAAATGGTAAAGCAGTAGACACGGTACAACAACTCTGGGTCGGGTCCCACTTTAGGGCTCTGGCGTTGTCGAGAATCGGGGAACTTGTTTGTGCTGTGATGGCGGCGATCAGACTTGCACAAGGTGCAGAGGAACGTGGCAGCGCACACGCAGCTGCAGCAATCCTACGCCATGAAATTGCTACATTCAAACAGGCTCTGCCGTTGGACCCTACTCTCGTAATTATATATTCCTCCTAGCTTCTTCCAGCAGTTATGCTAAACAGCACAGGTCCCATTAGCTACCCAACAGCTTTTATTGGAGTGGCTGAACACTGTCATGGGCGAGCTGCAGACCCTCATTTGCCAGGCCTGCGACGGATTTGAGTCCTGGTCGTCAGTTATCTTGGATCCCGTGAAGACTTTCAGAGTATTTCGTCGACCTGGACAGTCAACAGTCATGACATTGACCGTTTCACGAAACAAGCGGACTATCAACGAAAAAGATCAACAGCTGATGTCGCCTGCGAAACTAGGTCCTTCTGTGGAGGTGGATAGTCCTGCCATAACAATGGACGATGATGCTTTTCCCACACGCAATCAATCTGAACGAGACTTCTTTTTTCCTCTTGGAAAGTCTCTACCTTCACCTACCGGTATTATCCACCCAAAATCTTTCTCTCCTCTCATCAAGGAACCTAATCAGCTGTTTCCTTTTCCAACTTCGCCGCCTCGTACGACTACAATTAGAACCCAATCTGTATCGGACTGGGCTTTGCTTAGCAATGGCTGTGTTAATCCCACCTGGCTATCTATAGACTCAAACTATGTCCCCAGTTTCTATCCCAGTGATATTTTCCCAGCACCAGTGTCGCGCAACATGGAAGACTCGCGTTCTGATTCCAGTTTCAACAATCATTTGGCCATGACTCGTGAGGATGAAATGGATCTGGATCCCGAACAGTACCCTCATGTTGTCGATGATGAGGATCTCTATGAGTTCATCGACTTTCATGATGATGTCCCCAGCCCTTAAGGCTTTTCCCCTTTTGCAAGACGGCCCGCCTTCTTCGGAAGATGGGCACCCTTTTTTGTTTAGTACTGGCTCTAAACTGAGCCACTTTTCTTTTGTGTCTTAAGCTAATGTCTTTCTGTGTCTTCTTGTCTCTCGTTGATTATATGACCTACATTTCTTACCATAACGTCGGAGGTGTCTCTTTTGGATTATGTGGGAGACAGACATCGATTCATTCACAATCACTCGTTCTTTTTACACATGACCAATGTTCCCGATGACGGGCCTGATTTTGAGTATGGAGACTATTATGATAATCACTTTACCTTGGTTGTTTCCCTTTTCTCTCTCTCCTAATATCTCTTAACTGCCAAAGAGAAAGACATTCAACATGTTACATTACATCTATGCACTCACTACGATGCAAATCTTATATAGAGAATACAACATTCCACCAACCTTCTCGTTTTATGCTGATGACGGTGACGGTGATTGATATATCTATCGTATATTACCTGGTTAGTGATGTGATGTGGTTAGTTAGATAGGAAACGCTTCTTCTATAAGATACGGAGGTGGGTGGGGTGGAGTTCTGATGAATGAATAGTATTGCGATTGCAATTGCATTGTGAAGTTAGAGCAGGATTTTGATTTCAAATATGGAATGAAAGTCCTTCTTCTTGTAAAGGTACCCTTCCCACGTGTTGTTGTTATATATCCAAGCTATTTTGGAATCCACTTCTATATAGCTGTCATCGTCCCTATCATGTGCGTTTGTTTACAGTGTCCGTTATTCGACCTGCTCTAGCTAGCCGAAGGGAACATTAAATTTTTGATATCAATTTCCGACTTAGTTACCACCTACAATTCCTTCTCCCTTCCCGTCTCTATACAACCACCTCTCCTCTTCCCACTATCTATCATCTCCATGTCCTACTCCATTAACCAATTTCTTGCCCGCATATCCCCACCCGTCACTCTCCTTCCCTGCTCCGGTCCTCCCGCCCGCATTCCCCTCCACCCTCTCAAACCACCACTGTTCCAACCATGTAACCGGCGCCAAAGCCAACGCCCCGAAAATACAAAACGCCGTGGCAATCAACCTCCACAACCCTACAATCTTCGTTCCACCCGGCCAGAAAAACTTCACCACTTCATCTGACTGATAAAAGTCTTCTTGCCGCTGTATCAAATACTTTCGTTTCGCTACGCCCGTGAACTCGCTTTCCACTGGGGCGGGGACCAGGGTGAGGACGGTGGTTAGGTTGACGGTGGGGGCGTAGAAGGGGAGGAAGAATAGAGAGAAGACTTGTCGGATGCGGAGGAAGAGGAGGGGGGAGGGGGGGTTGAATTCTGGTTTTGGTGGTTAAGTTAGCCATCCAATCATCAATGTCCCTGACCAAAGCTCCACTTGCAGAAATCAAGATCCAAAACTTCCCACGCATAGTCTCTATACGCAAACAAAATAAAAGCAATAAAATAGCGAAATGGGGGGGAGGGAAAACCACCCACCCGAACAATCCACCTCCAGCACAATTCTTGGACTCAGAATCTTATACCAGCGATACACCATCCAAAGGACCCATCTGGAATTTATTTCCCCGATGAAAGGTAAACTGATGTGAGAGAAAGATGGAACGGCGCATAGCGGGTGCGAAAAGGATGCGTCGGGCGTGAAATAGGTGTTGAGGGTTTGATGTTGCAGCGCGGGCGAGCCTTCGGTTAGAGCGTGGATGATAGAGGCGATTTGGAGTTCTGAGGGAGCTTGTTAGCTAAGAGTATGTATGTATAAGGGGAGGCGTTGGAGGGATATTGGCGATGAGGTATGAGGGGATGAGAGAGGTTCATGTGAGGGAATATATGGAATCACACTGCGGATGGCTGGGCGGCACATACTTGGGTTGTCCATCTTCGTGGACTTCTATTGTGTGTGAATGTATGCGCGATTGACCTCTTGCTCCTTAAACTCGAGTTAATTGTTGAATGAAAATATTGCTTGATGCACCACGAAGGTCTTGAGTTTTGTTTGTTGACTAGATTGCGGTATGTTAGAGGGCCTGGAAAATGTCATGATGTCACATGTCTGAGAATCTCGGTTCCGTTTGGCATGTGAAAATGCCCCCCTTTTCTACCGGGACATCCGTTATCCACAGAGCTACTCTCCAAGACCCAGAATTAAATTCAAGATTCATCTGACAGAAGTGAATGCTCAATATAACATAACTTCATTGTTTGTCTATAAATTCATTGTTCGACTAATTCCCGCCCTGCCTCTCTGAGGGAATCAATACTGCCGGTCAATTACTCACTCCTCAATATCATCATCATACACTATCAATCCTCTGTACTACAATTGCAGTCGCTGCTCCTCCACCATTGCAAATCGCCGCTACACCGTATTCTCCAACCTTCAATTGATGTAATAATGTGGTCAGGATTCGAGAGCCCGAGCTTCCAAGAGCATGACCTAATGCAATGGCACCACCAAGAGGATTTACGTTTGCGTTTTCGAGTCCGAGAATCTAGAAGTTTTGTCAATATGTTTGTTGACGAAATACATGATTAGAAACGTACCTTCTCATTTGCCTTGATGACCGCTGCAAATGCCTCATTAAACTCCCAAATCGCTACATCTTCCTTCTTAATGCCCGCTCTTTCTAAGGCAATTGGCACTGCTTTCGCTGGTGCAACTGGGAAGTCGACAGGATCAATCGCAGCATCTGCTGAGCCACAGATACGGGCCAATACTCTCGAACCAGCACCATATTCTTGCGCAATCGCCTTATTTCCTAGAACTAAAGCACTAGCGCCATCGTTGAATGTTGAGGCATTCGCAGCGGTGACTGTTCCAGTACCATCTCTCACAAATGCTGGCTTCAAGGTGGGGACCTTTTCGGGCTTTATATCCATGTACCCCTCATCTGTATCAATGATGGTTTCTCCTTTTCGACCCTTTACCGTTACTGGAGCAATTTCATCCTTAAACGCTCCAGATTTCCACGCTTCTTGCGCTCGCTTGTATGATCGAATAGCGTATTCATCTTGTTGTTCTCGTGTGATGTCGTACTTCTTTGCTGTATTTTCCGCGCAGACGCCCATGTGAAATTGGTTGTAAACATCCCACAGTCCGTCCTTAATGAGCCCATCCTCTATTTGCACATTCCCAAACGCTGGCATTCCACTAGCTCGGGGAATATAATATGGAACTTTGGACATGTTTTCCATTCCTCCTGCAATTTGAGCCTCTGCCAGGCCGAGCTGAATGTTCTGTGCAGCGAAGACAACGGCCTTCATTCCGGAAGCGCATACTTTGTTGATGGTGACAGCCTCAACTGACGGTGGTAAACCGGCAAATATTGAAGCTTGTCTGGCAGGAGCCTGGCCTACATTTCCTTGTAAAACATTGCCCATATAAACGTCGGTGATTTTTGAAGCGGGGACTTTTGACTTTTCGAGGGCGGATTTGATTGCCACAGCACCCAACTGAGGGGCAGAAACGGTAAGGAAGGATCCATTGAACTTGTTGATTATTAGCTTCCTGCGAATATTTGGATAAAAAGCTTGCCCACCTTTGCAGTTGGTGTTCTTGATGCGCTCAAAATGTAAGCATCCTGAATCTCTTTTCTGACCGAGGTTGTGGCACTGAACTGCCTCTGAACTTGGGCTAATCGGGACGAAGGAGTTGACATCCTCAAGTTCTTGATTGACGACCTAGCAGAATGAGCAAACATGATGGGTATTATGCAAATGTAGAAGACAAGTAGAGAAGGAGGAAAGTTGGGATATGAAAATGAAGGAGGCGGTGGTGATTGCAAGTTGAGGAGTTTCCAACCCTCATATCAAATTTGGGGACCGCGGTTAAGAGCGGAAAGCATTCCCCTCCAGAAAATACGCATAACCTTACACCTTACTGTACAGTCCGTTCCGTGCGCTTGGACCAAGAAAGAACCAGAAAAAGCAACGGAAAGGCGGGCAACTAATCCTGTTTTGAGCTTAGCTCGTCCGATTTGCTGGTCAAGCAGCCACGATTCCCGAGCACGTGAGCGATCCAAGAAATCCTTGTCCTTGAGCATGTGGTGTGGTGTGGCGGGTGTCATTGCGATGCGTGAATGAAAGCTGCGTTTTGGTGGTGGTTGGGAAAGAGAAAGAGAAAGAGAAAGAGAAACCAAAAGAAGCAAAACAAAAGTCGTCTAGCCATCATTGCCTCTTCTCTCTTCTCTTCTCTTCTCTTCTCGCTTCTCTCTTCTCTCTACTCTCTTGTCTGCAGTGAAGTTGGGGATTTCAATAAGTCGAAGAAGCGGGATTACTTCATACAGGACTCGATAACTCCTCTCTTGTCATATCGGAAGTCCACTCACATAATCCTCCGCTGCCGGCTTCTGACCAACTTGAGCACTACTTTGTACAATTTGAAACCATCCGATCAACCACATCAAATCAAACCCACCTACTTCTGGACTCCCCCAAAATCTTCCATCGCACACGACTCTCTCGATCATCAACACTTATTCCCTCAGCTGATCCTGTACACCAAATACCTATCTGCAACTGCCAAAAATCCTATCATCATGTCTACAGCAGCTCGTCGTCGTCTCATGCGTGACTTCAAGGTTGGTGGCAATCGCCCGTTCCAAGAATAGAGGGGTATAGGATTATGATTGGTATAGCAAGACTAACAACCTGTTTCAGCGCATGCAAACAGATCCTCCAGCTGGTGTATCTGCTTCTCCTGTAGCTGATAATGTTATGCTCTGGTTAGTATTCTACGCCTTTGGATCCAACAGAATATGAAACCGCTCTTTGTGCTGACAAGCTTCCATTTAGGAACGCCGTGATCATTGGTCCTGCCGACACCCCCTTCGAAGATGGTACTTTCCGACTCGTCATGACATTCGAGGAACAATATCCAAACAAACCGCCGGCAGTCAAATTCATCAGTCAAATGTTTCATCCTAATGTTTACGCCACTGGAGAGCTGTGCTTGGATATCCTGCAGAATAGATGGAGTCCTACATATGATGTGGCTGCAGTTCTGACGAGTATTCAAAGGTAGATTAGCTATCAAGGAAACACTCGTGTCTACATTCTGTACGCTAACCTTTGACCAGTCTTCTCAACGATCCGAATACTGGCTCTCCGGCGAACGTCGAAGCTTCCAACCTCTACAAAGACAACAGAAGAGAATACACGAAACGCGTAAGAGAAACAGTGGAGAAGAGTTGGGAGGATAACTAGCAAGTCAAGTAGAGAGAACCATCAGGATATTTCAAGAGAGGTATTCATGCTTGGATGAGTGGAAGGGGAAGACACTGTGCGCTCAGCATCACACTATTACATTACGGCCTCTTCATATCGGAATAGCGGGGTCCGGGCGTTTGAATCAACAGCATGCTGCCATGGAGTTATCTTTTACATGTTGATGGATTTTGGGAAGAGAAATCAGGGACAACTTGCCCATAATATTTATTCTTTTCGGCCAGAGCCAGATTTATTGACAGGTTTACCATGGTTCTGAGTTCTTCATTTGGACGTGGAGGAATTCCGCCAATGAATGAAGCTTCAAAAACTATATCCCATTTCTGGTGCTTTTCTTCTAGTAATGCCCACTCAATAGTCATAACAACTCATCATGCGAAACATATAATACCCATCGTATACATATAAGCAAGCATTTTCCTTGTTTTACCAGAATTTCCGAGTGTCACGCAGTTCATTGCATTGCATTGACGAATTTCTCCGATATTATTGCATCGGCCCTTGGTAGTCTTACGAATTCTACGGCAGTTCTAGTATTTTGTACGCGAATTAAATTAGCGCGGCTTGTGTCAACAACGTCCCCTTATCAACCAAAAGCACAAAAAGCCCTCGTTACTCCAAATATTGATCACTCACTGTCCGTAAGTGTCTTGTAAAGGCGTCGCTTTTGAGGTCGGCTCTTGTACTTATGACCGTTCCGGGATAACAACCATCTGGCGATCATGTCGAACTCCATCAAGGTTGTTGCGCGGTTTAGGCCGCAAAATCGCATCGAGAATGAGCAAGGTGGATTGCCCATCGTGAGGTTCGAGTCCGACGATACCTGCGCTATTGATGTAGGTGTCCTGTACGACGATATGCAGCATGGCGCCATATACTGACCCGCAGATGTAGTCAAATGGTTCCTCGGGATCTTTTACCTTCGATCGAGTCTTTGATATGAGCTCTGGCCAAAAAGATGTGTTCGACTTCTCTATCAAGCCCACGGTGGACGATATTCTCAACGGTTATAATGGTACGGTGTTTGCGTATGGTCAAACGGGTGCGGGAAAGTCTTACACCATGATGGGAACGAACCTCGATAACGACGACGGGCGAGGTGTTATTCCGCGAATCGTAGAGCAAATATTCGCAAGCATCTTGTCTAGTCCCGGTACGATAGAATATACCGTGAGGGTCAGTTATATGGAAATTTACATGGAGCGCATTCGAGATCTGCTACAGCCCCAGAACGACAATCTGCCGGTTCATGAGGAGAAAAATAGAGGTGTTTACGTTAAGGGTTTGTTAGAGGTTTATGTTTCAAGCGTCCAGGAAGTTTACGAAGTCATGAAGCGGGGTGGAGATGCAAGAGCTGTATCGTCAACCAACATGAACGCAGAGTCCTCGAGATCGCACTCGATATTTGTCATCACCATTACACAAAAGAATGTGGAAACAGGATCAGCAAAGAGCGGTCAACTATTTCTGGTCGATTTGGCTGGTAGTGAGAAGGTTGGCAAGACTGGTGCTAGTGGGCAAACTCTGGAGGAGGCCAAAAAGATCAACAAGAGTTTGAGTGCTCTTGGTATGGTTATCAACAACCTGACAGATGGCAAATCTTCGCATATTCCTTATCGAGACTCGAAACTCACCCGTATTTTACAAGAGAGTTTGGGAGGTAACAGTAGGACGACCTTGATTATCAACTGCTCTCCAAGTAGTTACAATGCCGAAGAAACACTTGGTACCTTAAGATTTGGTATGCGAGCGAAGGCAATCAAGAACAAAGCCAAGGTCAATGCAGAGCTCAGTCCAGCAGAACTCAAAGCACTATTACGAAAAGCACAATCTCAAGTCACCACATTCGAGACATACGTTTCTTCTCTGGAGGGCGAAGTTCAACAATGGCGTGCTGGACAAGCGGTGCCGAAAGAGCAATGGGCACCCCCACTTGCGGGTGTCAGTGGAACCAAAGCAGATGCTGCCCGGGCACCACGACCGTCTACTCCTTCCCGTCTCACAGAGAGCCGGGCCGAGACCCCGTTAACGGAACGTGCAGGTACGCCGGGTCTACCAATAGACAAAGATGAGCGGGAGGAATTCTTACGGCGTGAGAATGAGCTTCAAGATCAAATTTCAGAGAAGGAGACACAGATTGCAGCTGTTGAAAAGACATTGCGAGATACCAAAGAAGAGCTCGCTTACCTCAAGGAACGAGATACCAAGACTCACAAGGATAATGAAAGGCTTACCGGCGAAGCGAATGAATTCAGGATGCAACTCGAACGATTAACGTTCGAAAGTAAGGAAGCTCAAATTACCATGGATAGTCTGAAAGAGGCCAATGCTGAACTCACTGCTGAGCTTGATGATCTCAAGGAACAATTACTTAATGTCAGGATGAACGCCAAGGAGTCCAGTGCGGCCCTGGACGAAAAGGAAAAGAAGAAGGCGGAGAAGATGGCACAGATGATGGCTGGCTTTGATCTTGGTGGGGATGTTTTCAGTGAGAATGAGGCAAGTATCAAGAAAGTTATCGACCACATCGATGCTCTCCACGAGCAAAGCGCGGCAGGCGAGGCTATCCCTCCGGATGAGTTCCAAGCCATCAAGGAGAAGTTAATCGAAACCCAAGGCATTGTTCGACAAGCAGAACTCTCCATGTTCGGATCGGCATCGAATGATGCCAACACCAAGCGCAGGGAGGAATTAGAACAGCGCCTTCAAACGCTTGAGCAAGAATACGAGGAGCTCCTGGAACGCAATTTGGGCGAGGCAGATGTTGCTGAGATCAAGGAACGTCTTGAGAAAGCGTATTCGAACAACCAAGATGTCAAGGCGGAATTGGTTGAAGATCTCAAGAAGGAAGTTGCTCAAAAGGCGGCTGAAATTGAAAAATTCAAGGCTGTGAACGAGGATCTTCAACAGCGTGTAAAGGCAGGCGGTGCAACCAATGGCACAGCGACTGGCTCGGCGAGCGGTAAGACGGTTCAACAACAAATTGCAGAATTCGACGTCATGAAGAAGAGTCTTATGCGGGATCTACAGAACCGTTGCGAGCGTGTTGTAGAGCTTGAGATTTCTCTTGATGAGACCCGAGAACAATATAACAATGTTCTCCGTTCGTCAAACAACCGAGCCCAGCAAAAGAAGATGGCATTCCTGGAGAGGAATCTTGAACAACTTACTCACGTGCAAAGACAGTTGGTTGAGCAAAATGGTAGCTTGAAGAAGGAGGTTGCAATTGCAGAGAGGAAGCTGATTGCAAGAAACGAGAGAATTCAAAGCTTGGAGAGTTTGTTGCAGGATAGTCAGGAGAAGTTGACCGCTGCCAATCACAGGTGAGGATATACTTTCCCCACCGTCCTCATGATAATGTTTACTAACACAAAAACAGATTCGAAGCTCAGCTTACAGCTGTGAAAGAACGTCTCGAAGCAGCCAAGTCAGGCAGCACGCGAGGATTAGGGTCACCTACCAGTGCATTCAGCTTTGGTGGAGCAGGGAGCCGAATTGCTAAACCACTGAGAGGAGGTGGGGGAATGGAAGGGGGTCAAATTCCTATTATCTCTAGCTTGCAGAACGAGGCCGGAAGTGGAAATGCGAGCGGGGCAACAAACAAGAGGAGTTCGTGGTTCTTCTCTGGAGGACAGAAGTAAAGAAATGAAGTGCTGCAAGGACGCGTGGAGAAAAAGTAAGGGGGTGGAAGCAGGTGCATTGGGGATGAAATAGTATACGAGGCGATTGGATGGATCTAGGAACTTGGACCTCATTATGCGGAGGGGATGGAGAATTGGCTCTTGGGGTTGGGGATGAGGATAGGACGGGTTGAGAGGGTAAGTGGTAAGGAGGATGAGGATAAGGAGGATAAGGAGGATCAAGATGATGGGATGGATGATGGAATGAATCGCATGCACGAATGATCAAGATCAACGAATGAGATGCTCTATAAAGAAAGAATAAATAGATAGATGAGAGTTATGTATACCCATGCTGTTCCCTCTCACTCTCACTCTCTCTCTCTCTCTCTCTCTCTCTCTCTCTCTCTCTCTCTCTCTCTCTCTCTCGTAATCTCCACATGGATGGACGAAGATCTTCATTTACTTACTGTAGGAGGTAAGGTAGGTTAACCTTAAAATGAGACACCACCATCTGGAGGGACGACGGGAGATCAGCGTGGCATGGGGCTGGCTCTCTTTTGCTTTGTTTCGATAACGATATCGATATCGATAACGATGGATGGTGAGTGTTCTCGGCTCTGGACTTGGACCTGGGGAATCCAAGTTATTTCATTTCATTCATTCATCTGGCTTGGTCGATGACTAACCACTTCAATTTTTGCGCAAATTATTATTGTTGTTGTTGTTTTCGTGCGCATATTTATTTGGTTGGTTGAGTGATTGATTGTGAATGCTCGGGACTAACTACAGTATGTTGCTACTGCAGAATCTAGAGTAGAGAGTACGTACTGCTGCTCGATACACAAGGCTTTTTACGCGTGGTCATCTGATCAGCTCGGACTGCTCTGCTCGAAAACCAATTTCTGCGGTTTATATAAGTTATCCAGGTAAAGGCAAGATTCTACTGAATACTAGTCGGCCTCCACGGCAGTGGCCCTCGGAGAGCCAGCGGAGCGTCATTCGTTTTTAATGGAAAATCGAAAAGTCCAGACACAGACCACGGATAAGCCGGTCGGCGGCGAACGGACATGAGGGGTTTTTCTTCGCAGTACTGTATCGTACGCGAGTAATTTGCAGTTCGGCACATATGAACAGGAAAGAAAGGGCCGACCAGCTCAACGACCTTGACCAACCAACTACAGCAACCAGCTGTAAGATGAGAAGATGTTGGCTTGTGATCGAATCATATCACGCGACTGCTTTAAATGAATCTGATATGCGAGATGCAAGGCACGCGGGAGAAGAAAAAAAAAGCGGTATTTCCGATGCAGCATAATACGGGCAATTTCTCGCTTCCCTGTCTGCTTGTGTTGGGTCTGCAATAGCAAACCACTCGTATTCGAGGATCGCTTAGCCGTCTCCAGTAGTTCTCTCGCGCCGGTGGAAGTGGAGGAGGTGGCTCACGCGTTGCACCAGTTAGATGTTGCGACTAAACAAGCATTTGACTAGATTGTACGACTTGGCTGCAATGTCTCATTCCCCAGAATAATTCTAAAAAAAAAGTTAACTGCCCGGTGGGATGGTGTACGGAATATGTCCACCACCAACACGAGGCTTCAAAGTGGGTGGAGGTGCAGGTGCAGGTGGGTGTAGGTGTAGATGATGATGGTGGTGCCAAGTATTATTCTCTCCTCCCTTTCCCTTGCCTTTATCCGCTGACAAGCAAATAAGATCTAATTTCTCTTAAAACTCGCTCTCTCCTCTTTTTCGCGTCGCTCGACTTTGCAATCTTTTGCCCATTCTGCTGTATATTCAAGGGAAGAATAACCTCTTCTGCCATATCATAGGAAAAGAAGAGAATCAGTCGTTCGTTCTTTTTTTTCTTAATTGGAATATTGGATATTGGATATTGGATATTGGATATTGGATATTGGATATTGGATATTAGATATCGCATACTGCGGCGCATATCGCACACTTACCAACATAACTAACTCACTGTCGCTACTATCACCTGCCTACCTACTTTACTTGACCCTGTCTATATTCATTCTATCATTGTTTGATCGCTGTCCAGGATCTATCTTGTTTTTACAAATCTCGCTCTGCAGATCTACATTTGATCAGCCAGTCCTGCTCTCTCCCACAATTCACTCGCTTTTCCAACATCCAAAAACCAACCTGCAAGTCATACTTCGTACATACATATACATCTAATACACCATCAATCACAATCCACCGCAACCATGCATCACCAATTTTCATTCGCGCTCCTCGCATCCTTGGCAGCAGCATCTCCACTGTCACTTTCAGCCCGCAGCGAATGCCAGACAGGATATACCCTCTGTTCACCCAGCGGCGTCACCAGTTCCAACACACCAGAAATCGGCGACTCGGATTTCACCCATTTGTACCAAGACATTGTTCTCTCGAACCTCCCGACCTTCACATCGCGCAAACGCTCCTCCAACAACCACAATGAGCTCCCCTCCACCCTGCTCGAATCCCGCGCATCCGCCTCCCTCTGCTGCATCTCCTCTCTCGCTTGCCTCACTATGCACAACCTCAACATCCCTTTCTGTTACGACAAATTCACCACCAACTACTTCCTCCCCGACAACAGCTACGGCACCATAGTAGGCGGCTCCTACACCTCCTCCTCCGGCGCACACGCCAACCTCGAATCCGGAAACTTCACCAAAGCAGATGGCACCACTGGCAACATCTACAGCGCAGACCCGGCCGCGGCGCCCAACACCGCGACGCTGCCAATCCCGAGCCAGTACACGGCGTCAGGGGTCGGAAGCGCGATTCCAGCGAGTGCATTGGGTGGGGTGACAGTTACTTATACAACGACTTATATGGCGAGTACGGTGCCGGCGACGACGATCCCGGGGACGACGGTGAGCGGGAGTGTGAGCACGTTTACTACGGAGGAGGCTACGAGTAGTGGGGGAGTGACGAGCACGAACACGAGTACGGGGACCACGACGTTGCCGGGGACCACGAGTGAGGGGACCACGAGGCAGGCGAGTACGGTTAGTGCGAGTGTGGCGACGGTTACGACGGTGGAGAGTGCGGGGTCCAGTGCGAGTGCGAGTGCGAGTGCGACGGGGAAGAAAAATGAGGCGGGGAGAGGGAGGGGTGTCGTGGGGTGGGGCGCGGTGGTTGGGGGGTTGGTTGGTGGGATTTGGGGAGTGTTGTAGAGGGGATTTTGGGGGAGCGACAGGAGAGGAGAGTGGAAAAGAGGAGACACGAGGGGGTGGATTTTTCTATTTTCTGAATGACGCTCCGCTGGCTCTCCGAGGGCCACTGCCGTGGAGGCCGACTAGTATTTTCTAGGTTGGTCTCCTGTAGAATCTTGCCTTTACCTGCAAATATAGTCCCGCATAAATATAATGAAGGGAAAGGGAGGAAGGGGAAAAGAGTAAGAGGGAGAAAAGGGAGCCGAAAAAAAAGGGGGGGGCATTGAAGTTGGAATGAGGAATGAGGGATATGAGATATGGGATATGGGATATGAGATAATGTGCAATGCATTACCTCAACATGAGATGATAGGAGAACAAAGAGTCTCCATCTATACCAACCATCTATCTCACGGATATGAGATGATGCAATACGATGTAACACCTTAATGTGCATACACACATATATATATACATACATAGGAACGAACAGGTAGGATACCTACTACAGTATTACAAAAGCCTTTCCAATTCATATTCAAATAAAATCACCTCACGCTTCAATCAATTTCACAAAGAAATCGAAATACAGTTACGAAGTAGTTTCCCAAAAGCCCACTCACTCACTTACCACTCACTCACTCTTTCACTCACTTACCTCGCTAGAACTGTTTCCAATCACATCACATCACATCACATCACATCACACAACGCTTTCCCAATCAAGTAATATACGACAGCACCACACAACCAAAATAGCCGCGCCGCGCCGCCGCCGCGCGTGGTAAGCTCCGCTTGAGTATACATACAATCGCGGAGGTTTCTATCACATCTCGCATCTGGCTGGGAAATTCCCGCAAGTGGAAGTGGAACGAACTTGTTTCCTAATACGAATCCTACAGTGAGTGAGTGAGTGGGTGGGTGAGTGGGTGGGTGGGTGAGTGGCATGAGTCAGGTTGCTTATGGTATGCTTACATGAATGCAGGTGCGGTGCGGTACGACATGGAGATGGAGATGGAGATGGAGATGGAGATGGAGTAAACGATACCGAGGGATGGGTACGCTGCGGTACTACTGTGCTGTGCTGTGCTGTGCTGTGCTGAGCTGGGCTGGGCTGTGCTGTGCCTCTTCCCCCGCCTTGTTTGTGTGTTGGAGATGGATGATGTTCCTCCTCCTTGGGTACAGTACAGGGCACTGGTTATGTTGTGTTGTGGCGATGGCAAGTATATAGAGGAGGTACGTACCTCTCTACAGTAAGTTACTCTGATGTTTGAGAGATTGCTCGTGTATTTTATTGCGTTGCGTTTGTTGTGTTGCATCTTGGGAAAAAGGGAAAAAAAAAAAAAAAAAAAAACTGAGGTTGCTTTTGTTTCATAGGATTCTCCTCTTCTCTTCTCTCCTCTCCTCTCCTCTTCTCTCCTCTCCTCTCCTCTCCTCTCCTCGCCTCTTCCCTCCCTCCTTTCTTTCTACCTTTGTCGTCCCTCGTTGGTGGTTAGAAAATGAGAAGACCACGAGCTGAAATGATAATGAATGGTATTATGTAACAAGCGGACGGCGCATCCCACTTACTCATCGTAAGATGCCAGAGCAAGCTAGCTTTGTATTTGCACCACAAAACCACACATTTGCATGCATACTGCACATGAAAAACACTCTCTACTATTTATTACCCCACTATCTCTTTCTATTCTCTGCCGCGCATGAAGCGGCAGAAAACTGTTCATTCATTTGCGCGGGTTCTGGATTTGGCGGTCGGAAAGGATGGTAACATGGGAAAGTTCCTGATATTTTCATCTGATGTTTGGTGGAGTGGTATTTGTCAAATATCGCCAATACCACCTTACACCCCACCTACTAGTTCTATTGTTTTGGTGGGTAGGATTTGCAGCCATTGTTTTTTTTGATATAGCCTTATTGTCCTTAGATGGGCAGCAGTCCAATTTTTTTGGGGGCTTTTCTCTTGTATTAAAGGAAGAAGATAATATTTCTTACGTCTTTTCTTTCGATATATGTATAGTTACTCTATATAACATACATAATCTATTCCTTCTATTCCTCCATCGCCGTTGTTGACAGCAGACGCTGGGAGTCAGTCACTCATCCATTCAATCTTCAATTCGTATAAGTTATACTGCAACAATCATCACAACTACACTTCTTGTAATTCCAAAACACCCTCCAGGAAAGGAAAAAGAAAACCGAAAAATGCTCTACCCCAACGCCGTCACCGCTGTCATCATCTGCATCATCTTCCCTATAATATCCGGTTTCGTTGTCGGGCTGAGAACGTATGCGCAGAGGGTCCTGCTAGGAAACCCGTTTCGTGCGGATGATTTGTTTATTATATTTGGGCAGGTGGGTTTGTTTGCATTTCTTTAGTGGTTAGATAGGAATGGTGTGTTAGTTGTGTTTTGAGAGGTGAAATAGAGTGTTGAATCAAGAGGAAAGGAAAGGAAAGGAAAGGGAGGGGGGGAATAAGCTATGCTAATATTTCTGATATGAGTAGGTGATCGCAATGGGGATTTCCATAATGGGAATATATGGAGCTTTTAAAGCAGGATTTGGATGGCCGTTGGAAGAAATAGCGAGACATGGCGTTCAGGAGAATTTTGGAAAGGTGAGTGGAACACTTCCAAGATGTTTTCTGATTGTCTATCTGTTTATTGGACTGGACTTTTATGTGTTTTCTCAATCTTGTTGTTCGGACTTTGTCTCTGTCTCTGTCTCTTACCTTCTTTGGCTTCCTGAGATCTATCCTTCTATTCGCTACCCTCCTATCCTCTCCTCTAGTTCTTCCCCCTCCAATCTTCTCTCATACATTTATATCTATATACCACCTGCTATCAACCTTCCCTCTCCTATATAATCCCACCACCACCAACCCCCATTCATTACTCACAAATTTCAAAAAAGAACATCCTACCTGTATTCATTCATACATTCACACTAACTAACATACAAAAAAGATGGTCCTAGCAAGTCATGTTTTATGGGCAAGCTCCGTCTCAATGGTCAGAATAGGTCTGTTGTTTTATTATCGCAGATTATTCGTTACGAAGAGGTTCAAGTTTGCGGATACATGTATGATTGTGGTTTCTGCGCTATGGTTTGTGATTGTTGTGCTTGTGAGTTTTCTTTCCTTCCTTCCCATCTCATTTCTCCTTCCCCATCCTCTCTCCTCTACACCCATCTCTCCCCTATCCTCCCCCGCCTCCCCACCTCCCCCATCTCTCCACCTTCCCCAATTCCCAACTCCCCACCTAACCATCATAGACAACAGCCATCTTCTTCACCTGGAATAGCTCCCTGGAAGCCCCGCACTTCAGCATCAACTTCTTCGCCTTTAGCATCGCCGCCACCGTGCTTAATATCGTTCTCGATATCGCCACTTTAACGATCCCTGCTTTCGTCATCAGTTCGTTGCACCTGAGTCGCAGGAAGAAGTTCTGGATTATTGTGGTTTTTGCGCTGGGCGGGTTGTGAGTTTTTTTTCTCTTTCTTTCTGTATGTGCTTTGGGGGCCTTGAGAGAAGGGGGTAAGAGGGGGGTAAAAGAGGGAGGGGATTAAGAAAAGGAGAAGGGGGGGGGGGGGGGGGGGGAGTTAAAGCACAGAAATATACAAGAGGTTTAGTTGGTTGATTTAATTAACACAGGCTAACTTATATGTGATGAGGACAGTTGCGTAATTTCTTCGATTGCGAGATTATCTTATATCGCCACATTCTACCAAGTCAAGAACCCGAGTCCCGAGGTATCAGGTCAGTTCTTTTCATCTTTCGCTTTTCTTCGCTCTTCCTGCTTGTCTTTCCTTTCCTTTCCATAACCCCTTTTCATTTCATTACTCCTCCCCCACTCCACACAACACCACTCTACACAGACATATACTCCTCTTCACAGCACACCACAGCACACCACAACTCCGTTCGCCTACCCCCCTCCCCAACCCCCTTTCTCTTACTAACCCACACCCTCCCAGAATTCACAATCTTCCACGCCTTCATCTGGGCCATCATCGAGCCCTGCGCTTCCATCGTCGCATGTAGTCTTCCGGCCTGTTGGCCGGCTATCAAGAAATTGCAATCATCTGGCTGGTGGGGCAATTTTGTAGGGCCGTTAAGCAGTATTAGTGGGAAGAGCACAGGCGCGTCCAAGACGGGGATGAAGAAGAGTGACGGGATACGGAAGGGGATGGGAGAGCAAAGACGGTCGAATTCGGGATGGAGGGAGTTGGGCGGTGATAGAGAAGCAGGAGGCCATGGGTTAGAGATGGAGATGGAGATGGGAAAGGGGAAGAATAATGACTTGAGGCCTGCGGATCTCGATCTTAAGAGTGGGTTTGGAACGGTGCATGAGATGGATAGTATTCAGAAGCCGGATAATGCGTTTCTCGTTTAGAAGAAGAAGAAGAAAAAAGAAAATAGTATGTGTAATGTGTTATGAAGTAATTAACTACGGGGTAACTAGATTCTAACAAGATTCCTTCTTGGTGTAAAAAGTAGCAGTACAATAGAGCATAGAATAAAGATTCCAGAATCTAGTAATTAATGCACTTGCTATGCTATGCTATCAAAAGAAACAAGACGTCACGTCAAAGCCAAGCTCATTCTTTCTTTCCCTCTCTCCCTACATCAAAATCCACAAGACCGTAGAACTACTTCTAAACTAGCCCAACATAACGCAGCGAACAGAAAACAGAAAACAGAATATTAATACTGCAAACGTGACGTAGTGTAGTCTAGTTTCTCCAAGCTGTAGGTATTCAGTATTTACATTGAATAGCTGCAATCTATCAGTCAATCAGTCAATCACTTACATACAATACAGCAAGTAAGTAAGTAAGTAGTACCTAGCATTTGACATGCACATGCAGAACTCCCTCCCCCACCACCTCCAAGTCCGAATCCAATCCAATCCAATCCAATCCTCCCCGTCTCCCTCCTCCTTTTCATCTCCCCCCATATTCATATCCAAAAAAAGACATATAACATTACATTACATTACATTACATTACATTAGTCAGACGTTACGGTAGTTAGTTATTTACAACTCAGAACTTAGAACTTAGAACTTAGCTAGTTAGTTAGTCGCTTTTATATACCGTACCCTGCAATACACTGCACTGACTAGTATTTGGTTTATCTCCATTGCTGACTTAACTTATTTCAGTGCTAGGACTGGGACTGGGACTGGGACTGGGATATCTATGGGATCTGATCTGTATGTGTGTATGTATGTATGTATGTCTGTCTATCTATACAGTAATACTTAGTTACAGTACGATACCAGGAAGAAGGCCGAATTCGCGATCCACGTGAATAATTGCAGTAAGCTGACCTTAATATGAGTGCATCTATTATTACTGCGGTGGCGGTTCTTTGGAGCTTGGAATACTGTATTCAGCTTCTCGGATAATATGATATAAACATTCAACTCTAGTATATACATACATACACACATACATACATACATATATACAACTTTCTCGAAAGTTGTGATAATCCTGCAGTACTTTTCTTTTCCTTGGGTATCGATCGATCGCTATTCATCATTCGCTCAATGACTACAATATCTATCTATACATCGTGAAGGAGAAATCTCTAGCTAACTGAAGGAATAATCATACATATATGAATATATACAAAAAAAAAAGCAATAATACAATTCAACCCATCTATCCCATGTATATCATATCATATCATATCATATCATACAAACACAAAACCACCCCAAACCGCAAACAAGAAAGCTAGCTACCCAACCCTCCATCCACTCACTCACTCACTAGGCAAAGCCAACAGCGCAAAATGCCCCCCCACCACCGGCCTCGCCATAAACTGCACCGGAAACTTCGCCCACCCCGAATCATCCGTATCGTAAAAATCGCCCAACGGCCTGCCCATCTCCGTCTCATTTACATACTTCACTACGCGTCCGATCAAATCCTTCTTGGTATCCTCCTCCGCTACTGCCGCGCACCAAATCTGCCAATCCGATTTCGTATACGCGTTCCGCGTGTCGAGCGGCACGCCGTAGGTGTGTGCTACTTGTGGGTAAAAGGCCGATTGTGCGTCGTAGATGGAGGAGGGGACAAGCGAGAGGGAGAGTAGTTTGTCCGCGTAGAGATTGTAGAGGAGAGAATAGGAGGTGAGGTTGTGGTAATTGAGGGAGGTGTGTGCGGGAAGGGTGGAGTCAGAAGAGGAGGAGTTGGCGGGGATGACGGAAAGGCTCGTCCATTGTGTGATGTAGGATTTGGCTATTGCGGAATAGTTATTTGCGACGAGGGGGTGCGCGGTTAGGTTTGCGATGCGTGCCATGGCGGCGATGCCGATGATGCCTTTGAGGGCGAGGTTAGTTTGATTGACAAGAGAGCCGGCGAAGTCGTCCGTGCTGAGTTGGGAGGCGGGCGCGAGGGCGGATGTGATGAGGTATTGGGTCCATTGGTCGAGGATGCGGTAGTGTTGGGTGAGGTAGGCAGTGTCGTTTGTGGCTTGTGCGTAGGCGAGGGTCATGATGAGCATGTTGCCGCATTCTTCCAGGGGCATGGCTTCATCGAGGCCCTTTGGGTAGCCGGTGGCGTTAGGGTAGGTGCCGAGATCGTGGATGGAGTATTGGTTGGGGTAGTGGCCGGATTCTTGATTCTCGAATAACGGATCAAGGGCGAGTTTTAAGAGGAGTGGGTTGGTGTAGAGAAGGAGCGGATGCATAGGAAAGAGGACATCGACTGTTTGGGCATCGCCGTTAGAGCTGATTTCTTTCAAGAAGATGTATTGCTTGGTGTCGTTTCCAACAAGTTGTATGGTAGCAAATGCTTGACGAGCTGAAAGAGACGTCAATGTCAAGTAATCTTGACCTGCCGCTGCAAGAGAGTCCTTCTCTATCATTTTGTCGAAAATGCCAGAGAACCCAAGAGCAGTGCTCCAGTCGTTGTAGAAATACGATAGCTATACTTTGTTAGAAACAGTATACATTGGTGTGGGTCAACTTACTGCTTCAGTTGCGCTAGAAAAGTATGAAGTCCATAAAGAGGGCAATGCCACAGTTCCATCCTTGCCGGTGAATTGAACAGCGTGGTCCTGGGCCAAACCTAGAACAAATACAGTCTCCTGAGGAGTTGCTGAAACTTCGCCGTAGTTGACAGAAAATCCAAACACGGGAAATTTATCTTTGATGGCTCTGAACTTGGTGTCCGTCGTATTTGTTAGTTTACCATTGACCTCAAACGCAGCACGGACGACCGTATCCTGTCCAGATTGATATGTCATATTCTTCGTATTCTTAGTTGCCCAATACCAATACCCCCATTCAGCTTGCTGGTTGATTTCTGTAAAAGCTAGTTGGTTCTGTCGGTAGACTCTATGATATGCGACACTATCGTTGGTGACACCGTAATCCCATTTCGCTATGGCGCTGCGATTTCCGGAAACCCATTCTGCATAAGTAATTAGACATTGACCTAAAAAATAACGAGGGATTTCTTGCCAGCTGAGATGTCCGCATATACAGAGACGTTGTGAGCTTTTCCATCGTTCGATACCACATCAACATGAAGGTAAGACATCGTTAGAGATTGTCGTCGTAAATCATGCGGTGTAAGTGGCGATAAGAACGTCGCAGTCAAGTTGATCTTCCCTCCCACATCGAATGTGAAGATACTCTTAGTAGAAGTGTATTCGAAGGCAGTCTGATTGGCTCCTTGAAGCAGAGCAATGCCATCGGCCGCTCTTGGCCATCCCATCCATGCCCACGCTTCACCATCTACCATGACAAGACCCGCCATCCCCAAAATGGTATCACTAAACCACCATATATCAGCGCAACTTCCGAGATGATAGTTTTGAGGCTACTTACAACCAAAGCTTGTTCCATTGCAAAGCCAAGCTATTGCCCGTTGAAGTCTCAGTTACCTTTTTGGAAAATTCTAACCACGAATTCAAATATGGCGACTTCACCATCAAGGGCGCCGCGGGAGGCCGAGCAGGTGTAAACGTTCCTTGAGCATAGCTTAAGTTGACAAATGTTGAAATCGTACAGAGGAGCGTAGATGCGGCAGGAAATTTCATGATTGCAACATTAATGAAAACTCCCCTAGACAGTGGAAATGTTTTCTGGAAACAGAAGAATGGATGATATACGACAAACTTTGGATCTGCCTAGATCGAGAAGCCCACGATCTATAAAGATTGTGTACTAGTTTACTAATATCAAGCTGATATATAAAAGAGCGGCGTTGTAAAGTAATAAAGCAGTAAGCCAGGCAAAAGAGCCCTAGCAACGAAAGCAAAAACCACGACAGAGAAAGACGAGCCTCCCAATCCACAAAAAGAAAGGAACGTATAGTAAAAGGAGAGAAGGCAGTGCAACCGCCATTCATGAAGCGGCGAAGCACAATTATAAAAAGTGTCAAAACTTCCCAATACAAGAAACAACATGGAATGGAAGGCGTCCTTGCGCCAATCTCCTGCAAGCAAGCATATACAAACCAACGAAAACTAGGCCGCGCCCATATACATGGTGGGATACTATGTGAAACAAATTGCCCGAATAAGCAGACCATGGTCAGCCGTGGAGGTGGGACTCTTCATAAGGATTGAAGATGTTCAATGCCGACCCCACTATGCGGTGCGGCGGCTATGTTTAAAACGGAGGATTTTAAGGATCAGGGATACTGTATTAGATTCTGTGTGGTGTGAGGAAAGAAGATATCCGTGAACCAATGGATAGATAGAGGTAGATGAAACTGTAGCTAGTCGTATAGTATAAGCTGGCAGTGTTGCGCCACCGACGGCGGCGACGACGACGACGATGACAATAATGATGATGATATTTGCTGCGGCTTATAAAAAGATAAGTTTAGTTCAGCTACTAACTGCGGCTAACACACCTCCGCTAAGACGCAAATAGGAATATCGCGCGTTAATTACTATGCGATGTGTGATAGGCTTTATTTAGATATCGCATCTACAGGCTATATTTATATAAAACGCAACAATCTCACCAAAAGACGATTAAATGGCCTCCATCCATCTTCTACATTGGCGCACATCACCTAACCACGAGTAGTTGTGATATTATCCATAATCCATAACCCATGCTCCCTCCCTCTCTCTCCTCCACTTTCTAGAGTGGGATCTAAGATTATCTGCGTGAGAAGCTTGTCTGCCTATCAAACAGCCAAGTGGAGGAATCACAAACGTTTTTGATCCTACAGTTTCTAGTAATTTATGCCTTTTGGCCCTATCTCGTTCCATTGTCATCATGAAAGCCTATATACATACACATATAAAGTCCCTGGGCGGCAAATTGTGGTTTGTGATGATCTGGTGATGCTGTACTGCTATGTTGGTCGTAGAGGTGAAAGATCAGTCACTTACTGGATATTTCGAAGAATTCGCAACTTATCTACCATTTTTGACTCATATACACAACTGCATTATTGTGTGCCTTTTGAGAAAGGCAATACATACGTCGGCATCATAGACATCAGCATCACAAGTCCGCAATTATCGCTTGAAATTAGTTAATTCTCCTGCTTCGGCACAAAAGAACTCCGGCAGTATTGCTTGCGCTTGCTCGTGTGATGCTATTGAATCATCTTCGTGACTGCGTAAAAGAATAATTAAGATTGCAGAGCCACCCACAGCTCCGTGATATCAACAAACTATCAATCCTTTGAAAGAAAAATCTTCATAAACCTAACTGAGCAATTGCTCGATAGCACCCTGTACACTTCCTCCACTGCGTCTCAATGCCTCAACATTCCGATCGAAATCAAAGAAGCCCATATCGTTCAACTGTCTAAGTTGATCGGCATATCTCTCCTCAGGTGGTCTGGTATCCGCGGGTGCAGCAGCAGAAGCCGCCCCAGCTCCTCCAGTTGCCCCCATTCCACCACTTCCAAAGCCGCCCGGACCAAACATGTCAAACCCCCCATTCTGTAGCATTTCCATGGTCTGTCGCATTTGTTCCGGGGTGGGTGCAGGCATACCGGGGAAAAAAGGATTGCCACCTGGTGCGCCGCCAGCACCTGCACCTCCAAACAGTGCAGCGAATGGATTCTGTGCATTAGGATCGGCACCTGTTGCTGGGGATTGACCAGCAGATGCTGGCGCTGGGGGAGTTTGCACAGGAGTATGACCTGAACCACGTGGCGCGCCGCCGAATAATAGTCGTGCCATTGGATTGTCACCACCGGCTCCACCCATGGCAAACGGATTGAAAGCTGGTATATTTCCTGCGTTTGCTCCACCACCAGCACCAGGAGTAGTTCCTGCTGCGCCCGATGGTGTTGTGTCCGTAACGCCCGGCGCGGGGAAGGCGCCGGCTCCACCACCAGCCATTGATCTCCGGAGTGCAGCAGCTTGTCTGATCGAATCCGGGTTTGTAAGCAAATCTCTCATCATCGGTGACTGTAACATTTCTCGTGCGCCCGGCATATTTCGGAGCGCAGGGGTGTTTTGAATCATCATATTGATAAGGTCCGGATTGTTGAGGGCTTCGTTCATCGTTTGTCGCATGTTCGGGTCGTCCAACATCGATGCTAACATATCCTCACTGGGAGGCGCACCCATCTGCGAAAAATGACTTAGCATATCAAATCAGAGCATCTCACGAGTTATTACTTACTCCCCCATCCGCACCGAACATATCCATGCCTGGAAGGCCCATATGACCTGCATATCTGGCTCCTGTCAAGCCAGCCAATGGGTTGTTTGCAGTACCAGCAGCCATATTCGTAGGCACACCGGCGGCAGCTCTAGGAGCGCCAGATGAAGATGCTGAGCTTGCCGGGTTTTGAGCGGCATTGCTTGGGGCGCTCTTAACCATATGTATTGTATTGCCAGCTTTGATCTTGTATGTGCTTAGAGGTTCTTCGTTCTTCATGACACGACCGGAATAAATCAATCTTTGTCGCTCCACTGGAATCTTCTCGTAGTCGTCCCCGGCTAGCTTGTTCTTGAGGTCAAGGACTGTCGCAGTCTCGGCCATGGTGATGGTGTGATTGCCCTCACCAGAGGTCTTGACCTTGAACGTGAGTTGAGGATCGGTCTCGGCCGCAGTAGGTTCGTCGGACATTTTGAAAAGCTCTGGCTGCTGTCGCTTGGGTGCGTGTGGCGATGCGATGAGACTGGTGTGATGAACTGGATATTTTGCCGTCGAGGGGTTTGATAAAACCGGATTGTAGTTTAATTGTGTTGTTGTTGGTGTTGTCTGTGTTTGTTGGATGCTGTATTGATTAATCAGGAACAAAACAATGACTGTACGAGTGGTATGAGGGGCCAGCCGGGCGGCAGCTTTGGATGACGTTTCGATGGTTCGAGAAGGATAGACAAGGACAGTCGCTAAAAGGGTGAGAGGTAAGGCTCGGGTTTCTGAGGCGGCTCGGATTTCTGAGGCTCGGATTTCTGAGGGCTCGAGTAACCTCGCCGGTGATCTTGAAGAAGGTCACGGCCGACGGGCGATGCGGCAAGAGAAAATCACGAAAATAAGCAGGACTGCGCGTAGGTAGAAGCTTGCATGAGGTCCTGTGTCTCAACTTCCAATCCTCATGTGTCATTTGTTGTTGATTATCTCCTTTATCTCCTCTTTAGCACTGACTGTCTCTCCTCGCATGAGACAACTACGACTTAGAACTGGCTAGCAGCGCATGGCTCAGCTCCATTAATATCTCTCGCACGACAGATGGCCCAATCCACAACCCTTCAAAACTACAAGTGACCGCCGGGTATTCGAGAAGAAGATCACAAACCAACCAGCACAAAGATTTACTACACTACATTTGCATCAGATCTACACGCCGCCCTCTCAACCAAGCAAAGCCGCCAGTGGACCTCGGCTCGTCTCTCCCCGCCATTGCAAGAATCCGGGGACTTCGAACTCCTTCCAACCTTCCAACCTTCCAACCTCTTCCGTCATACATAATACAACGACTTCCTCTTCTTGTATCATTACAATTGCTCTTGAATAGCGGATCGTCAGCTACAACAAGCATATCGCTACTCTAAATCAACCCTCCCACCCGTCGACTTGCCAAAATGCGAGGAATTCAAATCAAAGAATATGTCAAGGTAAGCAAGCTCCTTTCCCAGTCCCCATCTACCTCTGCCAACACCAGTATTAACAATTGATTCAATCTAGGAACCTCGAGACCTCGTGGTCTCTGACCTTCCAGATCCTGTTCCTGGCCTTGACCAATATCTGATCGAAATCCATGCCACAGCGACCAACTTCTACGATCTGCTACAAATTCGAGGGAAATATCAGCATCAACCTCCATTGCCCTGTAAGCCATTCCTCGAATCCCATTCCAATTCTTCACGTGCACAATCTACATATCTTCCAATCCCAATACCCAAACGAGACCTTTCCATTTCTATCTGCCATCTCCAATCCCAGTCCCACCCCCCTTTCCCATCAAGCCACAAACTAACCTCTCTTCCCCCAACCCCAGGGATATCCGGGTCCGAATTCAGCGGCACCATTGTCAGCACCCCCCGACTAAACCCCAACCCCCGTTACAAGCCCGGTGACCGCGTCTTCGGTGCCTCCCAAGGCGGCTACGCCACCCTCGTGTGCGCCCGCGAAGAAAACCTCTACCCCGTCCCCGCCTCCTGGTCCTTCTTCGAAGCCGCCGGACTCTTCGTCACCGCTCCCACCTCCTACAGCGCTCTCGTAACCCGTGCCAACATCCAATCCGGTGACTACGTCCTAATCCACGCCGCAGCCGGTGGTGTCGGTCTCGCAGCCGTGCAAATCGCCAAAGCCTTCGGCGCAACCGTCATCGCGACGGCAGGCACACAGCGTAAACTCGAAGTCGCGCGCGAGTACGGCGCCGACCACGCCATCGACTACACAGACGCAACGTGGCCCGAGCAGGTACGGAAATTGACGCCCGATGCCCGCGGCGTCGACATCGTCTTCGATCCCGTCGGGCTAATCGACAAATCGACCAAGTGCATCCGCTGGAACGGGCGTCTACTGGTAATTGGCTTCGCGGCGGGCGACATCGAGAAGGTGGCGATGAATAAGGTTTTGTTGAAGAATATCAGTATTGTGGGATTGCACTGGGGTGCGTATGCAATGAATGAGCCGGAGGTGCTGCCGAGGGTTTGGGAGGGCATTTTTAAATTGGTGAAGGAAGGGAAGTTCAGGGGGACGGTATTTACGGATAAGGAGTTTGTGGGGTTGGAGAGTGTGCCGGTGGCGTTGGAGTCTTTGGGGAGTAGAGGCACTTGGGGGAAGGTGGTAGTTAGGGTTAAGGAGGGGAAGACGGGGAAGAGTAAGATGTAGTTACTTGAGGAGGAGTGGCCTGGCTGTGTAGATGTATCTACTTGGTGAATTAGGGTACCGACTGTTTCGTAGAGATATACTGGGAATGGTTTGGGGGTACTCGTGTTGTAGATACGAATATTCTTTATGGAGGGATTGTATAGAACAGCTAAGTCAAGAGTATATATATTATTGCACCACCCCTTATCATTGTTTTGAGCAGGCATGTACAGTATCATATAGAACATCACATCACAGCACATCACAAAATCACATACAATACTATACTATACTTACTACACACAACACAAGCAAAGCAGCACACACCTTCCGTCCGTCCAACTTCAAGCACTCCAGATCTTAGACAGTTTATTTATTTATTCACCATCGCAATAAACGCCATACCAAATCAGATACTGTAGATATATATTTAAATATTGTTCAATTCAATCAATCCATTTATCCATTTATTCATTCACGCATCCACCCACCCATCCCATGCATAACCCCAACCAACTACTGTAACCAAACTTATCGCTCGCTCCCATAAATACGAGTTATTCATTCATTCAGTCATTCAATCAATCAAACAGATAGATCGATAGATAGATAGATACCGGGGAACAAGTACAACGAAATCTAGAAATGTTCCTTCCAGAACGAAAAATTGACCTCGCGCGTAGTGGCGCTCTTGCAAGCTTTCTTGATGGATCTAGCTGCTACGTTTGGACCTGTGAGGGGGAGTGATGTTAGGATTTTTTTTGTTGTTTAAAGAGAAAAGGAGGGGGGGAAAAAAACATACCACAGAAGTAAACTCCCACATTTGTTCTAAAATCGCCCTCCAAACCTGGAAGATAGGTTTTATCGATAATGCCGTCGCGCATGCCCTCAAACAGTTTCTGGAAATCGGGTCTCCCGAAGTTCGTCCGCGATTTGAGTTCAGTCAGGGGATCGACATCGGCGCCGACGCTGTTCAGCACGATGTTCTGCGCGGTATCCTCGTCGAGTTTCTGCGTGAGGTAGGTGTGGATGCGCAGGAACTCGACGCCGCTGTGGCCTGGTTGAGTGGCGGCTTCTTGGGACTGGGCTTCGAGCGAGGAGAGAAGCACTTGGAACCATTCGAAGGAGGTGGTGTCTTTGCAGACCCAGATGAACTCGACGCGGCGGAGACGCTGGGGCGGGTTGGGCCCGTTGCGGAGATGCCAGATGTTTTTGAGGATGGCGGCCCAGGGGGTGACGCCGATACCGGTGCCGATGAGCACGGCGATTTCGTTATCGAAGACGTCTTCAGCGGGGGCACCGTAGGGTCCGTCGATGCGAATGTCGGGCATTTTTTGGCCATTTTGGAGAGCGACTTCGTACATGCCGTTGGGGTCGACGCTGTCGTAGAGTTTGGATTGGGCGGCACCGGCTCCGAGGGCGTCTCCGAGGGTGCGGGTGAAATCTCCGACTTGGCGGATGTGGATGGAGATGTAGGGGTCAAAGGGGCAGGATGTGATGGTGAAGGGATGCCATTGTTCGCGAGATACGGAGGGGACGTTTAGGAAGAGCCATTGTCCTGCCTTGTATTTCATCGAAGGCTTGCGGAATTGAATCTCCATGGCATCTACACTCTTGTTAATGGCAAACCATGGCATGGGAGAAGATGAAACTTACCATATGGATGACGAACTACGCGAACGATTTGCGTCTCACGTCTGCTTCGGATCTCGCGATATACACGCTCGATGAAGTAAAGTCCACCTCCCCAAAGCTCCCAACGCCATCCTTCATACCCAAGGCAGTGGGTCCAAAAGTTCTTGCTATCGAATGGAGAGAATGGTAGAGCGGTATCACGGACGAAGCAGCCGGTAGCATGGGTGTACATTCCCAGCAAGAATGGAATAAAAAGATGGTGAGTGTACCAAAATGTTTCGAAAGACTGCTGTCGGATCTTGGCATGAGCAGTTGTATACATTAGCATCATGCACAGTAACATAATGTGACCAGTGATGCCACCAGCTTCGGTATAATGAATCTGGATGGCAGTCACGGGTCGAATTTGCGTCCTTTCAACATTGAAGAAGCTGCATTGTATTAGCATCTGGCACGATAGCAAATTAGAAGCGGAGAAGCTTACTTGACATAATGAGCGCAGACATGTACAATGGTCCAGATTAGCATCGAGTATGCTACTTGTCGATGGAACCATTGCGACTCGTCAAGTGGTAAGAACTTGATCTTCGGTCGAATGTATCTTAGGATATTCCGACACATCGGTAACAGGATCATTGCTACATCCACCGACAACACTAAGCCAGCACCTCTAGACAGCCATACGGAGAATGTGAGAGTATTCAACCCCGCAAGTCTAGGATCACTTGCTTGCTTCCACCTAAGACACGCCGTCAGCACAAAGCACGAAAAAGATAATTCAAAGTAATGAAAGAACCTACCATCCTAAAGCAAACAGGCCGATGTGAAAGCCATGGAAGAGTACATTGAACAATAACTTCGTTCCTTGAATCTGGTGGAGCAGATACTGCCCAAGTCCCGCACCCATATTGGATGTGTATTCCGCTGTCCTCCCCAATATTAAACGTCGTCCAGCGACAAGTGTCAACGAAAGAATTAAAACCCGTGATCCTTCAGATTATAGAAACCAGGAGTATCGTCTCTGAAGACTGAGAAAAAGAATATTAAATGTCGTAATGTAATAGATGGTAGTGAATGAATGTACGTCCAACAGGAAAAGAGTGATCTGAGCCAGCAGCAGCTTGTAGCTAGGAAAGCTTGGGAGAAGTTTGAAGGAGAAGTCTTGTTCTTCTACAACGCCGAGGATGGGAGAGAAGAAGAAGGCCGGGGGTTGTGGGCACTGCTGTAGTAATAAAGGGCACAAATTGCAAGCCACGCGCTAGTTGCTCGATGACGGGATAAGCTGAGGAAGGCTCTAAGCTTTCGAAACTGACGCCCGTACAGCTGTCCAGGGCCTAGCAAGAGAAAAATCGGATGGCGGGCCTTCCTTAGAAATCCCAGGACAGTCCTATGACGATTCAAGGGGATTATCCCGTTTGTTGGTTGAGATCACCGTTCTCTCGCAAATGCCATCCGAGCTTTAGATCGTGAAGGAGCAGATCAGATGTAACAGTGCGTTTCGTACGGGTCCAGGACGGTATCAGATGGATCCAATATTTGGAATATCAGACGCAGTCTATCGTTTCGTGGGCCAGGAGGTGGGTGGAATGGTCCTAGTAGATGTAGAGTTGAGACGGATGTTGTTGCAAGTACGCCAGAACCCCGGACGCATTGACGAGCAAGCGAGAACAAGATAGGCTACTGGTTGCACCGTCTGATCTTATCTGATTTGTGAAAATGTTAATGCAAAAAGAAGCTTTTGTGCTCCGGGTTGCGTTTTGTCTGTGAGCTGTCTAACAAGAAGGGTTTTTGGATCGTGGTGAAGTTGGCTATCTTTATGTGGTGCGAGAGAAAGAGTAGTTTTTGGTAGATGGGAAAGAAGAGAAAAAGCTGAGAATGGACGTTCGCGATTCCTATATCCGGAATGGCTGCTCGTGCTGTGGAGTGTGCGGTTGGCCGTGGCAGGGTCTCAGATTACCCCAGGCGCTTGATGATTGACATCGATTGGTCCGACTATTCTCAGCACCACCACAACCACCACACAACCACTGTACAGCGACCAGGTTGGCTGATCGGAATTGGCACTTGTGCATCAACCCAACCCTCCCACCGCCGCGTGTTTCTGTAATGGGCTGCTAAGGTGATGGTACCACCGTCTCATGATTCCTGATCTGGAGAGACTAGACAAGCTTGACCAGCAGAGAAGTGGTGTTACTTGGTATTGACATGATAGCCAGGGGTATAAAGCTTGTTGAGTATGAGAGGAGGTGACAGCCAGGGGCAGGGGCGTGCAGTATCAATACCTGCCATGATGAGATTACAGTCCCCCGGTGATCTACAGCACAAGCTATTCACTACGAAAGTACGAGGAGCGGATAGCCCTGGTGAACTAACAGTTTGATTGTGTCGTGCGAGAGGTCCAATGTGGTTAGTACCCCTGAGTGAGATACCCCAACTGTGTGTAGTTCTCTGTATGCATGGCATGCATCAACACATCGGAAAGCTTAAGACCACATGGAAAGCAGACTGGTGGGGCCTATACGATGACAGAGAAGCGCGGCCTCGATGCTGGCTATCAACACCGTGCCTTGCATGCCAGCGTCAACTGCTGGAACTGCCAAGTTAAGTTATTGTTAACGTACAACGTACTTCACGGAAGATTATCAGTCCGTTCACGTGATGTGGCTGGTTTCATAGCTAAGGGGCACAGTTATTAACCAGGGTCACGCAGCATTTTCCTCGTTCCAACCGAGCTGTGCCAGAAATGACAAGAATAACACGAGGGAACATTCACGTACAAGCCAATGGACGAATATAACGTACAGAGTATATTAATGGGCATTGCAACTGTGATATCGAATCGTAAAATCGTACACCTAACTGGCTGGGAGCCGGGAGCCACAAGCCTTGGGTTTCCATACAGTTCATCAAAAATTGTCGTTTTCCATAAGCCCGGATGCAGAAAAGCCTTCATCGTTTCAGAAATTTCCCTGCAGACTTCTGGTGTCGCACGCCCAGATGGGCCACACTTGGCATCTCTACCATCCATGTGAAAGCTTTCCAAAAGAGCTTTTAAAAGCGTCGATCATCCCTCGATGCCAGACAACGGAGCGCAAGAAGCCGTGTTTGAATTGTGTTGAGAAGAGAGAACTAAAGACAAGGAAGGGAGTCGGTGCTATTGTTCACTCGTTGTGGTCGGAGTCGCGGAGGTCCACTTGGCGTGTGGATGGAGTCCACCCCAACCCAACCCATCGTGCACAAGTTGGCTGGACCGATTCGGCCTGCGAAGAGGTATCACGGGTAAGATCTTACCGGTGGAAGAGGCGACAACTCGTCGGCTACGCTATGGCTTGTGCTCTCGAAATGAGGCAGGTAGCCATCGCCTCAAAGGTGTAAATAAACATATACAGGACCTTAGGTGGGGTGTGCCGAGTATCAAGAGGAGGATCGAGGCAGCCTGGGGTATCCCTCCGCCACTGAAGAGATTGGAAAGGTAGAAACTGGAGACCTTCCTGCTATGTTCTTCCACGAATTCGCGGACCCTTCATTGAGTTGACGTGAGGATGTACATACTCCTCGTCAACGTATGAGTAGATATTCGAAATGAATATCATGACAATCTTAGCTATATGCCTACCAAGCTTCAGTACAGCTACATAGTATCAGTCATTACAAAGACACTGACGTCCTCACAGTTCGTATCTGCCCAGAACAGAGGCCCTACGAAAACCTACGACACATCTAGCACATCTCATTCGGATTTTCGCCTTCTCCATATTCTTCGTCATACCCTTCGTGGCCTCCAATGATCCATCGCATCTCACTCAAAGCTTCGCCTTCTCTTTATCATCTCTCATATCCTCCAACCTCTTCATAACCTCCTCAACCGTCATCGGCGGTTTAGTATCAATCTGCTTCCACCACGGCCACGCACTCGGTGCATTCTCAGTCATATTTCCCTTAAACACCGGATCTCTCTTTTCCAAAAAGCCTATTTCAGAGAATCAGCACTCATCCTAACATCTCCACTCCTCTTCGCCCCTCTCCTCCAAAAACGAAAAAATAACTCACTAGTAACCCCCTCCTTCTTATCTTCACCCCCAAACAACTCTAACAAAACCCTACTATCCAACAAATGCGTCTCCTCTACTGTCGCCGGCCCCCTCCACATCAAATCGCGCATCAGCGTCGTCGACACCGCGCTCGTATTGCGTGCGACATCGGCGGCAAGTTCGAGCGCACGCGGCAGCACTTGTTCTGCAGGAAGGATCTCGGAGAAGAGATTCGAGAGGAGAGGAGAGGTGGCGGGATAGATAGAGCCTGTAGTGGTAAGATGCATGGCGCGCGAGAGGCCGATGAGCCTGGGGAGGAAATATGAAGAGCAGGCTTCCATTACTATGCCGCGGCGGGAGAAGACGAAGCCGATTTTGGCGGTGGCAGATACGATGCGGATGTTGGTGGGGAGGGTTACTGGGGGAATTGTCAGAGGGAGATGGCGAGGGGGAGTAGGGAAGGTACTGGTACTTACTAGTTATGCCAACTCCCACGGCTGATCTGTAGAGCTTATTAGCGATCATTTCTCTTCCGCTATGGCACTTGAAAGATCACCTACCCGTTGATAGCAGAAATGGTAGGTTTATTACACCGATGAATAGCAAGGGCAACCTATTAAAACCCCATCAATATAGCTTCTTAATGCTATGTCCTATCCCAAACTCCCCAAACATTAGCACCAGAAACAAAACATACCCTACCGCCGCCATCCCTATGTGTCAACGCAGTATCCTCCGTATAATTAAGGCCAATATCCAGATCCGCACCAGCGCAAAACATCTTCCCAGACCCTGTAATTACAATACATTTCACCCTAGGATCAAGAGACAGAAGGTCGAACGCGGTGACCAGATCATCGGTCATGATGTCTGTAAAGGCATTATGTTTTTCTGGTCGGTAGAGCGTGATGAGGATGATTGGGGTAGGGGTAGGGGAAGAAGAGGGGACGTGGGATAGGCGGATGTGGCGGAAGGGCAGGGTGTTGTAGGTGGTGGGAAGGGAGGGAGACATGTTGATTTATGGTGATGGATTCCAATTGTAGGGGGTAGGGGGAAGGGGGAAGCTGAACGAGATGGAGACTATGATCTCGACGACAATGCGCAGCTACTGTAGCTAGCTATTCCAAAATGACTATGGAAGATTGCAGACACACACTGGCGTCAAGTAATAAATATATTATAGCCTTGGGCAACACTAAAATAGATGTATACCGAGAGCAAATCAACATCCCATAGGATATGGAGGATGAATAGACATAACAAGCAACACACTACCCCGGATTACTCTACGTATAGTTCTACCGAGGCTCACAACTAACATGCATGCGGGGTTAGGATGAAGACCAGCGGCAAAGCTTGCCGAGGAGTACCTGAAGAGAATACTAATCTTTCTTTGGAGCTGTTTGTAGGAGATCATCGTATGCTTCAACCCCTTTCGCAATCGGCAACGAATGCAATCAATCAAACTCCATCCAGGTCAATATGTAATGGATACGGTAATGCCATCGATCCGATTTCTTTATGAGGATAATTGAAACAAGCCACTTCAAGTACTATTACTGTAGAAAGAAAACCTCCAACATTTCCACAAGCTGGAAGATGTTCTGTGAAGGGCGCAAGCACCCCCTGCTCCCGTTTGCACCACACCACAACCACATCACACCTCTACCGCAACCCCACCTTCCTATCTCATATAGCTTCCCACGCTTCTCCATCTCTATCTGATCTTTCGTCTTCACAACATCGACCTCTACTTCTATCATCATCACCATCATCACCATCATCACAATCATCACCATCATCACCATCATCACCATCATCTGACACAGCTCATCAAGATCTCATCTCTATCTCACCACTCTCATCTCTTCACCTCTTCATCTCTTCATCCATCCATTCTTCTCCCTATTCATATCCGTTCAAAATGCCTCAAAAAGAAGCTGTCTCAACCGACCAAGCTCCCCCACCACTGCCCTTCTTCTCCCAAGCCATCAAATGTCAAGGCATGGTTTATTGTTCCGGCAGCGTAGGAATGGATCCCGCTACCAACAAGCTTGTTGAGGGAAGCGTTGGAGATCGCTGCGTACTTATCCCCTTCTCTTGTTTTACCCTTGCCTTATCCCATCCTCTTTCCTTTTACATCCCTTCCTCTTTCCTTTCACATCCCCTCCTAACAACCCCAGGCACAAACCATCCGCAATCTTTCCGCCGTTCTCACCGCCGCCGGTAGCAGCCTTGACAATGTAGTCAAAGTGAATGTTTTCCTGGACAACATGGAGAACTTCGCTGCGATGAACAAAGTATATGCGGAATTCTTCAACAAGGATCCGAAACCCGTGAGGACGTGTGTTGCGGTTAAACAGCTGCCTTTGGGCACAGATGTCGAGATTGAATGCGTGGCTCATTTGTAAGGTATTTGCTCTCTTTAGGATTTTCCTATTGGTTTAGGCTCAAGGCATTTTAATGAGGAGGGGTATGCTGAGGGGACTTTTGGTAGGGACGATGAGAGTGTAGTGGAGGGAGAAGTGGGAGAGGTGGGAGAGGTGGGAGAGGTGGGAGAGGTGGGAGAGGTGGGAGAGGGGAAAGATGGTGGGAAAAATGAGAAGGGTGGGTTATCGATGGGAAGGGCGAACTTGATGTCTGGAGATTGGTAGGAAGAGGCAACTAAGCAAGATGTGGTGTAAATATGGTGGGTTGAGGTTTATGAGCCATGCATGAAATCAACGGAAACGGTTTTCAAGTATATACTAGAGCCCAAACAAAAGCTCCGAGTGATATGTTTTTGAAAGATAAAAATGTTTATGCTTATGGCAGTTCCCTTTGTTTCACCAAATATTCTTCTTTGTTTGACGAATCCGCCTCAATTGTGTGTATGTTTTTCTTCTTTCATTCAACGACCCATTTGCTCATCTACCAACATCAAGAATATCAGAACCGTCAGGAATACCATATACCCAGCCACCAAAATGCCCATTACCAATAGTATTCCTATTCCTAGTACTACAAGTCCATCTCCATTTCCACCTCCATCTCCATCCCACCACCTGCAATACCAATACCAATACCAGTACCAATCCCACCACCCCTCCTCCGACAGGAATCCCACCTCCGCTATTCTAAACTTCCTTCCCATCCAACTGCCGTTCCCGCCTCACCCTCCTACCCCCTACCCACCCGCATACTTCCCTCCCCGCTTCGATGCGCTGTTCCATGAAATCGAGCATTTCGCACAAACCTACTTCTGTTCCTCCTTGCCCTCCCTCCGCATTCCCCCCAGCCCCGAACTCCTCACCTACATATCCCACATCGCGTCCCCTTCTCCTTCCCCTTCCCTCGGCTGGGACCAGGACTGGGACCCACTCCTCCACAACCCACAGCACCAGCACTGCAGCAAAAAATACCTCGTTGTGGCAATCATCGCTCGGGTACTAGAGACGCATGTTTTCGCGCGGGATTTATTTGGGGTGGATGAGAGAGGGAAAGAGGTCTTGGGGGTGTTGGATAGGGGGTTTGTTGGGAGGGGGAGTGGAAGAAGCGGGGGAGATGGTGTGTTTGAACTTTTTTTCCTTTTTTGTCTTGTTTTATGGGCCCCTTTCTCATGTGCTTTTATTTTCTCGCTTTTATTATATATTCCTCTTCAGCCGAGTAGTTTAACCCCATTTCCATTTCCTTCTTCTCCTTCTCCTTCTCCTTCTCCTTCTCCAGTAAACCCAAAGCAAACAAACCACAAACCAAATAAATAAAAAGAACAAACAAATAGCTAACCACAATATTATATAGTCTCCGCTCAACACCACAGCCTCCTCGCCCAAACCACCCGTCTCCTTCTCTCTACCTCCTCCTCCTACCCCCTAACACCGCATTTCCACACCTCCGTGGCTCATCTAACAGCTCAACTCCTTCTTCTCTTACACCCCCTCTTTCCTCTCTTCTCTGATTCCTCCCTCGATTTGCCCCCTCCAGCAGCACCCCCATCTCCATGTCCAACCTTCTCCTCCGCCCACCAATCCCTGCACAACATCATCGCCCGGTCCGCTCACCTCGCCATCTGCACGCGGCTCTCAGACTGCGTAGTCCAGTACACGCCGTTAAGAGCGGGGGATATAACTGCTACTGCTGCAATAGGGATAGGAAAGAAGAAAGAGGGGAAAATTAGAGAGAGAGGAAGGGTAGCAATCGCAGTATGGCCTTGGGTTACGGGGTACATGGTTACTTCTGGATCTGCACCAGCAGTAGCACGAGCTATCCCGCACTCTCCCTATGAAAAAGAAGAAGAAGAAGTAGAGGAACATATCTACACGTTCAGCCAAGCGCGGGCCGTATTCTACTCCTCTGATGATGATGATGATGACGACTACAAGTCCAAGTACAAGTACAACCTCCCCGAGCAAAACCCAGATCCAAACTCAAATACCAACCCCAAGAAGTCGTCTCATCAGCGGACCAAGAAAATGACTCTACAGGAATACATAAACCACGCGGAAAAGAAGGAGAAGGAGAAGGAACAGCGAGTAGCTATGGGGAGGATTTTAGAAGAAGAAAAAAGAGGAGAGTGGTTGTTATCGTTGTTGTTATTATTTGTTGTTATTATTATTACTGCTGCTGCTGCTTGTAGTAGTAGGTAGGAGATAGTATTAGATTAGGTTAGGTTATGTTATGTTAGGTTAGGTTAGGTTAGAGGTACGTATAGTATACATTACAAGTAAGTAGTAGTTTATCGAAGCTCGAGTAAATCTTCCGTGCGGCATGCATTGCATCTCAATAGTACGTGTAGTGTATGTAGTGTAGTGTAGTGTAGTGTAGTGTAGTGTAGTGTAGTGTAGAAGGAGATCCAGGCAGGAAAGGGGGAAAGGGGCGGAGAAAGCAAAGCAGTCAGTCTACATCCCCAAACGAAATAGAATACAAGCAGCCAGCCAGCTCAGCCAGCTCAGCTCCTTATAATAGAGGACAGACGAACAGACAGACTCCTGGCTTACACTGCCTGCCTGACTAACTAACTGGCTATACTTGAAAGGAGAAGTTAAGCCAGCTTGGATAATCTGATCTAGCCTAATCTCCCATTTCCCATTCTCATTCCCATCCCCATATCCCATATCCCATCCCCATATCCCAAACAATAAAACTCAAAGGCGAATATTCCAAAAGAACAAATAAACAAACAAAATAAACAAAAGAAAGAATAAGTCCCAGAAACTCCCCGAGAAGAAGAAGAAGTGGAGAACACCACACCACCACACACCACAACACAGCACACAGCACAGCACAACACAACAACAAGAAAAGATTAATAAGTTAAATCCCAAGCGAGAGAAGCGCATGTGCATGCGTATGCGCAGTACTGTAACTGTAACTGCAAGACGGAGACGGAGAAGACGGAGACGGAGCGCGCGTACGCAGGATTTGAGTTTGAGTTTGAGTTTGAGTTTTTTTTTCTATCTATTTCGAGGGGGTTAAGCAAGCAAGGGACAGGGACGGGGAGAAAGGGAGGGAAGGGAAGGGGTTTGAGTTTGGTTGATGAATGAATGAATGGGATTGATAGGATAGGATAGGATAGGATAGGATAGGATAGGATAGGTTGGACGGGAGGGGTATATAACTTAATATAAACTTTTTTTTTCTTTGGTTCGTTCTGGATAGGACGGCCCTGCCCGCCCGATACGAAGGAAGGAGATGGATAGATAGATAGATGGATAGATAGATAGAGCTTCCTCCCCCCCTTCTCCCTTTCACACCCCATTTCGGGTTCGGGGTATGGATGGATATAGTGAGGGTAGTGAGTGTAGTGTAGGGTAGGGTAGGGTAGGGAGGTAGAGAGAGTTGGACGGAGTTGGGCAGGAACACTTGAAGATTTCCAACCAAAAGCCTCAACTCAACTCAACTCAACTCAACTCAACCAACCCTATAGCGTGCGTATCATGTGTACACTAAGTAAGTACACCAAAGATTAAACAATCAACACCACCACCACAAGCAACACCTAACAGGCAACAGGCAACAGGCAACAGGCAACAGGCAACAGGCACAACCAGAAAATCCACTTCATGTGTTTTTGTCTTGATTTTTTCTGACCAAATGTTATACGGTCCATTCCATTCCACTCCCCACTGCACTCCACTCCATCCATCCATCCATTCATCCATCCATCCATCCTATGTGTATAAACTCATACAAAATTAATCGTGTATAGAACCCTCTTATAAAGGTCCGCGTCCATTTTTTATCTTTTTTTCTTTCTTCTTTACTCAACTCAACCCAAGGTAGGCATTGCGAGCAAATAAAGTATCCCGAGATACTCATCCAAAACTCATCCAAAAAAAAAAAAAAACATCAAAAACGCCGATACCCTTTTGTTATACGTAATAGGTATCATCATAATAATAATAAAAACCCATTCTAATATAAAACACCACCCTTCCTCCAGGTGACGTATTCCCACCCAAAGCTCCATGCTAGAGATAATAGTATGCTTAGATTTGTCCCCCCCCTATGCCCCAAAACCCGAAGCGCCATTGAAAAATTCCCCAAAAACTTTCATTAATCAAGGACATCAACTTCCTGAAGGATGTGATGTTAACCCCGGTAATTGTGCTGATGGAGCATTTGGAGTTCGTTTCTTTTCTTTCTTCGCCCATCGAAGACCACATGCATTACAAAGTGTTTTAGGACCGCTAGGGCCTTTGCGCCATTCTGGTGAATCCAAAGTACCTGAAAAAAAAAAAAAAAATATTCGTAAGTTTCTTTAATGATAATTCAAATGTTGTTGACTTATACATACCACAGTCTGTGCAAACGTATTCATCTGGTAGTTTTATTTTCCTCTTCTTATCCGCTGCTCTACCATCTTTATCAATGGGTATCGCAATTCCAGCATCACCTTTGATGATCAAAGCAGGACTTTGATCGCCTGTGCTAATTCCATGACTTCTTTCACCGTCTCGATATTGTAGACCAGTGAGCATCTCGATTTGATCGATGCGTGAAGCGCCTTCATATCGTAACATCTTGTCATTAATTGAATCGGGTCTGCCTGAAGCCGTCACCTCGTCGAGATTCTGTCTCGTTAAGGGATCATTAGAAAAGGTGGGGCGAGCTGGTGGTGGCATAGCGAGGAGATCGGAATTCACTGAAGGGTTTGCTATAGGTGTGTTCATGGAGCTAGCAATTGTACCTGTCGTCTCAGACGGTTGATCGGAGCGGCCGTCTTGCTTATTATTCAGACGGCGCTGGGCTTCGTCGTTCTCTTCTTTCTCTTCCCTTCTAAGATCGCTGATACGCTTCTTGAGTCGCTCGTTTTCAATTTTGTGTTCCAGGAAAGAGTCGAGCAGCGCAGCATTCTTCGTAGGATACGGTCGTGCCATCATAAAAAATCCCCTACAGTATTCCGCCGAATCGGTTGTGTTGTAGCTCATCGTTCCCCCCGTAGCAATGTGTGGATGGCCATGAGATTCGAAAATGGTGAACGTTTGATCTTTCTTCCGCCATCGATAAAAAAATCGCAGAGGATTTCCAGATGCGATAGATTCATTGAATTCTCGAACGAACATGGCACTGTCGTCCGGATGTATGTAGTCCACGATAAATTTGCCTGATAGCTCCTCGGAGGTATATCCAGTAAGGCTCTTGCTGCTGGGAGAGACATAGATCAATCGTCCATTAGGCGTAAGAATGTGCAGAAAATCTTTAATTTCTTCAACCACCTTCTGCGACCAATTCCTTCGTTTCGTAAAGTCTGTAAGAGTACTGCCATTGGTAAGGGACGATTGAAGCCCGAATCCTGTTGGTAGCGGCCCAGCGCCGATCCCACCATTGATATTATCACCACCGATGGAACTGAGGCTGCCCATTGAGTCCAACTGTTCGTTTCCGGTAGGAGACATCATGTTGCTAATTGGCGTAAAGGGCTTTTGTAGACTGCTAGTATCGCCGAGGCTATTGACGTCGATGTTCATGTTGGGTAGGTTATCGAAATCTTCCAATAAATCGTCCTCTAGCATTCCGGTCATCGAAGAGTCAGTAACACTGGGTCCGGCCTAGATGCCGTACTTATTAGGGACAAGAGCCACGACCGGAGGGAAGGAGCCACCAAGATATGGTCTGACGATTTTTAGGGAAAAAAATAACGTACCTGCGCGGCTGACAGAACCCCCGGAAGATTGTGGTTGTCCATCGCATTCCCCATACCTGCATGATACATGATCGGATGCATGCCCATATTGTTCATATTCATCGGCCTCGGGTCATGAGACATGATGAAAATATTGTTTTATCCGAGTAGGGAAGGGAAAGAAAGAATAGGAAGAAAAGATGGTACCAAGTTGTATTCGCATACGATGTCGAGGCATTTACTCGTGGCTTCGGGACTGATAAATTTGGGTGTTGACACTAAGCAAGATGAAGACATGCGTGGGAGGTGCGTATGTTTGGTGGTGAAGGTCGAGGTGGAGGAGGAGGTGGTGGTGGTGGTAGTAAGAGAGTAAGGATATATGGCGGCCGAGAGAGGGGTAAGAAAAGACGAAAGACCAGGAAGAGCGGCGGCGATAGAAGTCGCGGGAAAAGTGGCGGCAGTGAGAAGCGACAGTTATGGATGGCTGCAACGACCGAGAAAGTGGGTGGCAGGCGTACGAGTGTACGAGTCGTCCGGAGATGTACTCGCAGTTCTAAATGGATAAGTGATCACTCTTGCATTGCGGCCATGGTCGTCATGATGGGACAAAGGTACAGAGGTACAGATGGGTATTGGTGCGAACACGGAAGAATTGTAGTACCGGTACAGGATGGGTCGCAGATGGTTTGCAGATGGTTTGGGCGAGATACCGAATTTTCTGCGGTGGCATGTACTTGGGAAGAAGGAAGAAGAAGAGGTGTGAGTACGGTACCAGCACATGCAACGCGTGCTCTGCTCAAGACTCAAGACTCGTTCGACAGACACGACAAACACGACAGACACGACAGACACGACAGATACCCATAGGAGGAATTGGATGAGTAAAGCTGCAATTCCGAATTCTTGATAGTTTGTGGTTCTCTTTAAAGGGAATAAGGCCGCAACTAGTCTTGGCCTCGACGCTTCTGATTGGCCGCTGCGCGCACATTTTCAATCTGGAAAAAGGCGAGAATCCCAGGATTTGGTTCCAGCGCCATGTAAGATGATGCAAAGCGTGCGGGAGGATTCACATGCTGCTGCGGAGTGGATGCATCGCTCAAGTGACGGGGGTGGAAGTATCGACCCTTTTGCTCGCCCATCTTGGACACTCGTTTTGCCGGTTTACGGCCAAGAACAGATCGTTTTACGGCCACGAACAGATCGTTTTACGGCCACGAACAGATCGTTTTACGGCAACGAACAACCGTTTTACGGCAACGACCAAATCAGTTGCGTTGGTTAGGTAAGGTTACGGTAAAAAGGATAAATGATGCGTATCGATCCTTTAGGAGACGGGAGATAGAAGACAGGAGACAGGAGACAGAAGACAGGAGACAGGAGACAGGAGACAGGAGACAGGAGACAGGAGACAGGCGAGATCAAATCAATTCCAAAGGAGATAATACACAGGACGAGTATATATATTAACATGTAATATATATATGTAGTATATAAGTCATATACAAGTCAATGTATTATATATGTATCATAAACTCACCGTACTCCTTTTTCCATACACACAGAGGGAGCCACTTCAACGTGCTATTGTCCGTCCGTACAGGAAGTACATCATCTGTGGCTCATCCGCATTTCATCCACACCGAATCCGCATTGCTGTTATCCACAAACTCACCATTTCCCTTGTTCTTCTCCTCACGCACAACCTTAACTTCAATGTGGATACCTGCACCGTTGTCTCATTCTGCCTGAAATTTGAGGCCACAAAACCTAGCCTCCAGATTGGCTGTACTGTAGTACTCAGCGAGTCAGCTAGCCTTATACACGTGATACCGCATACTGTAAACTCAGGCAAAAACTGAAAACGCGACTTTTCTTGTGCCTTCTCGCGTTCGTCGAGTCTTATGCTGTGGCCTAGCACTTCCAAAGTCCAATACTCAATACTCAATACTCAATACCCAATACCCAATACTCAATACTCAATACTCAATACTCAATACTCAATACTCAATACTCAATCCTCAATCCTCAATCCTCAATCCTCAATCCCGTCACAGAGTATTGAAAAGCCCCTCATATCTCGTACGCTTGGTTACAGCCAAGTTGTAAATTATTGGATTTCGCCGCCTGAACTGATTACCTGAAACCTGAACTGTCCACTGTCCATCGACTTCCTCATCACGACATGTTGAATTGCCGTTGACACCTTTTCTGATAGACAATCACCACCACCATCATCATCATCATCATCATCAAGATGCAAGTCATCCTTCGCTCGTGCATTACCTCTTGCTAATCTTGTGCTCCCTTAGGTGTAAGTTCATGCGGCCATGGCATGTTGATATCGGATAGGACTTATGACATCTGTGAAATAGCTTCCATAGATAAAATGAGAATTTGCGGGTCGGTTTTTGTCTCTCATTCAAGTCTCATGCATTTGCATCGTTCTGTGCTAACACCTCTATAACACGACAGGGTGCGGTCCTTCGATCATAAAGGCTTCGAGGTGATTGGTTTCAACACCCCACTAACCCTCATTGTAGGATTTAATGGTTCTGGAAAGACGGTACGTACAACAAATGCCTCGAAAGCATAAAATCTCTAACATTCATTAGACAATCATCGAGTGCCTCAAATATGCCACCACCGGCCAGCAGCCACCAAACAGTAAAAACGGAGGTGCTTTCATTCACGATCCCAAGCTTGCTGGCGAAAAAGAAGTGTTGGCCCAAGTCAAACTCTCATTTAAAAGCACGACGGGTGCGAAAATGGTCATCACGAGGAGTCTGCAACTCACCGTCACCAAAACCACAAGAAAGGCCAAGACGCTTGATTCTCAACTGGTGGTCATGAACAATGGCGAAAGAACTTCCATGTCAACCAAAGTGGGAGAGATTGATCAGTTGATGCAGCAATCTCTAGGTGTTTCCGAAGCTGTTTTGGATAATGTTATCTTTTGTCACCAAGACGAATCTCTATGGCCAATGAGCGAACCGTTGGTGCTCAAGAAGAAATTCGATGACATTTTCGAAGCAACCAAATACACAAAAGCAATTGAGAGTCTCAAAACACTAAGAAAGGATCACAACACAAAGCTCAAAGATTTGCAGGCTCAGGAAACCGTAAATAAAGCTGCTAAGGATAGGGGTCGTAAGATGGAGAAACAAATGATGGAACTCCAAGCTGAGATTGAGCGAGAGCGTGAAAAGGCCTTGACTCTACAGGTGAGAATGGATGAGGCTGGTACGGTGTTCGCGGAGAAGAACAGGCTGGCGCTTGAGGCAGAATCATCGGTGAATGAGCTTGAGAACAGGAAACAAAAAGTCACCTTCATCAAGGACAATATCGCAAATGTAGTGGAGAATTGGACCGAACTTACGGAATCTGACGAGTGGCTTCAATCAACTTTGGATCAATACGAAGACAGACTGGCTGAGATGGAGCGACAAAAGAGTGCGTACACAGATCAATATAATGAACACAAAAGGATGGAGTCGAAAACGAACGGCGACCTGGGGAAGAAACACTCCGAGCTTGGTCGTTATCAAGCCGAAAAGCAATCGCACGAAAGACTACTGGAACACCGTATACAGCTTATTAAGGACGCGGCTTTCAAATATTCTATACGAGGATATGAGGATGACGTTGAAGAATCCATGGTTGATGAATTCATTGAAAGAATCAAGAAGCTCTCGCGAGATAAAGAACGTGAATTGGCGCGTATTAGGACGACTACCAATGAAGAACTTCAAAAAGTCCAGAGTTCGTTAACCGAACTGCAGAACCGACATGCAATCCTGGTGCAAGATAAAGTAACAGCCAAACAGACTATTTCTGCAAACGAGAGGAGAATTGGACCAAAACAAAACGAGCTAGGCTTCATACAAGTGGACGAAGGAGACAAGGCAGGTCTCCAGACGTCACTCAAGGAAACCCAGAATCTTCTGGAAAAATTGAGAGCCCAATTTGACACTGCTGCGTGGGATAGCCGTATCAACAGCGAAAGTAGCCGCATTCGTGAGCTTGAGGAAGAAGAGAGGCGATTACAACGAGAGCTTTTCGACATCAACAAGCGCTCGAAAGACCGAGCATCCCTCGATTATGTAAGAGAAGAGGTGAAGAAAAGCCAAGCCAAGCTTGATACAATGATGGCTACCTATGGCGACAAGCTGAAAGCAGTTCTCGGCTCGGATTGGGAGGTCAGCACACTTCAGCGCGAATTTCAAAACGTACAAGACCAGAAAATTGAGGCGGTTACGGAGGCTCGAGGAAAGCAAGAGGTTGCGAAGAAATTGTTTACCGAAGCAGGGTTTAAGCTCAATGCTCTGCGTGGAGATCTCAAGACCAAAAAGGAGCAGTTAAAGTCTTGCGAATACGCTGTGGTGAATTCAATTATTACTGATGGCAGCCCCATGTCTAGTGTCGAGGATTATCCGAAGGAACTCCAGGCCCTTGAAGACGATCGCGACCAGATTAGAGCCGATATTGACAACTTCAAGCATCTCGCCAACTTCTATAACGGCTGTTTGACCACCATCCAGAGACAAGACAAATGTAAGCTCTGTGAGAGGAAATTCGCCGGCCCAGGAGAGCGATCCAAGGCTGTGGACAAAATTCGAATGCACCTAGCCCAAGATGCCCGAGAGACCTTAGAAGGAGATTTGGAAACATACAATGAGCAGGTTAAGGCTGCAAAGGCGGTTCGGTCTCAGTATGACAGATATGAGGCACTCAAAAACGAAATTCCTGACATCGAGCACAAGCTCAAGGATGCCGAAGAAGAAAAGACGAGACTTTTGCAAGACGTCGAGCAACAAGACACGATTGTTGAAGAGAGAGAAAACGACAAGAAGCAAATTGACTCTCTCACTCATATCATATCCTCTATCATCAGACACAACCAAGACATTTCAGAGCACGAGGCCAAGGTCGAAAGCTTATCTTCGCAGCAGAAGATTGTCGGTAGTACCATGACCGCAGAAGAAATCGAAACTCAACAGACATCTTGCAGCGAGACCTTACGCACGTTGAGAGACCAAGTAAAGAAAATATCAGACGAGAAAACCGCTGCCAAAGACAAGTTGAATCAGCTGGAGCTCGAATTATCCCGAAAGTCAAGAGACTTTCAAGATATCGTTCATAATTTAGCCAGGAAGGAGGCTCTACAAAAGGAGATACAAGAACTGCTTGACAGTAACAAGTTGCAACGAGAGTCCATCCAGCGAGCGGATTCTGAATTAGAAGCCTTGAAGCCTCAGATTGCCACGGCAAAGGCTCAATATGAGGAAGTACAACAAGGCGGACAAGCGAAAGAAAAGGAGTTGCAGGCACAAAAGGAGAAGTTGGGTGACACCGTGCGTCAATTCTCTCAATATGAAAGAGATTTGAATCGATACATCGATGATCGTGGACCAGAAAAACTGGCTGCGTGTGAGCTTGCAATCGAAGCCATCAAGCAAGACCAAAAACGTATCAAGGACGAATTAGATGAAGTCACCACGAAGATCAATGCTGTTAGCGCAAAGATCCGGGATTCGGACAAATTGAAAAGAAACATCAAGGATAATATCACATACCGCAAACAGCGTGGCGAGCTGGAAGAACACAAGAGAGCTATTGCGGATCTGGAGGCCCGAAGCGTGGTTGGCGATTGGGAGAGACTAAGGCAGGAAGCTAAGGACCAACAAGCACTTCACCATTCACTAGACCGACAATACACTGCAATTACTACCTCGATGGACACCAAGAACAAAACCCTCGAAGAGAATCTAACAGAATGGGAAGTTGAATACAAGGACGCCAAGCCCAAGTGGCGTGAATCGATGATTAAAGTGAAAACAACCAAAGCCGCCATCGACGACTTGTACAAGATGATCACGGCTATGGATAAAGCTATCGTCAAATATCACAGCGTGAAGATGGAGGAAATCAATCGTATCGCAGGTGAACTCTGGCAGGGTACATATCAAGGAACAGATGTCGACGGTATCATGATTCGTTCTGAAAAGGACGATGGTGATACGGCTTCAGGGAATAAGAAGACGAATTACAAATATCGTGTTGTTATGCAGAAAGATAATGTCGAGATGGATATGCGTGGTCGGTGCAGCGCTGGTCAGAAGGTCCTTGCTAGTATTATTATCCGTCTTGCCTTGGCAGAGTGTTTCGGTATCAACTGTGGTGTAAGTCTTCTCCCTTCTTCCCTTTTCCCTCTTCCCCCTCTCCCTCTACCACCTTTTCCCTCTCTAACGCCCCACAGCTCATCGCCCTCGACGAACCCACCACAAACCTCGACCAAGACAATATCCGCGCCCTGGCTCAGTCTCTCCACGGCATCATCAAAGCGCGGCAAGCGCAAGCAAACTTCCAACTCATTATCATTACTCATGACGAGGAGTTTTTGAAGGTCATGCATTGTGCGGATTTCTGCGATGATTATTATCAGGTTAGCCGCGATTCGGCACAGAATAGTAGGATTGATAAATGCTCTATTTCACAGGTTATGGAGAGTGGTTAGGGTGGGGGGGTGGATGATGGGAAAAGAAAGGAAGGAGGGAAGAGAGAGGGGGTAATGTGATGAGATATGACATGACAGAGATGTGCTAAGAGCTATGTATGCTACTACTATGCTATGTCCGAAATATTTTTAAGCTCTCACTCAGCGACGCCCTGATTACTCTGGAATACAAGATGGATTTTGAATTCCAATTCCAATTCCGATTCCAATTCCAATTCCAATTCCAAATTTCCAAGCTGCGAGTTGGGATATCTTTATATTTATATATATATATACTTACAACAATGATGAATAGTTATATTATACTTACGATGATGACGATGTTTTAATAAATATAAAACTTTCACCACGCTTTTCTTTTCTTTTCTCTTCTCTTCGTAGCATTACCGTTAGTTAATATGTACACTAATTACCTTCAAAGTAATTTTAACTTACAAGATATCTACCTCCCTTCTTTCCTCCCTTCTTTCCTTCCTTAAATATAAGAATGAGAATGGGAATGAGAATGAGAATGAGATGGGGATAGCGATAGTTACAGTATGTATGTATGTATGTGATTTTAGCTAAGTTACTGTAAAGTGAAAGGAGCGAGTTCATTATGTTCTGTAATGGAAGTGTGCATAAATGAATGAATGAATGAATGAATGAAGTACTGCTTGATTGATCGGGTGGGTAGGTATACTTGGTGGGGATACTTGGTGGGGGGGGTCTCTGATGTTGCTGGTGCTGTTGCGGGTGCCGTTGCTGTTGTTGTTGCTACTCATTTGATTGATTGATTGATTGATTGATTGAAAGTCCACGCTCTTGTCCCCTCCAGTGCAGTGCAGTGCATTTCATCTCACTTCACTTCACTTTAATTCAATTAACGTCACCAGCAAGCAAGCATAGAGAACTTTAATTCTGATGTTGATGTTGATTGATGTCTGCGGATAATATTTGTATAGTTAAGGGAGCAAAAGAACTCCATGCTAATGAAACCTTCCTTCACTCCTTAACCCCAATCCAGCTAGCCAGTCACACCTAGCCAACTAGCCAGCCTTGCCAAAAATAAAAAATAAATAAAAAAATAAAAAGAAAAAAGAAAAAAGAAAAAAGAGAAGAAATGCACAGGTTGAAGGGGAGGGGGGGATATGGGGGCCGGACAATATATGATTCTTTTTTTCTGCTGATACTGCTGCTGCGGGGGGTATCTTCCATTTATCCATTTAGGAGAACTATATAATATAACGAGTTAGAAAAACGAAGAGGAAATAGGAGTAATGATAAGGCGAAAAAAAACATACCTTCCAACGATTCCCGCAAACCGTACACTCACAAAACGTAGTCATAGGTTCATCCGCACTTCTTGTCTGCGCTTGCGAATAGCTAACCTTCTTCTGCCCACATTTCCCACACTTCAGCGCATCACTAATACTCTTCTCCGCCATCGGCACCTGCGCCTTCTTCATATTCTCCTTCTCGAGTTCCTCGTCACGCTTGCGCAGCTCCTCCGGCTTCAGCTCCTCATGCGTCATAACCACGAACCGCGCGGGCGTGATCTCGCCCGCTAGGACCTTCTTGCGCAGCCCCGAGTTCGCCGCCTGCTTGAGGTTCTGAAACAGCGAGCGGAGCTTGTTCCGGTATTCTTGGTTCTCGCCTTTGAAATGCTCAAAGGCGGCTTGTTCGATCGCCATGGCTTTGATGATGATGGCGGTGGGAGATTCGTCGCTTTTGAACGCGAGCCCATTGTACAGGAGTCCAATGCAGTTATCGCGCGTGGGCACCCCTGTGCGTTTGATGTCGACTTTGTCAGATTCCCAGCGTCGTTTAGAGGAGTCGCCTACGAAACCTTTGGTCGCGGGGGTTGTTGCGCTGGACGTCGGTGCGGGGGAACTGGTGCCGCCGTTGCGGACGGCGGGTGAGGAGCCGGGCATTTTGCCTTTCTTGAGTTTTTCTGCTTCGACCGTTTTCTTCCACTTGGTTACGATTTCGGTGGCGAGCTTGGCGATGTCTTTGTTTGGGTTTCCACGCTGTTTGGCTACTACCATGCCTGCTTTGGTGGCCTAGATAGGAATGATTTGATTAGCCGCATCAATTCGCTGTCCAGTGCATGGAAAAGTCAGGTTGAATGGATATTCGTTTGTCAGGAATGCAAGAGTGTAATTTGTCATATTTATTCCACATACCCTTAGGAGTTCCTCTGTTGCATTCACATCTCTCTTTAAGGTTTCCATGATTGTAATCACGTTGGCAGCTGGTTCTTTGTCGTTGATTGCTTTCGTGAGGGCAGATACCCGCGATGTAAGCTCTCTTTGATCCATCTCGAAACGGCAGGTATTTGACCGAGGGGTTCTAGGAGAGGTATTCAATGTCGCGTCTCCCGAAACAACAAGCAGTTTATCCACCAAAACGCTCACTTAACAAACTGTGTAATGGCAATGCGCGTGGATCTATGGTTCTGGTGAGAGAAGAGGAATTGAAGGGCGGGTAATCTGGGGCGATAATGCGCGGAAAGTGGTTTGATGTTGAAGTATGATTATGATAATTTGAATTAAGAAGTTCGGAGGTAAATATCGCAAGGCTGACTGACGTTGCTGCCAAAAACGCTCGTGCACGGACCACCACATTGCCTTCTTTAACTTGCGCTGCGTCGGCTAGTCAATTCATGAGCCATTTTGATATCCGACTTTTGATATTCCGACGAAACATCTTTCCACACACATTTGCAATGCACAATGCAATCTCCATACTTGCAATTGATCTCTTTCACTCGAATTGTATTTCAGCAATTCGAGCCATCTTTTTCATAGGAAGATTCAACAAAAGATACAGCTTGAAGCTTCATACTTGTACTGTACTTGCGCATGGCGTGAATTCGGTTTTTACAAGCGAGCACCAAGGGGTTCCTTCGCATCCAGACTTCAACCCATCCATATCTACAAGTATTACAGGTAAGACAGGTAAGACAGGATCTTGTGGAAGCTGCGGGACTGCGGGAAATGCGGGAACTGTCCAGCATACATTACTTCTGTGGGGTTGTTCGGGTTTGTGGCTTTACGTGAGATTTAATTCCGCGGCGATAGGAATGCCATTCTCCCACTCTTCTTTTTCTGGTTTGGTGTAACTGGACGTCCGCCGGTTTTTCCTGTGCGTTTTGGGCATGGGAGGGATAGATCTTCGTGATATAGATGTCTGGTTTGGTTTGGCTTTTGGTTGGGTTTTGCTTGCGACGGGAAGTACAAGTATCTCGGAGTTCTTTCGTTTTTATATTGTGTTTACTTTCATATCATTCAGATTCATACATAACATTCAGATATCATAGCTGAATAGAAGCATTTGGAACCCTCTCTTCCATCACTTGCATACATTCATACATACTTTCAATCACTCCCTAGCCACCCTCACACCCCTACCATCATGTCTCTCGCCGGAAAAGTCGCCATAGTCACCGGCGGAAGCAAAGGCATCGGACGAGCCATCTCCCTCAAATTCGCCCGTGAAGGCGCCAAAGTCATTGTAAACTACAGCAACGACTCCTCAGCCGCCACCGAAGTCGTCTCAACCATCGGCTCCGAAAATGCAACTGCCATACAAGCCGACGCCGGCAGCATCGCCGATATCGAGAAACTCATCAATGAAACCGTGCAGAAATACGGGAAAATCGACATCTTAGTTGCGTGCGCAGCCATCATGAAATTAAACGAGTTGGAAAAGGTGACTGAGGAGGAATATGATCAGCAGATGAATTTGAACGTTAAGGGGCCCTTGTTTCTTGTTCAGGTATGTTGTTCTGTTTCTTCTCTTGCGAGTTTGGCAAGTTTATCAGTTTGCTGATGAGTCATTTAGAAATCAGCACCTTATATGTCCTCCGGGTCTCGTGTGATTTTATTCTCGACCAACCAATGCGTTGCTAGTACAGTAACTCCAAATTACTTGGCATATATCATGACCAAGGGAGCGATTGAGCAAATGACCCGTGGGTTGTCGAAGGATCTGGCACGGAAGGGTATCACGGTGAACTGTGTTGCGCCTGGGCCAATTTCTACGGAGTTTTTCTTGAAGGGCAAGAGCGAGCAGTTGTTGAAGACGATTGCGGGCTTTCATCCGCAGAATAGGATTGGGCAGCCAGAGGAAGTTGCGGATGTGGTGGCGTTTTTGAGTAGTGAGGCTGGTTCTTGGGTGACTGGCCAGACACTGAGGGTTAATGGTGGTATGGCATGAGTTTGCAGCAATGAAGTGTGGTTATTGTGAAGAGCGGTTGTGGAGTGTAAGAGTTGCAAAGTTATATTCTCGTCTGTCAAACTCAAATCTCAATTCTTTTGTTTCCTGACTCAACTCCATTATCGTGTATCACCAAAAATATCATCTATCCAAGTGCATTTTCTCCACACCTCAAAATACTAACCAGCTCAGCAGAGTACTGTATAGCCAACTCAAACAAACTCAAACCGCAAAACTCCTCCCAGCACCATCAATATCCTGCGAATCATTCAACCCCCTCCACCGTTCTCACCAACTCCGAGCCATAGTTACAATTCTCCGGCTCCTCATCTGACGTCTCCACTCCTTCCTATCTCTCATCAGTACCAGAACGACATCGAATTACTCTACCCAGCATCAAATTCATCCATAACATCAACCAACACCTAGAACTAAACCACACAATCTCTACTCCTACTCCTACTACTACCACCCACCACCCACCACCCAAAGCAAAAAAAAAAAAAAAAACACCCAAACAAGAAAGAAAACAACTCACAGGAATCGGTACCATAGCCCTCTTAACCCAAATATGTCTCGCCTTGGACCAATCCAGTCCCTCAAGACAACCACCACGCACGCTAACGACGTTTTTGCCGGGCGTGCTGTGGATAATGCGCGTGCCGCATATTTTGCAGAAATAGCAGTTCACTGTATCTCCGGAGACGGTGGGACGGCTAGGAGTTGTGGGAGGGGGATTAGAGAGTGATGAGAAGTAAAAAGGGGGATTGGGTGGGGATGGGGATGGGGATGATGAGTAAAGGGCAAGGGAAAATAGACCGGGGGTTAATGATCAGAAAGAAAAGAAGAAGAAGAAGGAGAAGAAGAAGAAAGGAAAAACCAACGAGTATAAGCACAAACTCTCCGGATTCGGTAGCGGAAAACGGGGGAAGATGGCGGAACAAGCAAAAGCGGAGGAGGTCTGGCGTTTACATTCCTTTTCTTACATATCAGTTATACTATACTACCCCCCCCTTTTTTTTCCCCTTCCCTTCCTACTTAAAGGATGGCGAGCAGGAAAAGTAGGGCAAAAAAATAACGGGCGGGATGAGATGAGAGGTGGTGGGTGACATACATCGCAATGGCAGATATAAATGGCCAACGGTTTCGGAAGCGGGGTTTTGAAATTGATTGCCCCGCATTGACAGGCTGCGTTCATGGTTGCTTGGGTTATTGTGTAGGTAGTTTAGTTATATCGAAAATTGTATTTGTATAGATAGGCAGGCAGGCTGTAGAACAATCAGTATTGTATGTAAAGCTACATAGGCGAGTAATCTTTGAGAAAGGGGTATGTATGATTGGATGGGCAAGGGCCGGAGGTGAGAAAGTGGGGAAGGATGAGTGAGGGGTTACTTTACCAAGAAGATAGGAATCCTGATATTGGGAGGGCAAAAGAATACGAGAGTATGGATGGATGGATGATAAAGAGATGATCAAAACTTGATATGCGTATTGTACGAGATCTCGAAGTTTGATTTTTTTTTTTTTGGAAACTTGGGAAAATGAATTTGCTTGTGGCAGAGCAGATAATGACTCCCCGTGCGATTGAGTCATCATTACCCTGGGCTGCTGAAGATCATGCATATTAACGTCACATGATCGGACCGTGATTCAAGCAAGATAGCAATGCTTATGAGAACAGTAAATCAGTGAGGAAAGTGTTTCTTCGGGAGAAGAAAGACTGGAACGGCCTGGCAAAAGAAATTTGTTTCATTAATTAGTAATAAACATTAAAAACATCAAACATCTTAGGTGTCTAAGAACAAGCAACCAGGCTAACTCATCCTCGTGCCGCGTCATAACAATGATGCTTAAACATAGAATATGCCGCTAAAGCTTTCAAATTGTCTAAAGGATCCCTCTTCTATATCTACCTCACCAAATTGTCTGTGCTTGGTCGTACATCTCCTTGTGACTGACGTCCTTCTTCAGCACTTCGCTGACCTTGACTTTGATCGGAATGCTTCGCCGGATCAAATACATAGATAGGAAACTCCAAGAATATCGTCCTCTTCAGAATGGTAGGCATCTTCTCGTACAATTGTGGTGGGAATGGTATGAGTATACTTGTTCGGTTCAAGTAACGAGAGTATTCTTCCCAATGGTTATTCTTTTCATAACGTTTCTTCGCTCCAGGTCTTTCTTGCAGAGTCAACCCAGACACGAACATAAGAAGTGTAGTGAGGAATATTGGACCAAGGATCGAGGCATATAGCGCTTTGCGAGCCCCTCCATGAACATAACCCTCTGCTGCCGGGGATACAGCAATCATATATATTGCTACACATAATGAGCATTCGTCCAAAGGCCTAAATAAGGAATGACTTACAGAATTGGATGATAATCTCTCCAAAATAGTTGGGATGACGAGTCCATGAGAAGAAGCCCTTGTCGCAAATCGCTGACTTATCGCTCTGATGAGCTCTGAACCGATACTTCTGAGCATCACTGGCGGTTTCCATAACTATCCCAATAGCATAGAGGATGACACCAGCGATATCACTGGCCGTTCCAAAGTCGGGTTGAGGGAAACGCGTGACTTTGGGGGAGTTTAGAAGAGTCACAGGTAGTGAAACAATCCATACCCACAGCATCTGAAAGACCCAAAAGCCGAGGAATGGGAAGAACTTGTCGCGCTTGTCGTCAAATCGATCATCCTTGCCTGTTTTCAAGATGCGGAAGAGCAGGAAGGCGGAAAGACGGGCGCCCCACACCATGATAAACAACGAAGCAACAATTTGACGGGCATTGTGGTGTCCACTAAAGGCGAGTGTAATGATGGCAAGTACCACAAAGTTGGTGCCTCCGGCGAAATCTGATGAATGGTTAATTCAGATGATCATTCGCTGTCGCTCTCGCTCGCGAACGATAGACTACCAAAAACTTACCAGTAAGCTTGTCGAACTTGAAAGAGAAGGCGATGGAGAAGAAGAACAGCTGATATGCGACTGTAATCAGCAATGTGATGGCAAGGTAGTAATCATCGAGGGCATGAACAACGGTCATGACTGCGGTAATCTGGAGTAGAGGAAGCTGATGTCGGGAGTTTCTAGACAATTGACCATCCAACACAATTCGTAAGGGGCGGTAGAACTAGTGGATGAGGCAATTAGGAGGTGTGTTTCAGAATAACAGAGATTTCGATGAAGTGGAAGGTGGCACATAATATACAGTCCAAGTATATTATTCTTCCTCCCCTTTACCGCCTTTGGTAGTTCTAGCTCTTTGTGTCCTTTTTCTTGAAGGCCGCTGCGGTCCAATAGAGGTAGTCTTACTGCACTTTTTACTCAGCCATCAAAGATAACCTTGGTGCCAGAGGAATTTCCGTTCCAAGTCGCCCAATACCAGCGCTTTCGGAGTCCGAGTGCGGTGCCTTGTGCGTCCACAATCGACGAAACGCACTCAATTTCTAACCGATCCGATGTTCCTAGAGTTTGAAAGCGTCTAAAGATCTGAGGTGTGAGAGGCGCAAGCGACAAAAGTAGATAATGACGACATTGATTTGCTGGAGACTGAACCGACCTTGGCCGACTTGGGTTTAGTCTCGGAGCTTTATTGTGCCGACTTTTGTCAGTTTAAGCTTAATCGTGGCTCCGGTCCAGTCCAAGTCCAGACTCGACATGTACGAAGTGGAAGGTCTTCGGATTCCAGTTATTTATTCATCTACGAAGCATGCAAGGCTGATAGTCCGCAGACTTATGAACACGACTCTACAGTACTGTACATGGGTAGGTAACCCTGGACCCTTCACTTACTTACCGTGGTCCCAAGATAGAACAGCACATTGCCAAAAGTGGGAGGTCGCTGCAGATACTAGTCGTCGTCGTCATCGTCGTCGTCGACAGTCACTTCTCTGGACTACATCTTCAATGTTTCCAGCAAAGGACAAACTGTCTTTCATTATTTCTTTCCGGCAAACGGATGGTATAAATCCGTGTCCCTTTGCACAACGAAACGAGAAGTTCATGATGGGTCAAACATTAGCTCGCATTCTCTCTCAGTCGGCGGGTATTGCTTCACATCTCGTAGGAGAGCATAGCAAAGCGTTCCTGATATGAATCTAACATGATTCATAGCTAGGCAGTAAAAATGGAGATGCGAAAGTTTTCTCTTCACCATACATGACAGTTTTGAAGTTCTCAGGCCGCCAAGCTCTGATGAAACGCCGCATGTCTGGAAGTGTCCCTTCACCGGAGCCTCGAATGTCTGAGACCCTGGGACCACCGGCAAGAATTCCCCAAGCCACCCACATATCGAAATTCGGCTCTGCATTACCAATCCGTAGGAAGAAACCATGTCTCGAATTGTTCTTTGTCACAATTCAGGTTATGCATTAAGTTTCTGTCGCTCGGCCGCGTTGCAGCACATTGGGTCTTTTCCACCGAATCAGGTCATCTCTATACCTGATGGGCTTCATGGTGCCGTTAGCCGCACTCAAGCCAACTATGCTGTTCTAGTGTGGAAATCACAAAGCCCGACAGCTCGTCACTGTTACCCTTTTCGTCAGATTTCCTTATCGATGTCCCGGACATGCGCCTAGGGCCACGCACGGCAATGCTTCAGCTCCTACCATAGCGCCAAGAAAAAGATGTATGGTACTAGATCGCCTCCATACATGTTTCCACCTTGCCCATCAATGTTCTCGCAAGACATCAAGTTCACGATCTGAGCCCTCTTTTTGGAGTCTTCGCCATCTATTCACTTTTCATTCTACAGGTGCAGGTCACACTCTATCAGACTCTTTAGCCTTCATTCGTTCATACCACAGCTGGACTGTCAGTGACTTTCATTAATTTAAATTCTATGATCACGAGGGGAATTTCATATTTTTCTGCGCAATCAAGAGACCTAGCGTAAGGGATGAGAGGCGTATTGAAAACGTGTTTGTGGGTGGTGGTTGCTGCTGTGGGAACTGCACAGGTGGGTTCTAGAGAAGGGGAACTTACGTGGAAAACGAGCTTATGCAGAATTAGGGATATACATACGAGCCTAGAGGTTTGAGTGATATACTTGGAGCATTAGAAGCAGCAGCGGGCAAGGAACATGGCGGGCAACCACAAACAACGACGACAACGACGATCACCAAACCTGCCGCGGTTAGCACAGCAGCCGCATTGGGAACAGGAGCCGCGCTAGGAACAACAAAGTATGTCAATTCTCTGCTCTACGCAAAATGTTTATACTGATCATTTACAGTGTGCAAACCGTCACCGTAACCGTCGGAGGTTTCAATATGACTCAGACCCAGACCGTTACCGAACAAGTAACTCAAATGGTTACTCAAGTGATAACTCAAATGGCCACGCAGATAGTAACATCGATGGTTACTGTAACCATGATGCAAACCACAACTATGATGGTGCCCGGTAAGATGATTTGGCTCGAAAAGTAAACTTAAACTAACTCAAAAAGCTTCTGCAGTGACATCGACCAGCACTTCGTTAACCTTGGCCGCTATTCAAGGAGGAACACAACCGGCAAGCGTATCCAGTCAAGCTGCACAACCTGTGGCCACTACACTTTCTTCAAAGGAATCTTCGATAGAGCTTACATTGGGAGGTGGAGTCGCCGCTTCGACTCCACCTGCGGCCCAAGCAGGAACGAAATCACTGTCAACGTCTGTTTTATCCAGTGTAACCGCAGCAATGCAGCTTGGCGCTGCAGCAGTGGCACAACCAACACCACAGGCTGTGGATATTAATAGTTTCTCTTTGCGTAGTAGTTTGATGCTGGGAAATCTCGCAGTTGCGACACCTGCCATACAATGAGCGGAAGCTCGAGCCTGGAGCTAATAATAATGAGAAATGAGAGTGAAAAATAATACCAAAGTCCTGGAAAGCTATGTTCTCTCCAATGATACCAACTTCAGCTGTACATATATCTTCATAGAATGCCCCAAAAAGGAGTAAAGAACATACTTATTATTAGCCACCTGCTTTCTCTTTTATTGAATTATTCGAATCTACGTTCTCCGGTGCGGGGCTGCCATTGGTGGGACTTGGGTTCTTCGACGAGCTTGAACTTGCTTCGGCGGCTTTCAATGTTTCCATCCTCTGTTTCTTCGCTTGCCTTTTGCTTAATTGCGGTGTAGTATCTGTTTTGGCTTCCTTGTCGTCTGCCTTTCTTTTCGCTTTGCCCTTCTCTCCATTGCCAGAGCCATTTTTAATTCCTTCTGCTCCATTAGCATCTTTGACGACCTTCCTCTCACCACCATAAACTACATCTACCACGCCTCTGAAAGAGCTTCTCTTCAGCCCTTCATTGATCACCACTGCACGAGGATTATCCCCCAATCCCTCCAGACCCCTCTCTCTACCCAGTCCCCAAACAGCCATCAAATTAACGACATCCGCTGGACCTCTCACGCCCAAAGCACTCTGCGCCTCACTACTAATCACGATTCCTCTACCCTTCGTCGCCCTGAATATGCCCAGACAATTGCTTATAAAGTTCCTCCGCGCATTCGCATCTTCCATCGTAGCTTGCGCATAGCATATCTCAAACCGGACGCCGCGATTTACAGCCGTCATTAATGGTTTCGGTTTAAAGTGGAATGGGAATCGTTGTGTAAGATCGAGAGAAATGATAGAATGCTCTGTGGTATTGAGACATGCTGCAAGAAAAGCCTTCTCGGTGGTGGGACGCAGAGCGAGGATGTCATAGACGGAGGAGAGTGCGGCGAGACGGTGGTTCAAGGATGGGTCGGAGAGGACGAGGGTGCAGCGACGGAGGACAACGATTTTTGGTGGCAGGGGAAAATCGAAACTCGTAGGTATGGGATTGACTATGTTGGATGGGAGTGTCCCATGGTGTACGTGATTGAGGGCTATGGTGCCGTAGCCTAGTTCTGACAGGAATGAGATTGTCCTTTGGAGCTCGAGGGGTTCTTTGGTCGGCGACCAGGCGACATTGAGATCGTATAACATCTTGCTCTTCGCTCCTAACTTTCTCCTATCTCGAACATCTCAATTTCCTACTGCAGACCATTTGCGACAACTTTATCTTAAAGTAGTCTGCCATTCAACAGTGGAACTGAGTCCGAAGAAATATTTAGGCTTCCCGCAGGCCTTCCCGGTCGTACTTGCCTAACTTACAAGGATTCAACAAAATCCGTTACCTTAGCGCGGGGTGTCGTCGGACTAAACATCAAGAATTCGCAGCACATCAACACCAGATCATCATTTTCTACATCATCGCAGAAGGCCATCGCGGGAGTTTCGATCTGAAATCTCCTACCGAGGGAATCATATCCTTACCACTCGGCGAACCGGTCCGATCTCCCCCCAATCCGAAAACGCGGTCCTCTCTCTTATCTGTTTTGCGCTGTGCCTTGCCATAGCAGGCCGGCCGCAAGATGGCTCGCGTCTATGCTGATGTCAATCAGCAGATGCCCCGATCGTATTGGGATTATGATAGTGTGAACATTACTTGGGGCGTGTTGGAGAACTACGAGGTTGTGCGCAAGATTGGTAAGTTCGCGACACCGCTCTATTTCCAGTCCCTCCTTATTCTTTCGTCGTGCTCGTATAATGTTATATACTTGCGGTTGTACTGATCGCCGTATGAATCCGCTACCACAGGACGAGGAAAATACTCGGAAGTCTTTGAGGGAATCAATGTCGCCAACTATCAGAAATGCGTCATCAAGGTGTTGAAGCCGGTCAAGAAGAAGAAGATCAAGAGAGAAATCAAGATTCTACAGAACCTGTCTGGAGGCCCGAATATTGTCGCTCTCCTTGACGTGGTTAGGGATAGTCAAGTAAATCAGCCCTCTCTTTCCTCTCCCGCCGACTTCGCTCTTCTCAAAGCTGGGAAGGGAAAATCGGCTCTTACTGGTCTTGAATATCCAGAGAAAGAACATAACGACTCATGGTTGATGCAGAGCAAAACGCCGTCCTTGATCTTCGAATACGTCAACAACACGGATTTTCGAAGCTTGTATCCCAAGTTCCTCGATTACGATGTTCGCTTCTATATTTATGAGCTGCTGAAGGTAAGGCGTCTGGATGCTTGCTGACTTTACAGTTGTTGATTTTCTCTAGGCGTTAGATTTCTGTCACAGTAAGGGCATTATGCACAGGGACGTAAAGCCTCACAATGTCATGATCGATCACGAAAATAGAAAGGTAAAATTCCTACTTACGACCTCATATTTCTACTGACACGCACATTTTAGCTGAGACTTATCGATTGGGGTCTTGCGGAGTTTTACCACCAAGGCACTGAGTACAACGTCCGTGTTGCGTCAAGATACTTCAAGGGTCCCGAATTACTGGTTGATTTCCAGGAATACGATTACTCTTTGGATATGTGGTCTCTGGGCGCTATGTTTGCTTCCATGATTTTCCGAAAAGAGCCATTCTTCCACGGAAACAGCAACTCGGATCAACTCGTCAAGATTGCCAAAGTACTTGGGACAGAAGATCTGTTTGATTATCTCGACAAGTATGAAATTGAGCTCGATGCTCAATACGATGATATCCTTGGGAGATTCCCAAAGAAGAACTGGCACAGCTTCGTCAATGCAGAGAATCAAAGATTTGTCACCAACGAGGCTATCGATTTCTTGGATAAACTCCTCCGTTATGACCATCAAGTATGTAGTCCCTGTGATGTGACATTAAACTTGTCTAATCTGATAATAGGACCGTTTGACTGCGAAAGAGGCGATGGCTCATCCTTTCTTTGCGCCCATTCGCGCTGATGAGCAATCTGCGCGTATCACACCAGCTCCCGGAACTTCTTGATCCTCTCTCTCAAGAACCAATAACATACTATCCACCTCTTTGATCCTGCTCTCAAAATTTACAGGAGAGACTCAATTTCTGAATAGCATCAAGACACTTGACTATCCAATGTTCTCACTCCCAGCGTTCACAACGATATCCATCTAAGCTCTGCTGGAGGGCAATCTCGCACATTAACCTTCATACTTCATTTCAAGTATGGGAACTTCCGGGGACGTTTATTTATAAGAAAGGACTTGGAGAACAATGACTGGCCCGGCGTTATCGAATTTTTAAACGACACAACTTGCATACCCTCTGCTCCTTTATCTCTTCAGGCATTGATAGTTTTAATGCGGCCTGTAGATAGATTGAATTCACGCAAGTTCCTGTGTTATATTATATTGTTTGCTGTTTATAAAATCCCGTTCTGAGATATGTAGAGTTGATCTTGACGCCGCCCTTTCGCAGGGATGTTATATTTTGTGGAGCGGGGACGGACTGTTTAGTTTCGTCCGGTTCCGCTTGCTGTCACCCTCAAAAACAAAACTCACCGACGGCAACGGACTGATAGTATTTCCCCCTCTTCCGCTCATAATCCCTTCTCATGTTGTATCTCGTGGCGTATACAGGCCAATTAAGATTTTATAATGCCAGTCACTACCAGTCATGCAGGTACTCTGCAGCCGACATCTCGGGCATGCAAGACATGTGCAGCGGCAAAAGCCAAATGTGTGCCGCGATCCGGAGAACTTGGTACAAAATGTGAAAGGCAGGTCTTATATCTCAATCGACAGTGCATGACCCAACTGATAAGTACAGATGCCATCGGCTGAAAAAAGAATGCATATCTCAGACCCCTCGACCAAAAATACGCACGCGTCAGAAAACAACGTATGATTATGCCATAAAAATTCCATGATCACTTTATCTAACCTGACCACTCAAGTCGAGTTGCACAATTAGAAGAGAAACTAGATGGTATCGTGTCTCTCCTGCAGGAACAGAAGCGTTCAGCGTCCCAAGATGTAGCACCGGGACATTCTCCAAGCCATGCACCACCTCAAATTATGGAATCAACTCTACCACAATCTTTACCTCTCTTGAACGAGCCATCTCAATCAGAGAGTATTGCACTTCCTCATCTCAGCCCCAAAGATGATATTTCCCCCCAGCTTCCTCCCCTCTCACTTCCTCCTCTAACCTCCCCCCCTCTCCCCAAAGACCCAACCCCCAACCCCTCCTCCAACACCAATCGTTCAACTATCTACGAAACCAGCACCAACGCCTGTCTCCTCGCGCACCAGCACGAAGACCTTACACCCTCAGACGCCGAACTCGAACACCTCATCCATCTCTACCGGACCGAACTCACGCCGCGCTTCCCTTTCGTCGTGCTCGAGTTGCGAAACGGCATGACCGGAAAGGAGTGGATGGCTGAGAATCCGCTTTTGGGAAAGGCAGTTCTGATGGCGGCAAGTTATTATAATTTGCCAAGACAGACAAGGTTGGATCGGGAGATTGTGAGAGAGCTGTCGGAGAGTATTTTGATTAGAGGGGAGAAGACGCTGGAGGGGTTGCAGACGATTTTGGTTTTTTGTGCTTGGTGGGTTGGGTTTTTGTTTTTTTATGTTGTTTGCATGCTTAGTTGGTGCTGTGCTGTTGCAGGATCTGGAGAAGAGAAACTTGTGCTAATGAAGGTATATGAATCAATAGGTATCAGTATCATTGCTTATGCCATCCTCAGCTGAATAATCTACTCAGTCTGGCGGTAGGAATGATTACGCACTTGCAACTGAACAAACCGCCTACATCGGATAGGTTCCGATACCCGTTCGGAAACAGTAAGGCGACGAGCCCGGATATGATGAAAAGGAGCATGCATCACCGCAGGGCATTGGCAGGCTGTTTTTATTTGACCTCGATGTATGTTTTCCATCAAAATTCCTCGATGTCCCTCTCTCAACAAGCTAACATTCATAAATACTAGGGTATCAACCGGTTTTCAAAGAATAGACGCAATGAAATATCCGGTCTACCTTGACGAATGCTGTCGTATCATTGCCGAAGAAAAGGAATATCCAACTGATGTCCTACTACTGGAACTGGTGAAGATAACAGATTTGGCGGAGAGAATCGTTCACACAGCCTATGTCGCTCAACGAGAGAATGAAATGAGTGTTCCTACTGCGTTACAGTTGGGTGCTTACACAGCGGAATTAAAGACCTTGAAGAAGTTGATTCCGGAGGACCTGAAGGATAATAGTGAGACTTTCTCTCTTGTCATATTTGCTATATATTTATGATATTTGCGTAGGTAGGGGTAAACAGATGAGCAGCTTGCTAACAACAACCACCACCATCACAGTAATCCTCCAAATGCATCACGACACCGCCTCGATGCGACTCTACGAAATCGCCCTCTCCCCCACCTTCCAGCCCCCAACATCTTCCTCCCCTTCCACCCTCCCACTCTTCCCAAGCCACCTCTCTGCCCTCCACACCCTCCTTCAACACGTCTCCCACTTCACAACACTCACTCTCGCCCTCCCCTCCTCAATCTACCTCTCCCTCCCTCTCACCCCCTGCTGTCTGCTCGCCTACGTGTTGATGGTTCTGGCGCGGCTGTCCTTCTACACGCACCCGGCGCTGCCGAGCTGGGATCTGGAATTTGTGAGGGGTGTGTGTGATTTGAGTTGGGTGCTGGGGACGGTTGCGGATAGGGATGAAGGAGCGAAGTTCGTTGGTGGGGTAGATGAGGAGGAGGGAAGGGAGAGTAAGATTCTGGGCTGGAATGGGAAGATCAAGGGGTGGACAGATCGGTTTGATAAGTTTGCTGCAAAGGTGAGGAGGGTTAGGGGATGGTATGATGGGAGGGTTGTCAAAGCGGGGTGGGGCGTTGAGAGGGGGAGTGGGAGGTTGAGTGAAAGGGAGAGGAATAGGGGAAAAGGTAACAACATTGGAGCAGGGGATGACGATAAAGAGAAAGACCCCGAGATAGGAGCATATAACGGAAATGCGCACGAACAGGGAATGTCAACCAACGGAGGAATTCTAATCGGAAGCGAACACCTGGTTGCGGAGAACACAACGACGGCGATGATAGAACAAGACATTACCGCATCAGCAGCAACGGCACCACAAGATAACATACTAGGAGATCTGGATATGTATATATGGCCGGGACTGGACGAGCAGACTAGCTGGATGGAGTGGTGTGGGGATTGGGATGCGGAGATGAGTTTGGGGGCGGGAGTTGAGGGCGGGAGTTTATAGGAGGGTTTTTTTTTTGGTTTGTTTCTGCGGTACAAGGAACAAAAGGTTTGTGGGAAGTTGGGAGGGAAAGAGTTGGGAGGGGGGAATATAGAGTTATATAGGATAGGTAATATCCGTGGAATAGGTAGTATATATAGCAATTAATAATTGGTATTTTGCATGATAGTCGGAGGTGCTTTTCGTATAGCTTAGGGGAAGAATAGAGGTTGATACGTATATAGATCCCAGATCCTAGTCTATAAGATCGTAAGAATGAACAACAACGAGAAGTAATAGCATATTAGAACAAATATCTGCGTATTAGACATACTATATAGAGTGATATAAAAGCAATTCAGGCACATACGACTATAGCTCATTATATATTAGTAATTATATCCAGTACATTGTGAGCTTTAAGCTCTCTAAAGATCACTAACACAAACAAATAATACTTACAAGTTATACAATACCGTTACCGAAACCATAGCACCCTCTATCCACTACTTACACTCGAAATAGTTCTCTTGCAAGGCATCATACAACCGGGCAAAGACTCCACCATGCCACGTCCTAACATCCTTCCACTCCTCCCCAGGCATACTAGCGGAGAGCATGTTCAGCCACCCGCCCACGATCAAGTCGGCATAGTTAGCCTGTTTTCCTTCGAGGTACGGTCCAGTTTCGTGGACCATAAACAGCTGGGCCAGTGACGCCAACGCCACCTTGAACGTCGCCTTGAGCTTCTCTCTTGCCTCGCCTTGAGTAGAGAAATCATTCCAGGAGTTCGCGTGTGCGCGCTTGACGAAGAAGGCCTTTGCGGCCTCGGCCGTGTCCGGTTTAAAGGGGGGGTAATGAACGACAAGCACCACATGGGCGGAGAAGGTGGCATCGACATGCGTGTGGAATCTTGCGTACGCCTCGTTTTTGGATCCCTGGTTGGTAGTTAGGGGCGCGTAGAACGCCGTGTCCTTGTTCGGGCTCTCGCAGTTGAGTCCGGTGCGGGTGGGGCCTGGAGGGAAAATGCAGCCGCCTGAGTCCGGGAATACATCCTCGGGATAGTTGGCGATGTCGAACGAGTCGCCAACGACTCTGCCCGAGGCCGGGTCCCGCAGTATGGGCAGCGTGTAGAAGTCGGAGCCATTCCCGAACTTACGGGTGGCCGGGCAGCCTAGAGCCTTGCGAACGTCGGAGAATATCGACCCAGGTCGTCTTGAATGGTACACGCTTGAAGCTGAGTGTACGACGGGCTTTAGAAGGATTAGGTGCGTGAGAGCGGGGTTTTACTACAGGTGATGTCGTAGAGAATGAGGGTGTTAAAGTCTGTCATTTTGAAGTACTCTTTCGGCTGCCTACAATTATGAGGTCGGAAAACAGGATCCTCTGCTTCAATGAGTAATATCTCTCGAATTGAGAAATTGAAATACAAGATCTGCAATAAGGGAAACTGCAATAGTTCATTCGAATCTATTATAAGTTACACGTCTGAAAGTAGGGAAATGTACGCCAGCCAGCAGCGGGTGCACTAATTCATTCAGCACCTCAATATTTTAATGATTAATGATAAATTCGTTTTCCGAGTTATCAAGTTCAGATTCATTATCATAGATTTCTGATACTACATAGATTAGTAGATGATATTTAAAAATTGCTTTTCGTGTATTGAATTTGTTATGAGCTAGAAATTTTTGAGGGTGTTTGAACGAATTACTACACTAGTGATACACCAATGCTTTCAATTTTAAGTAATATATTATGAAATAGATTTAGTCCTGTCACATACGACCATAGATCAAGGAGAACTGGGCATCCCGTCCGCTCTGCCATACACAAGCCTTGAATCGGTGGATTAGTAGTTGGGTGGGTGACCACCAGCGAATCCCCACTGTTGTATGTAATATTTTGTCTCTTTTTTAATTTTATATTAAGCGAGGGGAAAGGAGGAGTGACCAGAGGCGAGGTCTACAAATCTCGCTGTAATTCCCGTGGAAACAAGCGCCGACCTACTAGGCTATGGAAGGAGTATATAGCTTTGGAAGGGTTTCTTCAAGGCTCTTGTGCGAACTGCCATATCAATGGTTCAGGTACCCGTTGCTCTCTGCGATGTATATTCCGCTTGTTCTTGTTGAAGACCAACTTAGATATAACTAAAAAGTCACATCTTCTTTTTGCATCTTCTAGAAGTGCACGGATAGCTTCTAAGCTAACATCTAGAAGCGTACCGGACGGAGGTCATGAAGAGTCTTTGATCAAAGAGCTAATAGCAATAGTTCTAGACTCTGACAGGCGGGGGAGGAAGTCGAAGACCAAGTTAATGATCTCTTCAATGCTCTTCGTAAGGCCCGATCACGTTTGAGAAAACTCCGAAGGATACAAGAAGAGAAAAACGTTGAGAGTGAGGAGAGTAGTACGGGAAAATGGAAGTGATTGAGCTCCATATTAAAGTATAATACAGTAGATTATAGCTGGAGTTTAGTCTAGGTTTACGGGGCATAGCTGCTTGTGCAAATGCTTCTAACACTGGCCTATATTTTACTAGTGGCTCTAATCGTCGGGTGTTCGCGTAGAACTAACCCTCCTACGAAAAGCTTTGCTACGACGATTACTTGGTGGTCAGGATAAATAAATGTATCCATGTCGCTGTACACCTTGAATCTGAACCAATGATATAGCACAGATGATATTTTATCTAATAACCAATTGACGCCGCATTATACAGTAACGTGCAGCGACATGGGTACATTTATTTATCCTGACCTTCTTGGGGTGGGGTTAACACGATTACATGATTGAAGAACCCCACCTATTATCAAATGTCGAACAGCGCCTTTGCCCTTCTTATACCTGCGAATGCCCTCGCCAGGCTAGCATTCAGCGAGGTATACGATGCTCTCACCGCGGGGGGCCAGAAAAGCCAGACAGATGGCGCTCAAGCCGCCTGCTACCGCCGTATGCGTGTCGAGCCTGAGCAGAGACGCGACGACGAGATAGTTCGCCTTCGACGCGAGATAGAACGTCCTCAGTATGATAGTAATGGCGAAGCGAGCGAGACACTTACGGAGCCAGACACTGATACCGACGAGTTATTGGGTCGAGAGCTCGGTATGGTCTGGGGCGGCAATTATCTGTTGGACTTGCAGTCTCCGCCGGATATACCGACGAGGGGATGGACAATAGGAAAGGGTCCTCTAGAAAATATATCTATCGACCTGATCCTCTGTACTAGGGCTTTCGCAAAGACGTATAATATCAACCTCCGGAACCCCCATGCGCGGTTCAACTTCTTTCTTAAGAATATGGGCTTCTTTATTACAGGCTGCTCTAGATCTGCGATGGCGCAGTTGACAGTTAATGGCGACGGAGCTACCGGGGGGGCATATCATTTGAACCAGTATATTATGAAGATCCAGTTCGACAAGCTCGTATACAACTTCCAGTGGACGGAATACGCCTCCACAGAACACTTCAAGTTAAAACGTAGAGGCTATGTAGTTCATACTCTCTGCGACGGACAGCAGACTACTGATATCAACATCGAGATGCCGACCCCTCTTCCTAACCGGAGAACGATGGGCAAATGGACACTAGGAGATGCTCTAGGTAGAGGCGGCAACGGAAGGGTATTCTTCGCCTCAGATCAGTCAGGCGATGTAGCTGCTATCAAAGTGGTAGAGCGGACTTCTCGAAACTGTGACAGTATAGATAAGGAAATCGATATACTTCAAAAGGTAACGGATCTTGCAAAGATTTCAGTAGAAAGTGAGCGGATTCTGCATATGGAACAGGTAATCTACTCCAACAGTAAGGAGTTCTCCTCTAAGACAGCTTTCGACAATGTTGCTATTGTCTTAAAACCGATAACACCCTGGACTTTTTGCGACTTGTTAGGAACTCAGAATAGAGGGTAAGTTTCTTGTTTCCTTATTATTATATTTTGGGGAACGCAGCTAACGTATAAGCTTGGCAGATCGTCTAAAGGCATAACAATAGAAGTAGCGACTGCCTTCCAGTCTGCACTGCTTGGTGTCAAAGTAATGCACGATAAACGTTGGGTACACCGCGACCTGAAGCCGGCCAACATCGGGCAACTCGACAAGCTCCGCTCTGTTCTGCTGGACGTCGGCACATCCAGCCATATTCCGGCAGACGGGTCGTTGCCGCCTACGCCGGGCACAGTTGGCACGATCGGCTATCTCGCTCCGGAGCTCGAGCTGGAGGCCTACGACCTCTCTATCGATATCTGGTCTATGGGCGTCATCTTGTACGAGCTGACATACAACTGCCACCCGTGGAAATTCTCTATCAACCCATGGCGTGACGGCGAGGGCAACAAGGCACTACGCGACTCCTTCAGGAAGAGTTATCAGAGTGCTATTAACAGAATGTCGAGAGATTATAAGAGTGTATTCGCATCGCCAACTAAAGGCTATATACATCGTAAGTACTCTAAGTCACAGTACTCTAACAGCTTCCGAAAGCAGATAGGCTGATCAAAAAAATCCTCTGGTAGTTGGTAGCCTCTTCATCGATATGGTGAGATACCAGTGGGCACCGAACAACCTTACTCAGCGCCCTAACATTGACGAAGTACTCCAGCATCCAGCTTGGGGCTTACTACTACCCGAATCTCCGCAACCGAAGAGGCGACGTTTAGAGTATAGCCTTGAAGATAGGAAGACGTGAGTAAATATAGTTTGGAAGGTCGGCTGGCTAGTATATCAAGGTCGTGCAATAGATAGATTAGCACTTACTGGTGTACCTCTTAACTGTAAAGTTAGAGGTTATATTTAAAAAAGAATCTTTCTTTAAATACTATCTTTTATATCCGATTTGAGGGACCGATTCGTAGCACCACACTTAGTCGCGTATATAGACCAAGTAGTATAGTTGAATCGGGCTGAGTATTCTTAAACGAAGTGGGAGGGAAAGTACGACTATATAGCCCTTCTCTCCCGTACTAATTACTATGCTACAGCGGGTATCCTATGTCCTGTAGTCCCTCTTCCGTAGTTCAGTATCCTGTAATACCTTTCCTGTAGTTCAGTGAATATACTGAACGGACTGGTTACCTACGAATGGTACAGTGCCTCTCAACTGTTAAGTCAGAGAGTTTACGAAGACCTATCACACCTTTTCGTCCTGCTGCAGGGATTAGACGCTAATTTCTTGGCAAAAATCTTGAACAAAAATCGGTCACCGCTCACGTGAATAATTTCTGCCCTTTTTCTGACCAATAAGCGGGGCCGATCGAGAGTCCAGCTGAAGGCCTATAACTAACTCATGGATTCCTCTCTAAGCCCCGCCTGCCCAGCTTCCATCTAAAACAGCCTACAAGACCGGCCAACTCGTGTCGTCTTTGTATACAGCTATCGCTAGCTATGATGTCGTCACCAGATAACCCACCCACTACGACGGCCAGCTCATGTGTTCCGATTGTAAGCGCGTAAATTTTTCTTTGGATTCGATTTTGCATTAAGGTGCACCGAACTAATCGCTGCGCGAAATTTGCAGGACTACTGCGATATTGTTGCTACTCAAGGTGCCTACCTTGTCCCTCGCCCAAATACACCGGTATTGCAGTCCTACGATGACCGATTCGCTACTATACTTGAAAAGCGTCTCCGTATACTCGTCACGGAACAAACATGCAGAACTGCCATGTACGGTGACGCTGCCGACGAATGGCGTATGGGTTTTACGCCGACAGAGATCAAAGAGAAGTCAGAGGCCGAGTTGAAGGCTTGGGATGAGCGCGCGGATATCACCTCTGATCATGTTGAAAGCGACAACGATAATAGTGAACATAAAGGGGGTAATAGTATTGACGGCGCAGGAAACTACTACGATATTGTTGCTACTCAAGGTGCCTACCTTATCCCTTGCCCAGATACACCGGTATTCCAGGCCGACGATGACCACTTCGCTGCTGTACTTCAAATGCACCTCGATGCGCTCGTCTTAGGACTAAAAGTCAGAAGTATTAAGTACCATGGCGCTGCCGACGAATGGCCCCATAGGTATACACCGACAGAGATCAGAGAGAAGCTGGAGGCCGAGTTGAAGGCTTGGGATGAGATCGCAGGTGTCACTTCTGATGATGAAAGCGACAACGATAATAGTGAACATAAAGGGGGTAATAGCATTGACAGCGCAGTTGGTCGGGGAAACACAGTATCAGCACCAGACCGGCCACGGAGGCCACGGCAAGCAGAGATGCTCCCCACACCATCGGTGTCTGCCGAAAGCACTCTGAGCACACCACACAGGAGGAAGCGGCAGATGGTATCCGAGGAAGATGACAAGGAGAAAGAGCGCCCAGCGAAGAAACACATCAGCTCTGCCAAAGAAGTCTCCGCCAGTGCAGGAGATGCGGTGCTCAACACCCCACAGCAAAAACGCCGGAAGCGGCGACGGAATGTCAATATGGGCGATAGAGAGGAGGTGGCGAAGGAGCGGCCGAGTAAAGTGCGGATCACCACCGCTCGCCCCAGCAATATATGGATGCAGAGACTACGACCACGGCCAATACCACCAGCTGGCTGACGATACCGCGATTGTTGCAAATATAACACTGCACCGTTGCTGTTTTTTGGTCGTGGTATCTTCATCGCTAACGTCAACGATTTGACCGGAAGCATTCCAGAGTGGCCAATACCGAGACGATACTAATTCACGACGATAAGAAAGAGGTCTCTCCGATTTAGGTTGTACAGCATGTAAGTGATAGAGTGAAAGGAGGTGAATCTGGTTTCATTATACAATTTCTTATAAAGGGTTTATATAAGAGATTTTCCCTTTGTTTATAATTCGTTCTGTTGTAAAGTGTATTAAACTGTATATATAATTAAGGTTTATCGCGATCTCTAGAGATAGAACCTAAAGGAGTACAAATTGGTGGTATAATTAATAGTAAGTCGCGTTTGGGCGCGATTGTATTGAAATCGTCTAATATGAGCTGTGGGGGCACTGTAAAGGTTAGAACATCACTAAGTGCTCATATTACAGACTACTTCTGAACTCATAGTTCACGATCGATTTGCATTTGGCTCAATAGGCATCAGGCAATGTTGCTCATTCTAACTACTTATTGAGCTTTACGGAGTATCCCAGGTAAAGGTTAGTGTTTTCCCCAATAAAGACATCCTGTCTTTGTGTGGCATTGGCTGGGTGTGCTGTGTTGCTCCTATCCGGACCCCAAGAACTAATTGTTACATAGAGAGAAGGTTTCACTTGTAATGTATCCAGTCCACGTGAGATTCGCGTGCTTGAGATCAATTATGAAGTGATGCGAGGGCAGAAAATAAATCCAAGCTACACCTTGAGCCATAAATCTATGTAGCCTTGCAATGCAGTCGGACTCTGGCGATGACACGGAGGTTAATCAATCATAGAGCAAATAGCATGAAAGAAAAGTCACAGGGTAAGGTCAAGAAAGAATTGTTGTGGGACCCCGCATAATTGCGATCGCTATGTGTAGTAGTTTACTTCGGACAAACGAAACGACAGGAGGGTATCAGATGATACAGCTATTCATGGCATGGAAAAGCTGTTGCACCAATCCTCTTGCTAGGTAAAAGTCATATAATATAAGCATTTCCAACCAGGTAGTGAGCTGAAGAATTCTCCCTTGCCCCCTTTCTTTTTGGTGTGGTTAGTTGCAGATGCAACCTTTCCAATTGGGGATAGTGGAATAGAAGAAATGCTACAGCCTTTCTTGTAGCTACATACTCGTCTTCTTCTAATGTCTTTATCTTTCACGAAGAAAATTGTCGACAGTCGGTCATATTGTCAGATATACTAGCATATGTTTATGTTAGTCTTTATACTGCCGTTCTGTGAAGTCTCGAGTGCTGATACCTGTGGTCAGGAAGTCTAGAATACAGAAATTTTGCGCAAGGCTGTACCAAAATGGCCGAAACCCCTCAATCATTTAGACACAAAGATTATACGGTGGGATGGATATGCGCTCTTCCTGAGACCGAGCTAGTAGTAGCACGAGCAATGTTGGATGAAGAACATCCAATGCTACCTGCTGCAGATCCTGGAGACACAAATGTTTATGTGCTAGGAAGGATTGCATCGCATAATGTTGTGATTGCATGTTTGCCCGACGAAAATACAGGCAAGGTATCAGCCGCGATAGTTGCAAAAGATATGCTTCGTAGCTTCAAGGCAATCAGGTTCGGTTTGATGGTCGGTATTGGCGGTGCTGCACCATTTCCCGAGGATCACGATCTTCCTGGGAGTGCCAGCGAAGATTCCGAAGAAGAGGATAATGAAGCCGCGGTTGAGAGAGATATTAGGCTCGGAGATGTCGTCGTTAGCCTACAGACCAAAACCACTGATGCTGTTGTTCAGTATGATTTTGGAAAATCACTACAAGGAGGCGAATTTATTCAAAACGGAAGGCTGAATATACCAGCAAATATCCTGCTAAGTGCAGTGGGCAATATTAAGAGCAAGCATATACAAAAAGGCACTGATGCTATTTCGGGGTATCTTTTGAGTATGGTGTCAGCAAATCCCCGTCTAGCCGGAAAGTTTGAATATCAAGGGGCCAAAAGAGACCGACTTTTCAAGGAAAATGCTGTTCACCAAGCCGATAAGAAGTCGTGTAAGGGTTGCTGTGGTGTAGCTGATGCTAATCTCGTGCGACGAAGACAACGAGCAGATACGTCACCAGTATTGCATTATGGTACTATTGGATCTGCAGATCAGGTTATGAAAGATCCGGTTTTGAGGAACAAGTGGGCAAAAGAGAAGAATATTATATGTTTTGAGATGGAAGCAGCAGGTAATTTCAAATACTTTACTTCTGAAAGTCGTAGCGCTCGGCTGATAACATAAATTTAGGCTTGATGAATACATTTCCATGCGTGGTTATCAGGGGAATCAGCGATTATGCCGATTCGCACAAGAATTCGATATGGCAGCCATACGCTGCGGCGACTGCTGCAGCATACGCAAAAGAACTTCTTCATGTTATACCTGGACAGGCTGTAACAGCCATTGATCCAATTATCTCTGAACTTGGTAATTACAGCTAGTCATTGCAATTTGAGTTATATTGATACTCTGTGTGGAATTTGCTGGGTCCACTAACTACGTTTCTCATTTAATTGCCCTGGGGCGTTTGAAAACATGTATCGTAGCAGATCGTTCATGGAACTTACTCAAACCAAAATGAGATAGTTCAGACTTCCCCACTGCAAAGCTAGTCCCTATGAGCAGTGCCATGGGCAAAGATGAGAGCATCCCAATTTCCGCTGACTTTTATGTATCGTCTCGAGTTTGTTATTTCTAGATTCATTTATATGCCAGAATGCACAAAACTAATACGCCTTTCTTGTAGCTGCGAATACGGACAAGATGATACAACACCACGCCGCGGACACAGATAGAATGATGCAAAATCAGACTGCGAACGCAGACAAGGCTATAAAGCATCAAGAACAATGGCGACTATCAGATAAGGAAGAAAAATGTCTTCAGTCGTTTCGTGCTATCAACAACAACTACGAATATCAGAAGAATTTGAACCCCCCTCGAGCAGAAAAAACTTGCCTCTGGTGCTTGAAAAATTCTATATTTCTCGATTGGAAAGATAAATTAACATCGAGACTGCTTTGGGTAACTGCCGATCCGGGTTGCGGCAAGTCTGTGCTGTCGAAGGCACTCGTCGATGAATCTTTACTTGGACAACAAGAGAATCATACAGTCGTCTGCTACTTTTTTTTCAAGGATACATCTCCTGAACGGCGAAGTCCTGTATACGCGTTGTCTGCCCTACTTCATCAGCTTTTTAGTTCTGAAAAAGGAGCCAAGCTTATTAGGCATGCTCTTCCCGCTTACACTGCGAACGATGAGAAACTTATTACAAATATTGACCTTTTATGGTCCATTATTCGAGAAGTTGCAGAAGATTCGGAATGCCCGAGGATCATCTTCCTGTTGGATGCTCTTGATGAATGTGAATCAGAATCACAATTAAATCTTATTTGGAAACTCAAAGGCTTCGAAGAAATGGAAATAGCTAATACGGAGACTATGAGGAATTTCCAATTCCTTGTTACTAGCCGTCCGTATTGGGACATAGAGAAAGAATTCCGAGATCTCATCAGTAAGATGCCAAATATACGACTTCAAGCCGAGGAGAACTCAGACATCCTTCATTCAGAAATAAAGCATGTTATCGAAGCTAGATTAGATCAGCTGGCTGAAAGGAAAATCATTGCCAGCGAAAAAGCTCACGACTTGCTAAGGAAAAGCATTTCAGAAATTGAGAACAGAACATATCTTTGGGTGCACCTCGTCTTCCAGGAAATTGGGAGAGAGCCAAGACTTGATGTCGAAACGGTCGAAAATCTTATCTTGCCGCCATCTGTAGATGAAGCGTACGAGGCCATCTTATGCAAGAGCAAGAAACCCAAAGATGCCAAAAAATTGCTTCATATTGTTGTGGGAGCAAAAAGACCTCTTTCATTACGAGAGACGGCAACAGCATTATACATTACAGAAGAAAAACATTGTCATGAAGATCTCGAACTTCAAGGAGACGAACAATTCAAGGACACTATCCGGGATTTGTGTGGCTTATTTGTTAGTGTATTTGATGAGAAAGTTTTTCTGATTCATCAGACAGCCAAGGAGTTTCTTGTCAACCATTCACACACAAATAACTTAATTCCTACGTCATGGAAGGGATCACTAGCACCAGAAATCTCAAACCTTGTACTGGCGAAATGCTGTTTATCGTATTTGTTGTTCGACGAGTTCAGACAGTTATTGTCGCGGGAAGAAAAATGTATAAAAATCTATTCCAAGCTGCGTCTAGAGAGAGTTTACGCAGTTGAAAGTGCATCAACTACATTGCGAGAATACATTTCCCTATTTCCTGAAAGAAGCAGTTTCCTAGACTATTCAGCCCGCATGTGGTATAAGCACCTTCAGGAAGCTGGTCCAATCGATGGTAGTCCCGTGGTAAAATTGTGCCTCGATTTGCGTAATGTGGATTTTTTCTTCTTCCGATTGTGGTTTCCATTCTATCGGCATGATATTCCTTCTCGAATAGGTCCATACCAGGAACAACCAAGCTGGAAAAATCTAGTGCTCTTCGTCGCATATCTGGGACTGAATAACCTAATGGTAGCTTTGCCAATCGACAAGATGGAAATTGATGTTAAGGATCAGGACGGCAAAACAGGTTTGGCATGGGCCGCAATTGAAAACCATGAAGCAATGGTTAAGCTATTACTGGAAAAAGGTGCTGATGTGAATATAAAAGGTAGAGATTTTGGTACTGTACTTCAAGTAGTATGCTCGCAGAGAAACGAAGCAGTAGTAAAGCTATTACTGGAAAAAGGTGCTGATATGAATATACAAGGTGGTCATTATAGTACTGCACTTCAAGTAGCATGCTCGGGGGG